>WEIV01030282.1:153055-395361 GCA_013390005.1 Calyptomena viridis
GGATGAAGTCTAAGAGATCAAAATAATTCCTTGTTGTTCTCATCTCAGAAACAGATATTCTTCCTCTCTCTGCCCTATTGTAATCAAGTGACCCACCATCCAGCAACTGGTCATGCCTGTGAGCCTTGTTCTTACACATTATCCTCATATCCAAATTGCTCTTTCTTTAGTGAAGCACAAAAGCCCAGTAAGAAAAAAACACATGAGGTTTGACGTGGTCTCCTCCCTTCCTCACCTCCTGTGCAGACAGACTGGTAAAGCTCTTTGATGGTCCATCTGAGTGCTGCATTTTGCACCCATACATATCTCTAGCTTTGGATTTGGGGCAGTGACAGATGCTGAATAAACAAATCAGCACGACTCCTCTTCCTACAAAAGCCTGATGATGTGTGTTCAAAGGCATTGTGAAATTTGTGGTTGTGCAGATCTGTGTCAGGGAGGATCTGCAGCTCAGTCTGGTCTCCAGCCTCCTGCACTCAGGGACCAAAGCAATGTCCGTAGACATGGATTCCTGTGCTCTTAACCCTTCCTTTTGAGCAGCTGTTGGAAGTTCAGGCTAAATCCTTGGAATGTGTACTACTGAATGCTCTACCTCCCTGGCAGTACTTTTTTCTTAATTAAGTGATTTATCTACTCAATGCTGAAAAGATTTAATTTTAGAGGAAGTAACAAAATAGCTGAAAGACCCTCCACACAACTAATTTTCCAGCAGGTTTTTCCCTATGTATTGTAACTTAAAGGAGGCAAAGTGACTCAAAGGCTGGCTTGCCTCAGGAAAAAAAGTGCATCTTACATAGCTGAGAGTTACTCCTAAATTGCTATATACATGGTCATTTGATCTCTGTCTGCTTGACTTAATTAAAACACTGGAATGTTTGTTCAGTAGATAAGAACATTTCTGGGAGTTATTTAAATTAGTAAGTACTCTGCTTACTGTCATTAAATATCTTTCCCTTAGCCCTCCTCCCCTACTCCTCGTAGCATGTAGCAGTAAGTAATATACGACTATAAAATAATAATAGTTAAGTCACAGATGGTCAAAGATAAGTCCTTTGAATGAATGCTGAATGTCTTTGCTGTTCATGTTAAAGGTTTTGGTGTGGGGGTGTTTCTTTTGTATTTCCTTTTTTTAATAAAATACACTTTTTAATTAAAAGTACTGTTGGTTCTAGTTTGGTTTTTTTTTTTCCCATTTCACATACAGTTTTCATTCTGTTCACATTTTTAATAGTAACCATGAGTTTATGTCCCACTGCCTGCCTTCTCTCTTTACCTGGTGTTGGTGTTTGTGGCAAGAGCTGATGGTGATCATGTAGAGGTGCCTTTAGCAAATACTGGGCACACATTAGCAGTGTCAGGGGATAATTTAGTCATCCCATTTCCCAGGTGTCCTCTGCTTCTGTGAGCTGCTACATATTTTGGGGTTACTATTCATGTCTACAATAGGAACAGTGAGAGAGATTTTCAATCTTCTTTATCTGAGAACAAAACACCTTTGCATGCCACTCCTTTCTACAATTTCCTAATGATATAAACAGTACTTAAACCTGACCTATTCATATTCTCATTCCCCATTGATCTGATATTTTTGCCTTGTCTTCTAAGCTTTTGCCTTTTAAACAGCATCAAGATTTTGGCCTTAGGAAGATTGTGACTTTGGCTTTAGGAAGATTGTGACTTCTCTCTTTTGTCTGCGACTTTGGGACTTGACACGAGCAAGACAATTATTTTTTGTAAAGGAAAGTCAGGTGAACTGCAATGACACAAGCAGTTCCCCACTACCCAACTAGCAAGGACAGCATATTTGCTTTATTGAATAAAGCAGGCTGTCATGAGAACGTTTGCTTAAGCTTATGGCTTTAGGATGTTTATAGGTTCTTGCAAGATCAAGCTCTTGGTGGCACATTTGTGCCACAGGGCAGATGAGACTCTGGAGAGGTATCTGGTGTAGTACTGCATGGGGGAATTGATTTCACTTCATTTTAGCTGTGATGAAGTTGTAGATTGTCTGAAAAACAGGTTTAAATATAGTAGCAGCAATTGGGATAGGCTGAATGATGTTAAAATGTTTCATCAAGTATTCAGATTGTTGTCGTTACCATTTGCTTTCCAGAGAATATTTTAAATTTTTTTTTCTCCTATCTCCTTTGTTTGAAATGTTCAGCAAGTGTTTGTATTTTTCAATTTCTCAGATTTTACTGCTCCAACTGTGGAATTTATTTTGGCCTTTTAGATAGGAATGACTTGATATTTTCCCTGTCCTTGTAAGGCATCCGGTTGCTCAACCTCTGTGAAGCAAAACACTGTTGAATGTGTCCTGATCATCACATGAATATCAAGTGTAGTGGGAAAGGATATATAACTTTTTTTTTTTCATTTTGTAAGTTGTTCTTTTTAAGTTTATTTTGAAAGAAAAAACATGGATTGGAAAGGCTTCCTACACACCATAAGTGATCCTTTGTGTCAAGAGGTTAATAGGCTTATGGAAATGCCTGATGTTTACAAGATGTGCAGGACCCAGGGACCAAATATTTAAAGTTTCTACCCTACTTTTCATACCTGGTGGCCTGGAATAAACCAAATTTAATCCATTGGCATGAGTTTTGTGAATTCAAAGCTAATTTGTAAAAATCCACTGTTCTTACCAGGATTGGCTGTCTAAAATGCTTCATAACCTAAATGTTTTCTGTAAGGCACATTTTTATTAACCTATACTACTGTCTAGTGAAAAGCAACCCACCAGCAGGGAAATACAGCTTTGTTCTGTAGGCAGAACTGGAGGGACATTTGCCAACTCTTTCCATCACTTTTCTCTTTGCCATGTCAAAGATCAGTACCTGTACAGGGCCTGGCACCTCAGCTGGGTTCCTCAGGTCTTTGTTGAGTTGCCTGTGTGCCCCTCACTTTTGCAGATTGTTCCCCACTGTCATTTTGGTGCATTATTTCATGTTCTCCAGGAACATTGCCTCTCTTAAGAAGGTGAGGTTCTCTGCATTGCCCGTGTGGTCCTCACCAATTTATCTGCATTTGAGTGGCTGATCAGATTAGGTCAGTGAGCAGCAAATATGGGTGGCACGTGTGGAGAGTGACAGCCACATCATTTACAAAGCACAGCAAGAAGCAGGATGGCCTCGTTCAAGCAGCCAGTTTCCATCCAAAAAACTGCCTGTATTAGATATACAGAATAACTGCTGACGTTTAAGTGATGTGTTTATCTATTGAAAGTTTCTGAGGGTCTTTTCTGAAAGAGATATGCAGGGCCCAGCAGCATAACAAGCATTGAGCAGTGCAGATTCATGCAGCAACCTCTGTGTCTGGTAAAGACCTTCAACTGGCTCATTTCTCGTCTTTTCCTCATTCTGAAAGTTGCATGCATTCACGCTTCCCTCCTCGTATTTTTCCTGTTCAGTCATTTCTGCATTCAGCTATACATGCTGGATTATACCACGTTGTTTTCAATGGCTGTATTTTCACCTGAAGTTTGGATATTTTTTCGTGATTTGAATTGCGCTTCAAAATTACGAGTCTGTGTAATGCCATTCCTGAAGTGGAGTAAGTGGAGAGGAGAGGGTGAGGGAGGACAAGAGCTGTGCAGGTGTAGATATTCAGGAAGATTACTCCAGATAGCATGAACTGCAGAGGAGTTGGCTTGTGTAGCAGGAGCACTGAGGTTGTCCAGCCGAGAAGGCAGCCAGCTTGAGATGAGTGCAAGTTTTGTAGTGGAAGAATAGAAAGAGGGCAGATCTACAAAGTATGCTGGATGAAGTCCACAGGGAGCTTTACAAACCAAGAAAGATATTACTTATGCTGGGTCAGGTTTCTTTCCATGCAGATGTTGTGTTAGCTCTTGCATTGTCATTATGTTGGACCTCTTTAGTGTGACTAATGTTGCACAAATTTCAGATTTTTCCTCTCTGTGCATGCTCAAATGCAAGGAATAAACCTTGAAACTTTCTCTATTGCTTGTTCTTCTGCTACCCTGAAGTAAGACTTAAATAACTTTTCCTACTGGATTTTAAAAGATTAAATAGGGAGTGAGTATACTTTCATGTACGAATTAAAATTAACTTATATGCTTTGCATGTCCAAGTGCAGAAGTGTAAAAAAAAATCAAGATGTTTTTATGCTCCATTGTATAATAAGGAGAGTGGTTTCTGAGCCTCCTTGTTTTCTGTGATAGCTGCTTTAACTTTGCTATGACTTGAAGGGCTGGGAAGAGACTGTGGACATGACTATGTAAACTCTATGATAATGCCTTGTAAATGCCAGCTCTTTGAAAAACACCCCAGTGTTTCTGCTTCCTGTGTTTCTGTCATTCCTTTCTCTCCTAGCAACAGCTAATTTGGGAAGTGGCTTCTGATGCTCTATGGTATTTAAACAATGTGTGTCCAATGCCATGATCAGACCTGACTTAGGGCAACTAGCCAGAGTTGCAAGCGTATGGTATTGTCCGTAAGGAATTAAACTAAAGCCTTCAGGACTGGGCAGTCTTTCCAGAAGAGGAAGGATCTGTCAACAGAACTGTAGCCCATATGTAATTTGTACAAATCTGTGAGCGGGAAATGCCAATGCTTATTGGACCATGCATTAAATATCATTGAACAGATGTTCAGAGAGCCTTTCATTCATAGTGCTCTTAGCAATGAATGAGGTATTATGCTACCATTCTACATTTTTAAGTCAAGTGTAAAGATATGTTTGAAAAGGAGAAATAGCTTTAAGCACACTCTGCTGCAATTCATGTTCGAAGACAGTGGGTTTTTTTCCTCCAGTATCTAAAATTAATTACACTGGAAATAAGTATTTAACAATACAGCCTCAAGTTGTACACAATATGAAATTACACAGTGAGTATTCTTTGTTTTTTTTCAATAAAATATATGTACATTTCATCTGGCAGAGAAATTTTTCAGAAACAACAATTCTTGAGCTCCAGCCTCACCATTTCCCAAGGGCTGTATTATCTTTGTTCTCAGGATTCTTTCAATATACACGTGTTTTAATCATGTTGCTTTTAAAGAGCTTAGAAGGCTACAGGGAAAATTAGGTGTGCTATTTTCCTAAATCCTATTCAGAAAACTTCTATTACTCTCTTCCACTTTCTTTTCCTCTCGATTCTCTCCCTGTTTCACACTAATGTGAATTACTTTCAGAAGTTTCCTGTCTCTCTCTCCTGATTATAAGAGAGTCTTGTCTGTCTGACTTAACCTAATCCTGATGCTTAGTCAGTTCAACTTTTACGAAAGAATCCCACTAGAAATTTCAGTTCAGGGTCACACAGGAGGACTGTAATTTTCCTGTGGTTCACTCACAGATGCAGTGCACTGACAAAAGCCCAGGTGTGCATCTCTCGCTTCAGCCTGTTTGTACCTCTGCTAACATTAAGATGTGCAGATAAATTTATCTTATGTGTGAGCTTCTTGCTCTCTCTCAACTATGATGATGAGAGTTTAAAGAAAAAGTATTGTTTAAGGGCTTGGGGTTTTTGTAAAAAACCAAGCTCCAAGCTCACAGGGCTTAGGAAAAGACCTTTCCAGAGACTAAAGGGTACCATATCTGCCTGTCAGGGAGTTCTTTGACCATCCTCTTAGGCATCTGATACCAGCTGGGTGAGGGACAGTGAACTGAAACATGTGCCAGAAGTGTGGCTTTCAGAAGCTCCCAACATGGAGGAACTTAGTATTTAAAGATATCCTCTTTTTTGGTTTATCAGTTGTCAAAGAATGGTGTAAAATGTCTGTATTTTGGACCTTAGTGGAAAGTGAAAAATACGTTAAGAGCAAATAGTAATTTTGAGATGCTTTCATTCATCTCATTTCATTCATGCCATGATCTCGTAGTCCTGTCTAGGTTTTATATTGTGCCTCCTCTTGGACTTTAAGTGTGTTTTGTAAAGGGAGAGTGTTAAATCAACAGCAGGTAACCTAGAAAGCACTTCAGAGAGTTTGAATTTTATTCCTTTTTTTGTTTGATTTGGTTGACTTGAATGTTATGTTTTTATGTAAGTCACAAAAGCTTTTGATATCCCTTTGTAAATCATTGTGGTTGGGCTTATTCTTGTCTTCTCTTTGAAAAAATATGAGGCAAACATGAAGTTACTAAGTGGGCTGTGCTTTGGGTGGAGTCGAACCAGAAAAATGCCAAAGCTCCCTTCAAACCTAAGTTACTTTATGATTGTAAAATATTTTAATTAAAGATTCATGTGGAGTTTTTTTGAGCTTCCTTCTCTGTACTTTCGTCGTGCAGCACTTTTGGGTGAAGTAATTTTGGAATTCAAGATAAGCTGTCTTCTCATGTTCCCCTGGTTTTTGTACATTGGCAGCATCAGCTGTGTGTGCACAGTGTGGGAGTGGAGGCTTTAAGGCTCCTGTGTCATCTTAACAGCATTTGCTGACTTGTGCAAAGAAAAATATGGTTAGTGGAGTAGCATGTCCCTTCTGTCACCCTGTCACATCACTACCACTCCCTTAATGGGGAGCAAATATTCAAGAAGAGTACTCAGAGTGTCAGCCAAAGAATTAAAGGTGACAACAGGATGAACTCTAGAAATATCAAAATAAGATAGTCGATTTCAGGACAGAATTTATCACACATACTTAAATGTTAAATTATGTTTCACGTTTTAAAGATTAATTAAAAAAATGTGAACTGAAAATGACATAAAGAACTTTATTTTGAGATGGACCTGCTCTTGGGGTTACTTTGAAATGTTGCTGTTTCTTGGCCTAAGATGATTTCTGCTCTCCTCCTTCCCTTCTTTATTTTTACTGAGCCACTAAGCCAGAGAATTTCATTACTCATTTAGCTCAGCTTTCAAGCTCTCAACATATTTATGTTAACCATATAATAGGGGATTTCAGAATGCTGACCAGATTAATTGATCACTTAAAATATTATCCTCTTATAATATTAAAATATTATCCTGTTTCAACAACAATTTACATCAAACTTAGAGCTCAGAAGTAATGTACTGTTTCCTGAGACCACTTTTCACTTGAGATTGAAAGAACATTGGAGGCTGAGAGAAAATACACTAAATTGGGAAGGCAAGAGGGAATCACAAGGGCAGGGTAACAGGCTAATAAATAACCATCTGGATCATCTTGCTTTCAGTATCCAGTCATCTTAAGGTCTTAGGTCTGGAAAGGACATATGGTGTGATCTGTTCCAATTCCTCCCTATCATGGTCAAGCGTGTTATGAATTCCTCTTCCTACACCAAACAAGTCTCTAATTCCTGATTTACTGAAAAAGTGTGGAATTCTGCTGGCATTGCAATGCTTTCAGTGCTCACTTGAAACTTTTCTTGAGACTTGATTGCTTTTAGCTTCAATAAGAGTTTTTATTTGGCAGTGGTTAGGCCTAAACTTTTCATCTGTGTACAGTTAATTCTTTGGTGGGAGGTACTCATCAGGCTAGCTGTTAAATTCCACTAATTTGTCTTATGCCAAAAAAAATTACTATGGCTTTGTTTGCTTGTTATTATTTCAGAGTAGTGCCTTTTTTTTTTTTTTTTAAGATCTGTTTTATGTTCATTCTGTTGCATATTCAATGGAAATAATGTCTCAGGGCAAAGGGAAAACATGTCAAACAGCAGGAATAATGGAGTACATGGTCTCAGACTGGGACACTGGTGCTCTCAAACATGACCAACATGACCAACTTTTTGCTTTTATTTTGGTAAACCCATTAAAAAAACAGTCCTGTTGAAATACAACACCAAAAAATGGCAGCTGTGTTGTCCCTGAAATGCATGGATTGCAGCAACAGTGCTTTCCCTGCTGGCTCTCCAGCCAAACTTCTGGCAGCTCCTTGCAGGACTGACCCTGTGCCAAACTCCACTGAGTCCCCAGAGGGCCAGAGCCTTGAAGACTCAATTTAAACAACAACCACAACCCATGTAAATGTAACAAAGAAAGCTTGAAAATCTTCCCTGAAAGTTATCAAATGGCTCGTGGACTGCTCCCAGTGTGCTGTTGCAACATTATTGGAACTGGGAATTTTAAACCATCAAGTTATTGCTACCACCACTTTGAAAGTATGTGTGTTGGATAAAGTGGGCCTTTTTATACTGCTAGGGATGACTGAAACTAGTTCTGCCTATGTGGAATTGTAGTGTAGAAAAATATTTTCTTGAATGTGGAATGTCCTTAAGAGAGGATTTTATCCCAGAGCTGATTGACAAAGAAGACAAAAAATTTCATATATATGCCAGTGACAGTAATGGTTTGTGTCTGTTCACTGACTCAAAGAGTGAGATGAAGTTGAATGCAATATATGTTTTACTATTTACTTCTTAACTGCTTTGTTCTGCCTGGTTTTGGCTTCTTCCTAGATCCCTCTTAAGAATTTCATGCTTGTTCAAGAACTCCAGACTGCTGCTCATTCCTCACAATCCTATCGAAATAGGTGATTTTTGCAGTATGTGTAAAATTGCTGTTGAACAGACACACTAAAATTTGTCCTGGGACTTCTTTTGAAGAATAAAGTTAGATACCAGTTGTTGCTGAATATATAAGCTACCCATCTATTTGGTCTCTGTTCTCAGCATTTCAGTCCTAAGTTGTAGGGTTTTCATTAGGCAAATTGAGTTCATTTAAATAGCAAATGAATTTAGAGTGGATCTGAGTGTTTGAAAGAGATCCCAAAGAGGCTGGAGAAGTAGCCATGGTAATCTAAGGATGTAAAAGGACTCTTGTGTTTGAGAGACAGCCCGATTTGTACACTTGCTTCTTTCTTTATTCAACTTGTGCACTGCATCAGCTCTTCCAATTTAAAAAAATGTGTATCAGCTCCTTTCTCTGTATCTGGAGCACTGTGGAAACAATATGCTTATGAAAGTGGATAATCATGTCTGTTGGAAAAGCAATTTTGAAATCTCTTGTGATGCTTTGTGGTATGAAGATACTTTAAAATGTTAACTAGTTCTTACATTTAATATCTGACTCGATACTTTAAATTTTCAATAAGGAGGAAAAGAAAAATGAGGAGACCCATTTCTGAGGTCTGCCATCTAAATAAGTGAATATTTGAAGAGAGTTCAATAATGTGAGTCTTAAGCTTGCAGCCAACACCTTCTTCCATCAGTTCAGAATACGAAAATATTGAACCATTATTCTCTGTGCTGTCTGTGCAGTTCAGCTAAAACTATTTTAGTAGAAAACAAGTTATTCCCTTCACCCTTGAGTCCAGAAAGGGTTCTGTATAACATTGAATTTGCATGTGTATTCTGGCAAATTTGTTCCTGAGAGGTGGTTGAGGAAGGATTATTTAAAAAAAAAAAAAAAAGGAGCTTATTTTTACTGATATTCTCTAGAACCCTTAATAATTTCTAGGCTTTCATTTGTGGCCAAATGCGAGCACATCTTGTATTTGTTTTTTGGCTAGCAGGGCAAAGTGTGTGTTTGGAAAAGGCTTCAGGTTACACAGAGGCTGCTTGGACCACTGACTTCAGCAGATGGAACTTCTTAACAGATACTCACTCCTGCTCTGTGACCCTCCTAAAAAGGTTTTTGCATACTAATGGCCAGCATCAAGATAGTGTTTTTTTAAATCTCTGGTGTAAAGTTGAGAAATAATCCAGCAGATATGATAATCTGCATCAGTTTCTTCCACCCTTCTGCAATAATGTTGATTGAAAAACCAAAAAACTCTTCATTGATAAAATCTTTCCTGGGCAGGGGTCAGTTGTCCATTTCCTGAGCTATGCACAGCTCTGGTGAGAATACTGGTTTTGTCAGGAACAAGCTTTCCTTTTCGTAATCTCGGGCCTATTTGCCATATGCTGCCCCTGGATTATTTCCAGGGAAGGAAAGAAACCACCAAAATGAACAGACCAAACCCACCAAATCTCACCCCAGCTCTGGTACTGCTGCAGCATCTGTTCTCAGACCCCTATGTGAGTACCTCTGTATGAGGTGATTGTTGTAACATTTCCACACACCAACATGTCAAAGCTCCAGTTTCTTCTTCTTGTGAACTATTTTAGACTTGCAGTAGCTTTAGGGTCATCTTGCTTGATTAAAGACAACAGAATTTGGTCTTGGCTTGTGTCTCTGTAGCTTTAATCTGGAAGCACATTTTACAGTGTAGTCTTGCAAACAAATACTTTTTTACTTCCATCACTTACAAAGTTTATTTGAACTAAATTCTATTACACCAAATAAATATAAACAGTACTTCTGCATAATACTTTTATCTTACGTTCCAAAACACTTCACAAACCTCAAATTCTCAAGTTTTTATTTCTTAGAATTACCGAAAGCCAGGAAACAGTGGAGCATGGTTTGAAATCTTTATTTAATTATATGAAAAGCTGGCATCTGTGCTGCTCCACTGTCAGCAGGATAGTCAGCCTGGAGTCTGAGAGAGAGAAGTGCTGGAGAGATAAGTCATGTTTAGGGGAATGAGAGGACTCTGAGAAACAGGATATGACAGGGGCCATGGGAAAGAGTAAAATCTCCTGCTTTGCCACAAACCCAGAGGCTTGTGCTAAAGCTGGGCTTTCAGACTGTAGCATTTTAGGCCTTGGTGAGGTGGGCTCCATGTGGGCATAGGAAAAGCTATAAAGAGCTGCTGGCATTTGAGGGCTTTATACATTTATACTCTCATGTAATGGTCAACACTTAGTGTATGATGGATTTGAAGACGAATAATTATTATTAATGTTTGGCAAAAGCAGCTGCTCATAGAAGCCAGGATAGTCACAAAAATGAGTAATTTTATGCTGAGAGAAGATTTGGGCCTGGAACAAAACATTGAGGATCTAAGGAGGAGCCCTTAGTGTTGCTAATAAATATCCACTTAGGCAGATTTGTCACTCATGTTTCTGAAAGTTTTGTGGCTGGTTGAAAAGAATGTGCTTTTATTTCTTGAGCAGCTGTGCTTTTAAATGGGTGCAGCTGTACCACAGTGTCCATTGACACCAATTGCTTGGTGATTTAGGGTATTGGTTGTTGTGGGGAAGTGTAGTCAACCAAAGACAGAGCATTTATTTCTTTTTAGCTGAGGAAAATCTTGTGAAATAGCTGAAGTTTCTTAGACTGGAGCAGGCACAACTGCAGCATTACTGAGAAAGCTTTTGAGGGATATGGAAGTCGATTATCCTTTGCTGTTAGCCAAAGTGCAGCTTTCCTGGAGCTGCCTCTGTTTGTTCCAGCAAGGGCATGACCTGCCACATGCAACGTGGAAGTCATTTGAAAGATTTCCTATGGCAAGAACAACATTGCAGTTATGTAATGAAGTTTTTTGTTGGAAGTATGTGAAAACAGGAGCTGTGAACTTGCAGGCAATTCAGAGCTGAGATTTTTCCATATTCTCACTCCAAAAGGTTTTTTTGGAAAGTTTAATGGAATGCTACTTGGCACTTTTTTGATGGGAGTGAGTGTGCATGTCTGTTTTGAAGTTTTTTTTTTTTTAACCATCACATTCTAAGAGTGATTTTCCTAAATTCACAGCATTAGCTCAGTAACAGTTTTAATCTTGGCTCTGCTGACAATTTGCTGAGTAGGCTTGGAGAAGGCCTTCTGTCATCCTGTTGTAGGGATAAACTATTAAATGTCTCCAAAAAAGGTTTTGTGGTAAGGTATTTCAGCATAATCTCTTATAGGTAATATTGGAGCTTTAAATTCTCATTTTAAGGACTTTTTCCAAAAGTATCAATCAGGAAGACTGCTGCTACTCAGCTTCTGTCAAAACTGAGGTGAAATATCAGGAGGTGGAGCTTGTTGGAGGAGGTTGTTTTTTAATGTAGATGACTATGTTTTCTTCAAGATAAGTAACTCCTATAATTATGGATATCAATTATCCTGTGTATTGGCTTCAAATATCTAATTTTTAGAGTAAATGTTAGAGATAATATTGCTCCAAATAAAGCCATACCATTGCACTGTTTTCCTTGAATGAAGATGCCCAATTATTTTCCCTTTCCTCATCCAAAAGCCTGTCTTTTGATTTGTTAGACAGTTTTAGTTGCCCTAGAGATAATGATTCAAGTCGTAAACTTTTATCAGTTTCTTAAACCCAGTTGGCCAGGTAGAGGAGGGAAATACACTTTATGTTTGGAGCTTCAAGACAGTGGAGAAAGAGCAGAGCATTTAGAGGGCAGAGACAGCAGAGAATTCACAGATAAAGGGGTGTTTTAAATGGCCCAATGGGTCAAACTTCAGTAAGTGCTTGGATTATCTTGAGCAGCAAAGGCAACAAGATCTTGTAGGCCAAACACAACCCTACAAGGTTCAACCTGTGATACATCAGGTTTCTAGCTCCAGTGTTTCCTTAATAATGTTTAAGCTCATCATTTTTTAATGGAAGCAACTTCCTGTGTTACTGAGTTGGTTTGAGATGCTGTTTTATTCATTTGGGCTCAGGAAATGCTGCAGTTTCCCTGTGCTTTTGTGATGCTTTTTTTTTGTTGTTTTTTTTTTGTTTGTTTGTTTGGGGTGTTCTGTCTGGTTTTCTTTTTAACTTTTATCAGGCTTGTGTCTAAAGGAAGTTTAAGTTAGATTAGATTTGGATTTTTGATTCTCCTTTAAATAGTCTTGTTAAATTCAAGAGTGAACCAAATGCTAGGCTTCTTCACCTGGTCGTCCATTCTCACTGGGATTTAGATTGTTAGCTGTATTTTTAAAGGAGAAATTTGTCTACATCTTAATTTAGTGCTGGAACTGACAAACCTCTCAGTTTATTTGGGCTCTGAGAGAAGTTTCTCAGATATCACTGGGATTTGTTTGTTTGCTTGGTTTTTNGTTTCTCACTTTAATTCCTATTAATTCCTATCTTGTACTGTACTAGGCCTTGCCAAGCTGCTTACTGAAAGATTAATATAGATATGTTGATTAAAAATTCAGTGTAAACCACTGAAGCCAATTGGAGCTACTTTTATGTGTTACAGGGTGGTATCTGCACTACTGTGGTTCAATGGATAGGAAACAAGCAATCCCTCTTTGGAGAAGTCTGTTTTCCCCTCACCAGTTAATGCCTAACTTATCTAAAATTCCCAGGAATTACTTGTGAGGTGATTTAAATTCTCCTAGGCATTGTAAAAGCTGTGAATTGTGAGGTCTGCTTGCTTTTTGATTGCATTTATAACAAGGTGGAAACTTTCCCTTACACAAGTATCCCTTTTCCCTGAGGAGAACCCCCACCAAAACTAGGTGAATGTCTTTGGGAATTGAAAATGGCAATATTTTCTACATGATTTCAAAAAACATTTGACATTTTTGTGATCAACAGCACATTCATGAGCATGCCTTGCAAGCAACACTGTTTTAGGGTAACTCCTACTTTAAAGAGTGCAACATCTGGGAGACAGAGGCTTTAAATTAATTTGATATCCTTATCAAGGAAATGTACTGGTTTAATGTGTTCATGAGCATCCCAGTATGACGTGGGTAATTTCATTGGTTCCTTTTTCCCTAACATTATGCAAACTGGGATGACACCTGCCTGTGCATACTGAGAATGTGAGCATTGTACTTTGAGATTGGTAAAAATGGGTGAACACAACGTGTATTTCCTCCATAAGCTCCTGCTGAGATCCACAGAATCCTAGAGATGGGGACACAAATATTTCAGTATTGTAAAACAAGACTGTGCACACTGCTGTTGGAGGCTCATGGTAGAAACCACAAAGCTGTACCATATTTAGTTGTCTGGCTATTAGTGACCATTTAAAATCAATGAGCATCTAATAATTTTAGGCAGAGAGGGAGATTGGTAGACCTGAAACTTTTCCTGAAGCCAGTGGAGTGGTGTGTAACATAATTAAAACTGCTTCTTTTCAGAGCACTGCTTTGGTATTATCATTTCAGTATTAATTGATTATTCCAGATTAAATCTAATCATGTGATACTTATCAGGCATCTAGTTAATCTCATTTTTCCTCTGGTCATGACTATGGGGTCTTGCATCACTGGCTCCCAACCCAGCATTTAGATAATTTCTCTTTCTGCTGTCCTATGAAACGATTGAAACAAGTGTCCTCCTTCAACTCCCTTACCTATTCCCTTATAGCTTTTTATTCTTTCCCTTATTTTGAAGCAGCTATGACGTTTACTATTTTTCTGTTTAGTCCTGTATTCTTCTGGACATTTATCCTTTGTTGCAAACCCACCCAAAACTTTGTATAATTATTCCAAGTGCCCATAGTGCTCATTAGAGGTGATTCTATCTAAAACCCATTCTTTATGAGCAATCAGGCATTTTTAAATGGCTTTTTTGATTTATTCTTGCTTTGTATTGAACAGCTGGGTCTTGTACCTTTGCTATCCTTTACAACAAATTTTTTTGAACCCACTGGCATTACTAGTAGATTAGAGCAGCCCCCATTCAGCTGGACAGCAGTTTTTTGCACAGTAACATCAGTTGAACAGGTAAGCCTGTGTAAGTGTAGGGAAAAAAAATTGAGTTCACTGTACATCAGCCCTTGGCATTCAGATCTTGGATGAGTTTCTGCTCTTTCTTCTGGGGATGGATTCCACTTGGTTGCTGCTATTCCTGGCCCTGTTTCAATGCAGTCTGTTTTGCAGTGTCTGGGAGGGCATGTGTTTTCCTCGTTGCACAAGGAAACAAGGAAGGCTCTGAGGTTTTGGGGTAGGGTGCCTTAAAATGTGCTTGTTTTCTAGTCTTGAGTTAGGATAAAGCAGTAAATGTCAAACACATTAGATAGTAAAAAAATAAAATTGCAAAGAGAAGCAATTTAATTTATGTAATTAAATTCCATAAACCCATAATAATTCTAAGCATCACAAATGTTTTAGTTCGCTGGTGTGACTATAAATCATTTCAGCCACAGCTTGAAATCTTGGAAACTACCTGAATTGTGGCCTAGAGAATATTTTTGACTCAGGGAGAGCATTTCCAGCCTGTTTCTCCTGGGAATATAGAATATTCCCTACTTTTTAGCTGTTAGATCATGGAGTGGACCTTTTTCATAAACAACATGTGCTGCTATCATTAATGGTATTTTAGGGAGAAATCTATATTGGAAACTTTTCATTTTTGAGAGGAAACAATAGTGGGAGCCTGGAGGAAACACTGCTGTGCCACTTGTATATGGGTTTAAAACAAAAAACTTGCCAGCACCAGCACTCCCCACCCCAGCCTCTTCCATAGGTTCTATCACCACGTATCTGTTTATTTCTAATGGCTCTTTTAAATGACAGCTTCATAAACCGAAGTATCCAAAACAAAGGCCATGGAGTTTACTTTGGCCATCTCAAGTAAATTTTCCTAATCTAAACATCAGCAGTGCCTTTCATAAATCAGTCCAATGACGTCACCTTTTCAATTAGTGAAGCTGGCATTTGTGCTCTGGCCTCAAAAGCTATTTGACCAGTTAATGTTTTCAGGTTTTGTAGTGGTCCAGACTTCTCACCAGTTCTCAGTACCGTGCTTGAAGTGGGAACACATTTATCAATAATTGCCACTTTTTAAGTGCACATAGCAGACAGTGATTAATTGCTAACCTTTTCTGTTGTCTACCAGGAACAACAAGCATAGTCTGTAGATTTAAAAATTGTTCATAATACATCTTGTGCTTCTTATCGGGGGATACGAGAGTCTGCTATTGAACAGGTATTAGCTGGGCTTCTGGGAGAAAGGAAATAAGAAAATTATTGGGTGGGTTGTGTTTCCAGGAAAGGTAAAATGAGGTAGTGGCAAGAGCTGGGAGTGAATCATCTGTCCTCCCGAGTGTGCTAGTTTGTTTTATTTCCCAATAAGTACTTGAACTTGACATAAAAGGTTATTTCAAAGAGATTCCACTTCGGTCGCCTTTTCCTGCAGATTAGAGGGATCAGCTCATGCTGACAGGGAGGCTCCATGTAATGTCAGGTTGGGGAACAGTTCAGCTACAGCATATCTTTTTCTGTAAATCAAAATGCTTGCACTGCATGAGCGAGGTTTATTCTGATAAGGTTTTTAGGAAAATCCACCAACTGCCAAGAAACAGTCAAGCCAAGCAACATTATTCTTCCTCTTAATCACACCTTCCTTTCCCTATGTGGAAATAACAATAAGGGCTGACATGAGTTGAAAAAAGCCAGAAAATGTAGAGCCAAGTCTTAGCTCCTATCCTTAGCTCACCCTAGCAACACATTTAGGCGTTGCAACACAGATGCTATGTAAGGTCAACTACTAGCAGCTCTGAAGTGTCAACCATGATTGAATTCTCTGAAAGAGAAACCAAAAATTATCTTGAACACACAAACTATTCCATATGTATGTGCATGATGTATGGTCTTGTTTATGTTAATGAAGAGACTTGCACCAGTACATGGTTACGTGCTTGGCTTGAAACGTGCAAATGCCTGTAACCTCACCCTGAATCTTTCCCTGTCCTTTGAAACAACCTGAGCTTGGGTTCCCACGATTCTATTTCTGTTCTTTAGCTTTCTACACACAGCAGTCTTTCACCAGACCTCCTGCTACTTGTCATTGCTGTGGTTGAGCTTGTTGACGGCAGGAATGGGAAGGAGCTTTGTAAGCTACACAGGCCTTTTTCCATTCCTTTTTCCCAATCTTATTTCTGAGACAAGTTAGGAGCTGTGATGCTAATAGTGCCAATGGGCTGCAGCTGAGGCTGAAGATGCAGCATCGGAAGACACTGGAGCCTGTGTGTAATTTTAAGGGAGGTGATATTGTAAGATAGCTGGAACAAGTTCAGGAAATACAGGAAAATACCATCACCTTTACTGGTGAGATGCTTGCAGGTCTTGGCCTGGTTCAGTGGTATACTTTTTGCTTCTTGCTTGGCCATTAATGTGTGGCCCTTGCTATAAAGGCTTAGAAGTGAATTGGCTAGACTTGCTTTAAAACATGGAGACTTTTCCTTAATGTTCTGTAGGAAATCTTTTAAGTCCTAGGACTCGTGCTTAAAAAATGCTGAGCTCATAATCATACCCTTTAATTTGTCTTCAAGCAAGTGAGTAGTGTGGGAGTGAGCATCACATCCATCACTGACACTCATGAGTAGAGTGTGGGGGCTTTTTCTTCAGTGTAAATTTCCTGTAATCTTGGGAAAGAAAGAGGAATACATTAGAGCTGGAGATTCCTGTTAATCTTGTTGAGACACTCATGCAGCATCTCTCTGCTCTAAGCTTTTTGCCTTAACTCATTGATAGGGTGGTGCTTTAAGTCACAATTTAGCCCCAACCAAATGGATTTATTCTTCTATGGGTTGAGGATTTTTTTCTTCACGATTTTTCCAGAAATTTGTGAATTTCTTTTTGAGGGGTGTGAGAGGAGTTGATTTGTGAGGGAGTTAGAGAGTCAGTTTGAGGAGACAGAAGATCAGTTTAAAGGGCCTGTCTGTTTTGATTCCTTTTTCAAGAACATTCCTTGTAGGGATATTGTAGAAGGCAAAATGGAACTTATTTCAAAACAATTTCCTTACATATTGATATTAATGTCCATCCGGACAATGATGAAATAAAATTTATTCTCCTGAAGCACCTCAAAAGTTGATACACTATTTTAATTCAGTGAAGACAATTTTTCATCACAGAATTGTCTTCACAAGTCTTTCTTGTGAACAGTATTTTCATTAGATGTTACACAGGACAATTTCCAGTTTGATAAAATACAAGATTATGTTGCTTAGCAATGTTTTACTCTAGGAAGTTTCTCCACCTGCTGCATTGTATAGAATCATGGAATCATTTAGATGGGAAAAGACCTCTAATGTCATCGAGTCCAAGTGTTACCCAGCATTGCCCATCACTAAACCACGTCCCTGAGTGCCACAACCACCTGTCTTTTAAATATCTCCTGGCATGACAACTCCACCATTTCCATTGGCAGCCTGTTCCAGAGTTTGACAACCCTTTTAGGGAAGACATTTTTCCAATATCCAGTCTAAACCTCCCCTGGTGCAACTTGAGGTCTTTCCTCATGCTACCACTTGTTACCTGGAAGAAGAGACTGACCCTCACTTCACTACAACCTTCTTTCAGGTAGTTGTAAAGAGTGGTAAGGTTCCCCCCTGAGTCTCACTTTCTCCAGGCTAAACAACTCTATGTTCCTCAGCTATGTTCCTCTATGTTCCTCAAAAGACTTGCTCTTTGGACCCTTCACCAGCTTTTCTTGCCTTTCTCTGGACACACTCCAGCACCTCAAGGTCCTCCTTGTAGTGGGGGACCAAAACTGAACACAGCGTTTGACCTGCAGCAATGATGATCTCAGTCAAGGGATGCTGTTGTGGTAATATTAATTTGGTGGGTTTGGTCCTTGACGAGAATCTTCATTCCTCATATAACTTTTTCAAGATTACTGAGCTGCAGAGATGCTCTAGTCATCTTGAGAGCAGGAGAGGAGTGGAGTGTTGCTGATAACCTAGTGGTAGAAAATCACTGTCTGAAGCCTGGTGAGTGTTCAAGAATCTGTAAAGAAACAGCAAACGGAATGATTTCTGGAGTGTGTTAAATCAGCAAGCAGAGCCTGCGTATTTTTCTGAGAGTCTGAAAGACTGGATTCATGCATTATCTGGCAACTCTAGTAGATAGCTGGTTTATCAGTTGCACTATTATGGGTTCTGTCTGACCATGCCCTTATCTCTCGAGTGCTACCGGTTGCAGGGCAAGTGCCTTTTTTCATCCTTTGTGCAGTGGCTTCTCGTATGTCTGAAGGGAAAGATTTCTTCTTTCACTTGGATCACTTGAGCATGCCAAGGTCAGCACGTGGGAGGAGCAGAGTGAGTGTTGAGGTTTGCTTTGTTCACGTAGAAGGAGGCAGCAAAGGGAAAACTGTGTCTCTACAAATCAGTATTAAAAACATTCCAAGAGGGTTTTTTCTCAAGTTAAATCAAGTAATTAAAAAGACTACAAAAAATAACTTAAGCTGGAGAAGCTGATTAAATGGAATCTGTTTGGGGGTTTGCTACATGGGTTTGGGATGGAAGTGGATAAAGTGACCTGCATGCAGGTGAGGCAAGGTGGCCTGGAAAACAGAAAAACAGAACAAGAACAGAACAACAAAACAGAACAAGGATGGCTTTTCAGCATGGAAGAGCAAAACTAGTGACAAATTTGTAAGTGGTATGATTTTCTTTGGGCTCTTTTGTTGAGAGGAAAGAACTGACATGGCCAGCACTGATTTCCCAGCCCTACAGTGAATGCTGTGGTGGAAGGTACATCTGCCTGTCCCATGTTCTGCTGGGACTCCTTGAATTGCAAACTATCTCAAGTTATAAACCCTAGAGGGAATAACGCCTGCCACCTCTAGCTGCTGTATTTATGAGGTGAAACCATGCAGAAAGGGAATTTCCTGCAGTCTGGGACTGATCCTAAAACCAGAATGCACAAGAACATGGCACAGAAAGACACTCTGATGTTTAAAATTGAAGGCAGGGACTATCTGGATGATTTTTATGTATATAAGAATCTGCACCTGCCTGTGTCCTGGAAAAAGTGAAGGAGTTGACTTAGAGAGACGATAGTTGTGATAGGTAGTGTGTATGTTTTGATAATTCAGCAACAACCACAGATGGAGAAAGCTGAGTGAAGTGAAATGAAATAGTGTTTTGTTAACTCCTGGGTAAAAGGTGATAGCATACACTGTATCTCCAGGGAAAAAAATTTCTTTTCCATCAGTCTGATTTATACACTTAATTAGATATGGATGTTTCTTCAAGAAAGGAATCTGAGCCAATCTTATAATTCAGTTTTTTGATAAAACTGATTTCTGAGTGGTGCTCTGGGCTGAATTTTTTGGAAATCCAATTTTATCTAAACAACCTAGGGGCTTTTTAAAAAATCCTTTCAAGTGGCTGAAGGACATCTAAATCTTGTTTTGAATTGTATGCATAGCAATTGGCCTTGAGCTACATGTAATAGGTTTAACAGTCTCTGGGGACTATAATTTTGATGAATGAGAATAATTGCTTATTCTTAGAGTCAAGAATGCAACTTCTTAACAGTTACAGAAGAAACTGCATTTCTGAGACTTTCATGATATAACAGAACAATAGAATATCCTGAGCTGGGAGGCACTCACAAGGATCATCCGAGTCCTGCTCCTGGCCCTGCACAGGACATCCCCAAGAATGACCTTCTCACTCTCTACAACTTCCTGAAAGGAGGTTGTAGTCAGGTGGGGTTGATCTCTTCCACCGGGCAGCAACTGACAGAACGAGAGGACACAGTCTCAAGCTGAACCAAGGAAGGTATAGGTTAGATATTAGAAAGAAGTTTTTCATAGAATAATAAAGTATTGAAACAGTCTGCCTGGGGAGGTGGTAGAATCACCATCCCTGGATGTGTTTAAAAGAAGACTGGATATGGCACTCGGTGCCATAGTCTAGTCAAGGTGTTAGGACATGGGTTGGATTCTATGATCTTGGAGGTCTCTTCCAACCTAGTAATTCTGTGATTCTGTGAATGGCACCATGTGCCTGAGAGCATTGTCTGAACACTTCTTGAACTGTCAGGCTTAATCCTGTGACCACTTCCCTGGAGAGCCTGTTCCAGTGCCCAGCCACTTTCTGGATGAAGGTGCCATGTTCTCCCTTTTCCACAGCAGTATCAAGAGAACTGTGGGTAGCAGTTCCACGTGAATGCACATGTAAGAGTAGCCAGTAGGTCCAATGAGGTTTAGTGTGTCTTAAGTGTAGCCTTCTCAGAAGTCTGTGACCAGTGATAAACACAGCAACCAAACTGGCTTTTAGTAGCAAGGTGTCTTTATTTAATTGTAACATCTCAGGGAAAAAGTCTGAAAGCAGATGATTTTATTTAGACATATATATCTTACTTGAAGCTTGTTCTCCTTACATAAGCCTATACAAATACTTTCCCCAGGAGAAAAAAGACTTGGTGTGTGCAGGAGATAAAAGACAAGAAAGTCTTCTTCTCTCTAGCTTTCTTAGCTTTGTACTTGGTCGGGAGTCCTTTCAAGTTGCAAATTCCCTGACTTGTGCTCCCCAAAGCCATTTTGCACATACCTTTTTAAGTGCTTTGCAGGAGTACACTGCTGGCTCAGTGCCTCGTGGCAGCCCCTAGCAACCCAGCAGGAGAGAACACATCTTTGTTCCACTTTCTATTTTATTTTATTTTATTTTATTTTATTTTATTTTATTTTATTTATTTCAGCTGTCTGATGCAGTTGGTGCAGTAGACATCCCAGTACCCAGTGGTGGTTGAAGGGGATGGCCAGTTCTCCATCGCTGAGCAGTAATATGGGGTATGGTAGCCTGAGGAGCTGGAGGCTGTGGAAATGGGGCTGGTGGTAAAAGCCTGACTTGGACATGCCTGTTGGGTTGGCCAGGGAGGTGGTGAGGGCCAGGCAGATGCAGCACAGGAGGTGTGGGCAGGTGTCTGCAACCTGTTCATGCACAGCCCTTAGCTGAGCTCCCACATCTTGATGGCTCCAGAGGTGCAGGATCAGCTGCGGGTGGACTCAGCTCAGATCCCAGTTGTGTTTGCTCACTCAGGGTTTGCCTTACAGAGGACTGTGCTGATTGTTGGCCAAATGTGAACCCTGTAAATAGCTGTGGGTCTACTTGGCGGATAATTCTGTTGTATTATTTAGGAGATAATTTTGGGAAGAGCCATCTCTAGTGTCTCTCCATCAGAGGCACTGCTGGCCTGCAGCCCCTACAAAGCCTCTGAAGGATGGCTGAGACTCAACTTCACCCAGCAATGAATGCCAATTTGATTTAGTTTAGGAAATGAGTAGCCTTAATCCAACCTCTCAAGAGAATGATGTTCATGAATTAAATTCTTTAGCTTTATTTATTTGCCTTTTGCTGACAACTGGGAAATACTGTTCTGGTTTTCACTGGTGTCAGAGCCAGCAGTGCTGCAAGCAGGGTAGCTGGGGAACCCCCAGAGCTCAGGGGGTGCTCCTTGCTCAGCTCTCTGAAAGGATGGCTCCTGGTGGTTGTGCCTTTTGGACCCAACAGTTCTCAAATGTGTTTCCCTTGGAACACACAGTGGTCTTGAAAATACTAAGGAAGGAGCAACCAGGTCTGACTGGGTGCAAGAGAGAAGTTGAAAAAGAAATATAAATATTTCTGTGCTAACACTCAGGAAATGCTATGTGCATTTCTGTTAGAGAAGACATGTTTTCTGTTGAATTTACAGACAAATACTGCAATATTTCCTTGGCCTTGCTTTTGCCACATGGGCACAAAAGGGAAAGGTGTTTAAGGCTCTTAGAATTGCACAATTGATTTGAGACTCACTTTTTGCATCTTGTGGACATGACTGTACACAATCAAAGTTCAAAGATTTGTTACATCTTCAGGTTGAATATTGGCATGATTTTAATCTTTCTATTAAATTTGGTAAAATCACAATGTGTGATGTTGTAATTGTGAACTGAAATAAGACAGTTTCTGCTCGAGCAGGAAACTTGCAGGTGGTAAATTCACTCTCAACAATCCACTAGGTAATGCCTGGAGGATTTTTTACTTCTTAAAAGGGTATGAAGATAGTCTGCCTCTCCTTCCCCCCCACCAATCTAATTATTCTGAGAGACAAGTTTTAATATGCCCTCTGGGAAAACAGGCTTTAACACTGTAAGACCAGGGAGAAAATATACATCGGTCACCAAAGGAAACCTTTATTTCTTTAAAGCAATAGTTCTAATGAACTTATAGTGCAGTCAGTTCAGCATTGGGTATTTATTATGTTAGCTGGCTATCAACTTTTGTAGACAAAACCTAAAATTCTTTATCTCATCCCTCCCATGGTGATAAAGGCCTCTATTTTTAAAGGATGTTAATGCAGAATTACCATTTTGTTGTTGGAGAGTTTAGAGCTTAATTTCATTTCATACCTTTTTTAATTTTTTTTTGGTGACTGAGCCTTTTCCACTCAGGAAAGTTGGATTTTTGTCTGGATAGCTGGTGATTTATTTGGGTCAGAAGCTACAGGGAGCAGTTAGCAGCATTAAACTCAGTAATGGGGATCTCTGAAATTGCTGTGATAAAGGACTCGTGCATAGTTGATCTTCATCTTGCTTTGTAGGAGGCTTTTAAATATATAATCTAATTTCTCAGGGATTCATAGCAATCTATTTACACATAATTTAGAGGTCTGTCAGATCTCCAAAATTACCCTGTTAAATTATTGGAGCTAACTTTTAATGCAGTTGTAATTAGTTACTTGTTCCAGTGGGGAATTAAAATCAAGCTGCTAGCCTGTACATCTTCATTGAAGAACAGAAAGCTGTGGCTAATTATTCTGATGGTGTGGGACTGTGACTGACTTATGATGGAGGAAGGGAACTATTTGAAATATAATCTCTTTGGTGCAGAGCTGTGTATTGTATCCATGTTGTGGGCTTTTCAGCAAATGATGATTCCTTCCTGTTTTGGAATTGTTGGCTAATTGGTTTTTAGGTCGTAGATATTGAATTTATATCTATGCCATTTTGCCTATTGCTTCTTGAAAGGAATGATGTAGCACAATGTCATAAAAAAGTAGGTACTGTGGGAAGGACAACTATCAGTGATATATGGAGAACAGTAGGAACACAGAAAATTCCAAAGCTTCAGTCTCCCAACTTAAATTCCCTTTATCAAAAGCAGAATGATAGCGAAATCTCGAGGGCATTCTGTCAGGCCCTTCCAAACTGCTGGTTAATAAACTATACATTTGGCTTGTAATGCTTTGGATGAAACAGGCAGTGCTTGTCATTGCTATAGAAAATCAAACAAGAGCATCACTGTTGGGATGAGCACTAGTTTGTTGTGTCTGACTTCTTTCCTGGCATGTTCTTCTTTTTGCTCATTTTCCTCCTCTGTAGCCTGCAGATTTTATTTCTTCACTGCACATTGTTGGTAGCACTTACTTATCAATCCACTAACTTTGGAATAATGGTTGTGATAACTATGTGTCCCACACTGATCTTGATAAAGCATCATTTCCCTCATGAAGATAAGGAAAGGGAATCAGTTTAACCAAAATTCCCAGAATATCTCTGACCTGTTGGACAAAAATTAAGTGTGTATTCCAGTATTAAAAAAAAAAATAAAATGGGGCAAGGAATGGGGGGGGGGAATTGGAAAACGTGCTTTGCACACAAATTTATTAATGTAACCATAAAAGGAATCATGGATGAGTACAAGCAATATTTCTTGGGACAGACCCTTGACTTAGTAAGTAATTTTAACAGAAGATTAATGTTGACGTGGTTAATTGGCTTAAGAAGAGCAAGTAGAGAGTAGGGCTACATCCTTGTGTAACCATTACATATTTGCTTTGAGATCCTGTGTATATGAGAAGGGTCATTACCCAAAGTCTTTATGTGTCAGCTAAAGAAGAAAAGACTGTGAATATATTACGCTGAACTCCTGGTCTCTATGTGTGTATGGATGTATTATATATGCACACACAGAGGACAGGGCAACAAAGAGCAAATAAGGAAATGTACTAGAAGTACCCATAGACAAAGCTGGAAGAGCTTAACCAGAAACTAAGAGGAGATTAGCAAGTTAAACACAAAATAAAAGGGAGTAGTCATATGTAAGTGCTCAGAAGAAGACTAGAGAGTCAATCCACTCCTTCATGAAATGGGAGAGCATATGACAGACACCAATACTTTTTAAATTTACTTGTGAGTGTAGAGCAGCTGCTTTTATGGAAAAGGTCTCTTGTGTGGAAGATGGCTTATGCAATTAATGAGACCACATATGACAGCATGCTATGAGAAAGGTTAGAAAACATTCAGATGTTTTTAGGGCAATCCTGGCTTGATGAATTCCATATCAGGACATGTAAAGAGTTGGTGGCTGACATTTTGGAACTGCTAGTTGCCATATTTTAGAGCACATGTGAGACAGACCTATAGGTTAGTGTTTGAATCTTACTTAAGCAAAGTAGCCAAATAATATTTAAGAACCCAGAAGAACAAAAGGAAGAAAACAGCAGCTGATTTTGTTGTTTAGTATTTTCAGTAGCGAGATGAACGATGGCCTTCAGGGAATGTTCATTAAATATGAAGAACCTATGAAGCTAAGAGAGACTGTCACTACCTTGCAGAACAGGTTCAAATTCCTAAACTTATCTGAACAAGTTGCAGTTTCAGTGTGGGAAAGGAATGGCAGCTCAGTTTGGTAATGCAGATTTCTCTAGCTGGGCAATCCAATGGAGAATGGGGAGCAACTTGCTTGAAGCAGCTATTTAGTAAAGGATCTGGGTTTTTTGTGGATCACAGTCTGCACTTGGAAAAATAACGTTATGTGGTTGTGAAAAAAGTTAGTTCCATAATGAATACCTAAACTAAACTATTGTGTCAGCAAGACAAATCACATAACTGTTCTTCTTTGATCTGAAATTCTTTGGCTTCAGATTGAATTTTGTGCCCCACAGTACAGGAATGATATGAACCCAAGTCACGAGGAGGATACTTAAAATGACTGGAGATAAAGAAAACATCGTCTCTAAGGAAAGACTGACAGAATTTGAGCTGAGTCAAAAAAAAGCTAGAGGAGTAACATAAGTCTTTAAAGGGCTCTCACAAGGAGGAAATAATCATCTGTTGCGTAAATTAGTAGAGAATGGGATTACTGGCACTGGATCCAGTGCTGTCAAACAAGGGTAACTGGGTGTCTGTCAGGAATGTCACTGCTGAAAGTGATCCTGGCTCAAGGCAAGGGCATGACCTGAGGTAACTAAGAGATTGCTTCCAGTCTTGATGTGATTCACCAGTGACCACACTCTGACCCCAGTATAATGGCGCAACTTTTGGCAATTGTGAGCACTGAATCTGATTCCAGATGATAGTTTCTAGTTTGCTTTTTCTCTTTTCAGTCCATAAATGGATCTTAAGTTTTCCTAGAGAAATATACAGGGCAGGGAAGGGTGGTTGAGAGAAGAATGATGACAGCCTTGTGCTTGAAATGAACCTGCTGCTTTCCACCTCGACATTTACTGGCAATTTGGAACTTACTTTGGTCTCTTTCAACAATTATGTACATAGATGGTTTGATGACCAAAGGCTGAAATTTTTTATTTTGAGATTTCATTCTCCAGATCAAAGCTAATTTGAGAAGAATACTCTCATACATACACATGCAATTCATCAGATGCCTAAGTCTACTTTATTTTGTCTTTCTTTTTGATCACATCAATGCAAATGGTTCCTAGTTTGACCCTTTTGAAGTTTGCTTTAGGGTGAAGTTTGCCATAACAGTTGTGTTAAGAAGTGCAGAGATGAACCTTTTCATTTTAATTAGAACTTGATGGTGGAAGTAGAACACAGACTCTGCAGTGGAGCTAAAATTTGGGAAGAGGGATACAAGCCTTTCAAAAAAATCAAACCCAACCAGATTAAGTTTTAGGAGCAGCTGTTTGACTTCAAGTAAGAAAGGGAGAAAAGTACTGTAGGAATACTGGGAGATGATAATATAACTAGCAATTGTAATTAAAACTTCAGAAACACTAGTCCCTCCCAAGCTTCCATTGAATTCTTAATTCTTTCTCTCTCTTTTTTTTTTCTACACCTTATTTTCTGCTTAATTTCTGTCACATTTACCACTGGCTATATATGCCTTTCCATTTAGCTGGAATTCTGAAACTGTGAATACAAAGATGAGAAATTTCACTTAGACTAGAAGCCATAAGTACGTGTTTAAAATAACAGCTCAATATCTTACAAAAGCGCAAAGGTGTGCTATGATTTTAAATTTCTTATAGAAAGCACTATTTAATGGTTGCAACATGTATTGATTTTTAGGCTTTAATTTAGAAATGCCCATCTATTATTAGACTGGGAGAAAACTGTTGACTTGCTATATTCATAATTTGAAATGATGTTGGGGGTTTTACTGTTTTCAGAGAGCATCAAATGTGAGGGTGGTTTTTTTTTTAATGACATATGTGCTTTTTTTTGAGTGTCTTCTTGATCATTGTTATTAAGAAAAGTGCCACAAGACAGTAAGGCATAAGGTTGTCATCTGTTGCTTTGCTTCACAGCTCAGTAGAGTTAGCAGATGTTCTGCACTTCTGCAGTTTTTGTTAGTTGAAATGGTCAGGACTGTATTCATTGACACATTTGCTTTACCAAGAGAGAGACTAGAAGAAAAATCTCTTTTTGTTTTGAAAACCAGAGTACAATAAATTGGCCAGAGCAAAAGGATGACCAAGACTCTGCTACTGCTACCACAGTGTTTGTTTTCTCAACAATTTAGAAGCTGTTTTCTCACACGGGTGTCACATAAGTTAATTGAAAGAGCTTGAGGCACTCCTGTCTACCCATGGTATCACCAACTATTTTGTGTCTTTTACAGCTTAAAGTGGAACAAAAACATTCTTAAAATTTTCAGCATGAAAGTTAGTAGGTCTCTTGTAAGTGTTACTTAGGAAGTCTGCCCATTATGAGAAGGCTGGACAGACAGTGGCACAGACCTGTTTGCAATGAGAACAAGTTTGTACAGCTGCATTTTCATCACTTTGTCCTGTGCCTTTTGGGAAGAGAGCATTTTCGGGAAGTGTTGCGTGTTGACTTCCTGACTGATTTGTCTTGGCACCTCAGCTCAGGTCTCCCAGTTCCTGCCAGTGTGAGTGATGGTTTTTACTGATCTGGACACCTCTCTGTTCCGAGCTGCACAGGGCTGCCCGGGAATGCTGGCTTTGACCCGGCTGCTGTGTCTAGACAGTGGAGTCCGTGTGGGAGCACAGCTGTGGTCTTGGAAGCAGCTTAACTGTGCCCAAAGCAGCCACTAATCAGCCTGGACACTGCACCACACTGGCATGGCAAGGGAGCTTCCCATACCTGAGCTGGCTGCCGCAGCCCTGCACAGAGCCGTAATTGTGTGGTGTAGACTCACCTAACTTGTTCTGCAGAGGCTGCCAAACAGTTATCAGACAGATAATGTTTTGGGCTGCTGTTGACCTGGGTTAGATTTGACCTGATACATGTGAGCTGGCAAGTTCCACATGCCGATTACAGAGGTTTGGCATTCTTTGATGTACGCTGCAATACTAATTATGAATCGATTTGATTGCCCATACAGTGCCTGAGCCTTTTATTAAAAGTGACAAACCTTTTGAGACTTGTAGGATTTAATGTTCTTGACTGGCTCAGTCTTTCAGGATAACTGCTTCTTCTGCATTTGTAATAACTGGCAGATCTCCTTATTAAATTCAGTAAGAGCAAAAGCATATTTCCATTGAAATGAATACCTCAGGAATGAATTCTGTTTTAGTGGGAAATATTCCAATCTGTCTGTGCTTTTATTTTGCTCACCATGTGAGCACTTTCATATATTTTACTGTATTTGCACTTATTTGCAGTGCCATATAACAGAGCCATATATAGGTATAAGCTTTTCTGTTCCTAAACCTCTGTTAATCCTTATGTGCTTGTCCATGAATGTGTAGGCACAAACAGAGCCCTCTGATTGTCTAGCTGTGTGCAGTAGGATCAGTAAAATCCTCATAGGCTGTTCTGTTGAAACACTTCTTTATTTTCTTTGTGATGTAATACAACTTATTCATCCAACAAACTTTTAATGCCCTAGTTTGTTGGCACCACAGGCCAGTATCAAAATGTCACCCAGTGAGATTAAAAACTTACTAACTTTGTAACTTTTCATTTTCCTTTATAGACTAGACTTCTAGAAAATCCTTATTTCATTAAGAAGAGTTGCTGTACTTGTGGACATGTCAATACTGGGAATCAATGACACTGAATCCTTATTGCTGCCTGTCAGATACACCCCTCTGATGCTGCATATTAAATATATGCAACAGGTTATTTAGTTGTGAGACAACCCTTACCTGGCCACTTACAGTGACTTTCCAAACAACAGATTTGCCATTCCAAACAATGAATGGAACAATTTAATAACTACAGAGTAACTACACAATTACTTCAGTGTTAAGTATATCAACATGATTGAGTAACCTCTCGAAGGTGTTCCTGCTCATGGCAGGGGGCTTGGAAATAGATGACCTTTAAAGTCCCTTCCAACCCAAACCTCTAATAATTCCTCTAATTTCATCTGTGTGTACAGAAATAGGCACACACCTACCTAGCAACCTCTGTCTATCATTTGTAGCATGTAAATAGTAGGGAGTTGGCCCAATCCCGGGATGTCATCTCCTGAGGGAAAAAGAGTAACTGGTTGGTATTAAAGATTAATGTGGCACATGTTGTGTGTAGACAAAGAAATACTCTTGAAAATGTTTTATAGATAAGGTATATCCCTCTTTGGTTCCAAGCATGTGTCTATAATCACTAAGTTCCAACTAAGTTCTGGAATACAGTGTTGTGATTAAAAAGATGGGATTTGTCTGGCAAAGTGAACCACATTTGAGCTGTCTACCAAGGCATTTTTCATGGTCAGTGGAGACAAAAGGCATTTCTCTCAAGAAAGTCTTGTGACCTGCCCTGTGGCACGCTTCATTTCCCTGTCAGAGATGCCATGGAAGCACACTTGGTCCATTTGACTTGGAAGGCATCATCTCAAGAAGTACCTTGCACCTGGCTGTGTAAAACATACACACCTACAGGTAGTAAAGATTAACTCCTCCCTGAGTTATTGATCAATAAGCATGTCTAAATAACATGTTGTCTCTGAATGACATGAAGTTTCTCTGGTCCCATGTGGTCACAACATAATCTGGCTTCAGTTATTCACTCCCAAACCTCTCAGCTGCACTGTAATGGTGCAGTTAGTCTTGGAAACAAAATGTCTGATGTCTTGGAAAGTTTAAATGGTTCAAATAATTACAGTCCATCTCCTCAGCAACACAGAGTGCCACAAAAATGTTAGACAATTTTTACCCTCCTTCCACTGGCTTTCAGTGGAGCATTGCTTTTAATATCCAAGATGATAATTGATTTGGGTTTGGAGTACCTAAGATGTCTGAAAATCTGAGCTGGGGATTACTGTTTGCCTGTCAAAATTTTCTGCAAGAAATATAATGTGGATCTATGCTGAGGGCAAATTGCTACATATGTAGACTCATGGTAGAATAAATTTCTAGATGGCCATATTGGTGATGATCTCCATCCTTTGCTTGAAGTGGGAAGTATATTGCGTTGTCCATATTGTTGCCAGCATGTTGGGATGCTTGTGGAGTATTAAAAAAAATTAAAATTCTGTATCAAAACTGTGTGTGTACCATTGTGGTGTAATGCATTGCATTTAAAAACTGCAGTGGTATCACAAAAAAGGTTTTAATAATTTTTTGAGGTTCTTGACATACAGGTTTTGATGAATGATTTCAGAAGCTCTATTTATTTTGTTTGGTGTGGAGGAAGAAATTATTTATCTATTGCTATATCAGGTATAAGAAAACACTGCTTTATGTGGGGAATTTGGTAAGTGGAATTTGAGTTCAGGGATGAAATATAAAGGAAATAAACATCTATGTGACATGATCCATGAACATGGTAGGCTCAGGAAATATCTTTGTAGTCATTTTAAGATCGCCAGGTGTTTTTTTATAGAAGATGAAGAATTTTTACATGTTTTCGTGTGCCCACCTTCCTCTGTCTTCTGCAGAAGGAATCCAGTCCAACATCAAATTCTGCCTGACTAGAAGTTAAATGAGTTGACCTTCCCCATGTGGATTCCACTATTTTGAGGTGTTGCTTTACGTGACAGTCATGCAGCTCAGCAGTGTCCGCCATGCATTTCTCTTCACTAGCCAGTCCAGACAGCCAAAAACTAATTGGGTGCCAGAGGCATCCAGGAGGCTTTTGAGATTGGGACATAGCACCATGTTTGCTCACTCATCAACAATACCAGTTTGCAAAGTTGCTACCACTCAACTGTTCCCCATTTTACCTCAATGGAGACAAAAAGTGTCAGATTATATTTCATTTTAGTATGAAGAAAACCAGTTAAAGCTGCTTGTTTACACGGGTTTGATGTTACACTGGAAGAAACTGCCTTTGTCTTTCCTTTGCCTTGAGGTGTGAGAAAAGTGACTTGTATCTGTCTGCAAAATATAATTTTAACTTTTTATAGGCTTCTAGTTGATGACTGGCCAATGATTTGATTGGCTCTTAAGTGGTCTGTATCCCACTGAGGCTTGGAAATTAGACCATATCAATAATGCCATGACAGTCACTTGACTTGGGCTTTGCAAGGGAGAGATCCAGAGAGATAGGAGGGGTTTTTTGTTGGGAAGTGGGATTTGAAACATACGTTGCTCGTAGTTGATCTCAGATAATGTGAGAGTGGAAAACTGGATGAAATGGAGCTGGAATATATTTCATCAGTGGAAAATGCCTAGAATAATAATGTGGCATAGGAACCTTCACCTGTATTGTATCAACACAGAGATGCTGGGCCATCATCAAGTCTCTGCATGTAACACTGTATAGAAAAAGACAACAGCATTAGGCTGTAGCTTGAAGCTTTTGCCATAAAAACCCACACCCAACCAACAAACCAACACTTCTCTTCTTATATGTGACCTTTTTCCATTGTCAGGCTGGAATATATTCTAATTATCAGAGAGGAAAAAGGAAAGACTGTCTCCTTAACGCCCTTAGATTATTTTTTCCCCTCTACCACCTTTCTAAGGAAGGACTTACTTAAATATTCTTGGCAGAACCTCAAAAGATTTTTGGCATGACAGAGGAAAAGACTTAAACAATTAAGATAGTGTTTTACTGCACCTGCTGTAAGAGAGGCATTTTTGGGAGAAGCCAAAACCTTGGATACATGTTGTCTACATAGCACAAACAGATACTTGCTTGGGTGCCACTAAAGCAGTGTGTTTCTATCCTTGGAAGAAAAACCTGGGAGCAGAAATACATTACATTTTGCTCTGCCAGCTGTGCATACTCGGGAAGCTGGGAAGGTAGGTGGAGCTATGATGCCAGCAGATTGAACACTTGCCTTCTTTCTTTAGTGTAATTACATTTGCTTTTCAAATTAAAGTATTTTCTCCTGATTCCTGGTACGACAAGTCCAAAACTGTGATTGAGTGCAGAGTTGAGGGCTCCATGCAGAAAACCAGATGTTTTGTTTGATCAGTAGCTGCTGTGGTTTTCTTGTTTTGTTGCATATTGGGCTTACGAGAAAATTAATTTTGGAATGCTGGCTATCTTTTGCTTTGTAGCACTAAAAACTTTAATTTCAAAGGATAGATTTTCGTAGCACTGTGGCCTTAGTCCAATATCCATTTAACAGCTATCAGCCTTACAACTACCTCCTCTTTCATGCAAAGTCTTTTTTCATGCATAGGTGACATTAATAAGTTAGATTCTCACACTTTGGCATTTTTTTCCCAAGAAACTTATTTCTTTGCCAGTTGTCCCAAGCATGGTATTGATCAGTCCTGGTGCACTGCTATTGGCAGTAGGCAGAATCCTGTGAACCGAGATACAACGATAAGGGCAAAAGCAGCAACTAACCATTCTCAGCAGTCCATTAGCACTCTTGACTGATTAACTCAAAATGTTCCAGGGAAATGAGTCAGCAAGGAGTCAGGCCAGACCCTGAGTCATCACTGTGCCCACCAGCCATGGGGGCTCCCCAGGAACCCGCTGCCCTTGGGAGACTGGAGCTGGCCAGCTGGTAAAAGTGATCTTTCCCTTCCCTCCAAGGATCCTAAGACATCCTGTGGCTTGCTGTGTGTGATTTACTTTCACTAAGGCTGAGAGGAACTGGCTGTGACCTCTTTGCTCTCCTCAGTCTACCTAAAAGGGAGACTTTTAGGAAGGTGGAGCCAGATTTCCTCAAAGATTGTATTGTATTGTATTGTATTGTATTGTATTGTATTGTATTGTATTGTATTGTAACATCCAGAGACAATCAGCAGAGTGGGAGAAAGATCAAATAGAAGAATTTTCCACAGCAAGGGTAGTTAAACACCAGATCCATGCCCAGAGAGACTGTGGCATATCTAGTCTGGGGATGGGAAGCTCACCTCAACCAACTCCCTGAGTCAACCTGCTGATGTGATCCTGCTTTGAGCAGGCACTTGGACAAGACTAGCTTGACAGGTTGTTTTAAACTTAAATGATTCAAGAAATTATATGTTTAAGTGGTTTCTCAATTAGAATTTTATAATCTCGTAATTAATCCAAACTGAGATTAACCGATAATATTTTAAATATACTGATTTCTTAAAAAACTGTGGCCATTCTAAGGTGCCATTGTACCCTCCCAGACTTTTTTTTTCATGGATTCCTGATGTTGTTCCTTTTGAAAAAAAAATTACAAGCTACATTTAATAGTTATAAAATGCTATACTACTTTGGGAGGTTTTTTCCTTTTTTTTTTTTTTAATACTTGTTTCCCTGGCAAGTAGTTTTTAAAAGCACTGCTTAAGTAACCTAGAAATATGCAGAGATATTTGCTTGCTTGCAAGAAAGACAACGTTGTCATGGGTTTGTTCTCTTTCAGGAGGTTGGTAGTCTGGCCACTCCCAAGTTTCCCCTTCACTTTTCTCTAAGGGACTTCATTCTTTCACGCCTGACATTTCTTGAAGTGAATATTGAGTTTTTGTTTTTCCTGTCATTAGGCTGGTCTACCTCAAGGAAAAGGTCAGACCCTTCCAGGAAGAGGATCAAAGAGGTCAATTATAAATGAAAGGTAGGGGAAGGAGGGATATTTTCCTGTCTTGCTTCATCATTTTCACTGATGGAGTCTGCAGAAGCAGAACAGTCTGATGCTTGTAATATTTGTGGATGGCTCAGTGTTTTCTGAGCTCACTGTGGAAAGGAGCCAGGAAGAGCTGGAGAAGTGAACAGACTGCCCACATGTTTAGAATGGGCTGGGAAGCTGCGTCAGGTTCCGTTTTCCCAATCACTGCCCGCAAAAAAGAGGAAAGGGAGGGGAGGGAGTTTCTCCCATTCTTTTGTGGAGGTGGGTGAAAAAGAGAAAGGAATGAAAAATGGAGAATAATCCACCTTTTGCCTGCTCCTTGGCAGATGGATGCTAGATAGAGCATTTGCTGAAGAAAATGCCATGTTTGGGTTTTCAAATGTTTGAATTTCAACTGTGCCATTGGCCTCTGAAGCTTGTAAGTGAGTCCAAAAGAAACAGTCTTCCTCTCCAAAGAGGTTTAGCTTGCATCATGGAGGCTCCTTTGCTTGTAGTGTCATTGGTAGTGATGTAATGAAAAAAATGTGAAAGTGATGTCTTTCAAATCTCACTCTCAACCAATTTCATGCCTGACCAAAAGAAATGAAGGAATTCTTGTAGCTCGTATTTGTCCCTGTGTAGAGGAAAGTAAAAAACATTCAGCTGTATCTTGGTTTGATTTGTAAACTCTTGATAAATTATTTTTTGCACCCTCCCACCCCCCAGAGCAGAGAGGGAAGAAAAATGTTGACTTTGGAAAGTATGACCTCTCTGCACAGGAGAGGTACTGATGTGCAGTTGGCTGCTTTGGATTCTTTTCTGGAGTTCTTATGGGTCTTTTTTTTTCCCCCACCAGCACAAGGCAATTCATTGGGAAAACCTTAAAACAGTCTGTAGAACATGACTGCAGTGGAAGCTCTGCAGTACTCACCTACCTACTGCAGGCTCTCCTTTAGGTCTGATGCAGGAAAATAAAATATGACATGCCTTCAGCATGGAGAGGTTGTCCTACCTTGAAGAATTTCCATGTTTCTCTAGTGAATTTATAGTTATCATGAGTCAAGACCTTTGTATCTTTTATACAGTCTTGTCATTGTTCCACCTGAGGAAATAATTCTGGGTGGCCTCTCCTAAGCAGTGAGCAGGTTTTTCACATTATAGATTTTGCTGCAATTTGCACTCAGATGTGCAAGCTCACTGTGGTGACCCAGGTGTGACTTCTGTGCCATCACCCTCCCCATGGCAGCAGTCAAAAGTTACTGCCTAATTTATTTTTACTACTTCAAGCTGTTCAGAGTGGAAAGAAAGCTGGAGCTTTAAATAACATTGTAATGGAAGGTGAACTGTTCATTCACCGTTCCCCATTCCCTGCTTCTTGCTATGATTTTGTCCAAGTGGGAAGAGAGGAGGGACAGAAAGGACGTGTTTGTCCCTGGTCTCTCTGCTGCCTCTCCTCCCCTTTCAAGAAGGGGCATGGGAACTTCTGCTGCCCTGACTTCAGCTGTGAGAGGAGGGTTGGGGACAGCAGTGAGGACTGAGTGAGGGTAAAACTTTGAATTTGATCATGGATCTCTTTCATGCACAGAGAAACAATTGTGTCTTGGCTAAGCCTTTCTTAGCCAAGAATGATTCAAGATGATCGTGTGTGGTTGTCACTGCAGTAACTATGTTTGATATGTTTTCTTCTGGTCCAAAAAGCAATCATTACTCTCATTATGATACTTGTCTGATACTTGTCTTCCTCATATTAATTTTCTGATTTTAAAATCTGGCCTGTTTTTTTCAAAAGCTTTGTCCCGCCCTGAGTTTTTGAGACCTGTCAATGTTGGAAGACCTGAATGCAATGGCTCTATCACCCCAACATTTCACGGAGGAGCTGAGGGCTTAAACAGCTCAGGAGACAGAATTGACAGTCTTGAGTAAGCCAGCAAAACTATTTTTATTTTTATTTTAACTATCGGGTTTCAGAGAGAGGACAGTGAGTGGAAAAAAGAAAATTCAGATTAATTTTTTGATGGAATTTAAATTTTTAGCCATTATGAGTTCTGGTCACTAGAGCATATGTAGCCAAAGAGCCACATGTTTTTGAAGAAGCCCAGGTTTTTTTAAAACATGTTTACAGTAAGCGTATGTTTTCTGCTAAATGTGCAGTGGTATATACAATTAGTGCTTGAAACCCAGTACAAAGTAAAAGCTGGTTTGAACTGAGCTCCAGGAGCTTTTTATGGTTAAAAAAAAAAAAGAAAAGTCTTATATGGGATATAAAAATGTTAATATTTCAATAAAGTGGATTTTTTCATGTTGACCAGGTCACTGGAGCTACTGTAAGCAGTAGGGCTGTTGCAGAAGAGTTTTATATTTCAATATAAAGATCCTCTTTGTAATTAGTTATTTTGATATTTTGCAGCTTTCCTTCTTGGAACTCAGAATATATAAATATTCAGCCTTACAAACTTGTTTGCTGGAGGACAAGAAAAAAAAAATAGCTCTGGGAACAAGGAGGGGGGAAGTCACTTGTCTGAGGGCTTAAAAGTCAAATTGACTTTGAGACCTCTCGTTACAAACTCAAACCCTATAAATTCAGCTAATTGCTTCTGTAATTGCAACTGTACCAGTTGGACTTAAATGTTCATTCCCTCTGTCTTTACCTCGACCTGAGCACAAACATCAACATCCTCTGTTAAATTAAACATCTGATAAAGCAGCAGCCTAAAATGCAAGTACCCATTCATCCTTCTCCAGGCTTCATTGGAATGCTGTTTCTCTTTCTCTTTTTCTTTTTTCTTTCTTCTAAAATGAACTACATAGAAGCACCACAAACTAAATAATAGTGCATGTCAAAAAAAAAAAAGAAATCTGAAAGAACATTCTTGAAAGCTCAAGTTTGCAAACTGCTAGGTTAAAAAACAAGGTCTCAGAAGTATAGATTGTTAGCAAAGCAATATTGGTCTTAAATGAAGAATGCATTTAGAAATTAGGAGAGGTGTTTAACCTATTTGTTTTCTTCATCAAGACAGCATATGGTTACCCAAACCTATGATTGAAGGGTTGCTTTGTTCTTTCAGTTACAGACTAATGTTTCAACTGAATCAGGTAAATGGGACTTGTCTTGTGTAACTGAAAAAAAAATAAATCTGAACTCAAAGTGATTTTTTGATTATACTTTAAAGAGGCAGCTTCAGAGCCTGTTCACACTGGATGATTTCACTTGCTGCATCTTTTAAATATTCATGAAACTTAAAACAGAAATGAAAGCAGGTCTCACTTTTCTGACTGTATACTTCATAAAACTCCACTGAAAAACATTGTAACAGGATTTATTGAGCTTTCAGAAATAAGGAGAAGGCTAAAACTGTGATATCTGTATGAGCTTAACTAGCCTACATCCCAATATCTCCTTCATGTTCACCTCATGTCCTAAACCTTTAAAGTAATATACATCTCCTATGCATCTCTGCATATTTCTTTTCCTATAGATTCCTTGATCCAGTCCTGGCACAGAACAGACCTGTGCTGGGTGTAAAACTGGGCTCTCCACTGAGGAAAGCAGTGTTTTCTTAGATCACATTTTTGAGGATGCCAGAATGTGTTTAGAGAATGAGTCAGGAGACTGCAGAAGGAAAAATTTCAGGGTCAAGATAGGTGAATGATGCCCTAGAGTGCTGAGTTTTGGTGCAGTACTAGGCAATTTGTTTAAAATCCAGATTCTTATAAGTGAGTTCCTGTTTTTGTGACTGCTTGACTCCTTATCTTATTTACTGAATGCTTTCAGAGATCAATGAGAACTCTTTTGAATTGGAAAGTATTATATAATAAGAAAAATTCTCAGAAATAGGTCTTGGTTTTCTCATACTGTACCTTTCAAATTAGTAGATAGATTTGACCTGACACTCTTTGTCTTAACTCTCTTTTCCTTGAGGAAGTTTTATTCAAATAAATATTATTGAAGCTTTCAGATTCTATGGTGATGAATGTCAAAGGCTCCCAGAAAATAAAGGAACAGACAGGAGAATTTCCATAGCTTGGAGTTAAGAAGTTTTAGTGCTATATATACTAAAGAAAATGCAGCTGCTCATTGAAAAGCATTAGCAGGCAGCATCCATTCTGTTTGTCAAATAAGGTAAGACCCTGCAGTGAAATACTTTGTGGGGACTTCATTGAGTTCCATGCTGTGCAACAGAAGAAAGAGTGAAGTAAATTTAGACTTTTAATTCAAGATATTTTGGTGAAGTTTTGTTTATTTGCAGACTTTTTTTTTTTTCCCATTCCTAAGGTTTTCCTTATTTGGGTGAACCAGTAATTCAAAGGGTTTGGATTTTTGACTACCTCTGGCCATAAGAGGATCATGTGTCAAGCCCAAGTTTGAAATGTGTCAGTGGTCTGTTGAGTGGATGCTTCAGCACATTTCTCCCAGCTACCATTGCTCTTGACTCATTTTAGAAATTGCTTCCCTGGCTCATATTTCTCATCTTTGCTCATGGTCCCCAGGCTGTTCTCACTGTTAAGGAGTTCACTGGTGGCATGTTCTGTTGAAGATTCTAGTCAACATGTTCCTACTCCATCCTGTTGGACCACACTGGCTTCCCATCTCTTTTGCTCCATTGGTTTCCACTGTGATGTGAGTGACCCCAGCTCCATGTTTTCTGGACAAGAGGGAATAATTTTGAAATGAAAGAGAGTGGAGGTTTAGATTAGATAGTAGGAAAAAATTCTTGCCTGTGAGGGTGGTGAGGCACCGAAACAGGTTGTCCAGGGAAGTTGTGGATGCCCCATTCTTGGAAGTATTTAAAGCCAGGTTGGATGGAGCTCTGAGCAGCAGGGGAAGGTGTCCCTGCCCACGGCAGGAGGATTGGAACAAGATGATCTTTAAAGTCCCTTCCAACCCAGGCCATTCTATGATCTTATGATTCTGTCCTTGCCAAGTCTCACCACGAATCCCTAACTCCCCAGTGCCCCTTTCACTGTTATTGCAGATTTCTTCCCAGGATTGTCCTGCCTCCCCTGCAGTTCCTCATGACCTTATCACTTTGCAGTCACTTGTGGTGGATGTAGCGTGACTCTGGAGCTGAGCCACTCAGGCTTTTTTCTTGGCGGTGACGCTCGGCTTTCACAGCAGAAGACAATGGGACTTTTTACCCCTCTGTTTCCTTATTTTACCAAGGAGATAAGGCTGTTTAGTCTCCTTTTCAAAAGTATTTAAAAATCTCTGAAGAAGCAGTTCAGCAGTCTGCAAGCACAAAGAACTACTGTCAATGAATGAAATGAGATAAAACTGGAGTTGGTGAGGGCAGATTGAGGCAAACGCTCGGTCAGTTTTCCTCCAAGGTGCAGGGAGCCTTTCAAGCCATTTTAGTGCTGAGCATCACTGCAGAAATCTAGCAGTTCTTTTCTTTGAAGTGTTTACCCCTGCAAACAAACAGCAGAGGCTTTGAGGAAGTCGATTCAGCCTCAGTTTGGTGTCTCCCAACATTAGTTTTCCTCACTGGAAGACGCAGTACTGTGCGTTCCCAGCCCTGCAGAACCTGGGTGTGCTGCCATCTGCCTCTGCTGCCATCTGCTCCCCTGAGCTGGCTGCAGCCAGGCACTGTGCATGCCCTTTCCAAGAGCAAGAGGAAGGTTAGCTCTGCTGATACCAGGGAAACATTTCTCTGGAGGAGCAGGGGGAAGGCGGAGGTTTGCTGGTTTTAGCACACTTGGGTGTCTGTTTGGCACCCACAGTGTTTGGGGGTAACCTTCCTGCAGCTTGCCTACCTCACACTCTGTGTGAAAAAGGCCTCATAGCAGAGAGAGCAGGTGCTGCATAAGCGAGGTGATTGTTGTTTTTTCTTACTGGCACATCCTCTATTTTAAATTGAACAGCTCTTCTTTTTCCAGTGTATCAGAGAGATTCTTTGGTGCCCAGCTATGTAATCTCCCTTGGTTACATAGCAGTAATTCATTGAAAGAGCTGGGGGTTTTGATTTTTTTTTTTTTGTTTTTTTCTTCCCCTGTGCTTGTGAATAGAACTTCAGACCCATATGATTCCATGCCCCTATTTTCTCCAAGTCTTTATTTTTATCGTGATAAATAATATATAAATAAACTTCAGAGACTTGTGTAAATAAGCAAGAGTGTGTACCCATAATTTGTTAGGATTATAATTTGCTTATTTTGTGTATGTGCTGACATAAATAATATATAATATAAAAAATACATCCATCATCTACATATTGCCAAATCCTTGAAGAATCTCTTCAAAAACACTGCTAGGCAGTTTTTGCTGCAAGAGTTAAATATTTGAAGAGTAAAGTCCCGTGAATGGTTCTCATGGGCTTATTTTTAGTTTCTCTTTTAGGAAGAATGGCAAAAAATAGACCAGGATTGTGATTTTGGGTTTAGTGCACATAAAGTTTACTTGATAGGAGCGTGTGTGTGTGTCTGTGCCACAGGACTTCAGTGCTACACTTCCTGTACATTCATTAACAGGACTCCCAGCAGAGCCACTGGAGTTTCAACACTCATAATACTAATTTTAACATGCACTATAAAGTGCGTCACAGCTCTGGAGTGCTATTTTCAGTCTTGATTAGGGATTACTGACCTGAAAGATCTACATTTCTCCAGTGAGAGGCTCTCTTGAATTCATAAATGTTCCTCTGGATTTGCCCAGGTTGCTTTGCTCCTCCACCTCTCTCCTTTCCTACAGAAGCTGTGGATGATGGGGTTGCACAGGGGTTTCTTGCACTCAGGGAGATGATGCATTTATAACCTGTTGCATCTATTAGATGTGCTTCATTTTGAACAAAGAATATTTAAAAAGAGTCATAATCTTTACCTCTTTGGTTATTGCTTTCACTTCTTGATGATTTTCACTGTCCTTGGTGATTTTCTAAGTGTTGTTTGCGGTGCTGGGCTCAGTCTCGAAGGCCAGCAAAAAGTGGGAAGTGCAGTTGTCCTGTGGCTGTGTGACCCTAAGACTCAGAGCTTCTAAAAAACAGACTATTCTGATACGCATTTTCAGATCATGACTACACAGGATTCAGGTAAGAGACAGAGACATAGACATCTGATGTCTTTAGTCTGAAAAAAAACCCCCAACTAGCACCAAAAACATTTAAACTTTTAAAATTTTAGCAAAATAACTCTTGTAGCTATTAAACTTTCCATGGAAATACCCGCCTCATATTTTCCAAGTCACTTTCCATTGCAGCTGTTTCCTTACTAAATAAAATGTCCTGCCTTGTGAATGACTTGTTAGCATTTTAAAACAAAACAAAGCAACAAAAAAAGAAAAAGATGAGCATCTGAGTGAGCAAGGCTTGTCTTCCTGTGGACTTCACACCTTGTGCAGTGTTTGAAACCTTTAAAAGGGTGGGGTAATACTGAAGTAAAAAGCTTCCTATCCCCTGAGACAGACAGAAAGGAAAATAAAAGCCCTGAATTCCCCAAAGAGGAGCAAGAATTGAAAATGTTTCAAAAGTGTCTTCTCTCCTTTCAGTTTGACACGTACAGAATACCTGCACTTAAAAACAAAAATCCTTGAAATATTGTCTTGATTGGAAATGAACAATCAAAAGTTCTGGCCTTTGTTTTTCATCACATATCGGGCAATTTCATGGCAGCTTTGCTGCCTACAGTGCACAAATTTGCTGGCATGGCTCTGAATTGGGTGTGCAGGACCAAATTGTTCAACACGCAGTTCATTGGCCATTAAATGAGCAAATTATTCCAGTAGGATAAAAAGCAAATTTTTACCTTGCCCTCATTTTTCCACCCATCTCTGTCATTCTCTGTTTATGTGAAAGGGAGTGAGGAGGAAAGGCAAATATTTCCCTGCCTCCAGGATTGCAGGCAGTTGGAAGAGGCACTCTGGTGACTCCAGTCACAGCTCCAGATTTGGTCCTTTGCCTTTTTAGATTTCACTGTAGTGAGGGTATCTCTCTTCCTCATGGTCCCAGCACCATAATGACACACAGATTTGAAAAGCCATTTCCCACACGATTAGTGGATACTGATTCAAACCCCAAACAAAAACAGTGTAGAGAGCGAGATCAAGGTGACAAATTGTAAGGGTGGGGTAGCAGTTTTTCTTTTAAAAAACTGAGTTCATCAGGCAGCCAGCTCCATTTCTGCTCAGATGAATGCTTGCACCCAGTCCGTGTGGCGTCTTTCCATTTGCATTTTATAAATGCACAATATATTCCAAATAGGTTACAAAAACTGATAGCTGGCACGTTAGAACTGCAGAGTTATTGCAAATAATGAGGCACAGAACAAGAGTAGGGGGAATAAAACCTTTCAGCAGTCTTCATCTAAATATGTGTATTTAATTTCTCCTCCTAAGTGTAAAAACAGCACGAAGGTCCCTGAGCCCCTTGGAGCAGAAGAGCAAGTTAGAAAGCCCAGCTTTCAGTGTGCTGGGGAGATGAAATCACAGAGCTCCAAGCCTGATGTGCTGTTTCCCCTCACCCTCCCTCCTCTCCCCTCCACCAACCTACATTTCTTGGCTCCCATCAGCTCCAAGGCTGTTGGGGTTGTGACGTAAATGACTCACAGTGAGTGACCCCCGTGGCAAACCTGTAAAACATTATACGGCATGAATAAGAAGTCTCTTATTAGGTCTGCAGCTGGCGAGATGCAGACATATGGCAGCAAGGATGTTTTGGAAGAAAGGCACAGCTTGACAAAGAACCCAGTCTCCCGATAAAGGTTTATACTGGCACTTCCCTGTGTTTATAATACCATATGCCAGGGCCACGGCCTCTTTTTTCATCATATTGTTGTTTAAATTTTTTTCTAAACCTAATCAGGCCTTAAGTTGAGGAGTCTGAGAAGCAGAAACTTGATATCGATATTATTTTTTCCTTGGAGTTCTTTGACTGGAGTTATTCTGTTGTAACTGCCTAAGCTCAAATCTGCTTCGTATATAGAGTGAAGTAAGTTTGTCAGGACCAATTGCTTCTGTTACGAGAAGAAATGCTTATTTTTGAGAACGTTCTCAGAGTAGATTCAATATCTCCCACTTTTTTTGGTTGGTTTTTTTTTTTTTCTCTCATAGATATTCAAGATTCGGATTTTTGCTTGCTTGCCCATGTTAGTTTATTATTACAGGATAGTATAAGCATGGCTGTTTTCAAGGAGGGTTGCTATTTGAGGGTATTTTTAAAACCTCTTACCCTTGCAGCCTCACAATAATAAGCTTTTCTTAGATCTAGGCATCTGGTCTCTGGTTTAAGAGCTGCACAGTCACTTCGTTCTTCTGTCAGTGACTGTGATAACCAGTACTTTATATGATCATCCTTGACCTTTATTAGCCTTTCAGGCTGACCGATTAGTTAAATCCTATTTACAGAGGTAGTCAGAAAGGTTTTTATTGAAGTGTAGCTACAGGTTTGGGATTTTGTTATTTACAGGACAGTAGCCATAGGATTTCCAGAGGCAGATCTGGTCTCATTGTTCTAGAAGCTGCCTAGAACCAGGACAGAAAGACACTTTCTTCTGTCCTAGAGAACTTTCAGTTGAACTGAATTTTGGCTGGAAGAAAGTTTTACCTTGGACTGTTTCAATACCACCTGGCCCCCATGTGATGTGCAGGGTATAAGAGTACAGCCCTCATGTTGGGAAATTCATATTCTAAAGTGCAGTGAGTTGTTTTTCTGGCTTTTTGCATCTGCATTCAGTGACAAAGAGACTCTGCTGAAGGCCAAGTTGTTGGACCTGAACTGACTGTGTCCTCTTAAGGCTATAAAAATTCTCCAGCAGTACACACGTAGTCACCTTGGTGCAACTGTTTAGCAGTCAGGAGTTTGTCAGGCAATGCACTGTGTGAGGTAAAAAATGAAAATAAAGTAGTTATAGCTCTGGAAAGATGCTAATAAAATTAAAAACTAATGAACTAAAAAGAAGTCTGGGCTCTCCTTTTTAACTTTTTCTTGGTGACTCAAGATACAAATTAACCTCTTGTCCCATACCTCCTCCATATCTTTGTATCCCGTAGTTAAATCTACATCTGTCACAAGAAATTTGTGTGTGGAAAAATCCTTGGCAGTAAGACAGGAGTGTTGGGTTGTTTTTTTTTTTTTTTAATTATCATATTTTAGTTTTCTTAGCTTTATCTGCCCTGTAGTAGAAACAGCTTTTGTCCTGATAATAGTTCTCAAGTTGCATTAAAGCTACTTTGTCTGTCTATGCTTGCTGATGAAATTCCTGATTTATTGTGGATATTCTTCAAATCGTGGTGCGTCACCAGTGACACATAAGGTGCTTTTTATCTTTGTTTCCATGAGGCAGGTGGGACAAAACAACTGAATAAAACTAAATAAAGGAAAGAGTGAACACTTTTCTGTTCACTCAGCAGTTAGGTACACTAACTAGACAAAATGGTGAGCTGTATTCTCTGCCCTTCCTCGTATTTTCTTGACTTCTTTGGAGCAAAAGCAGAAGGTTCACCATAGCCTGGCATACTCAGTATTATCCCTGTTGGGTCATGGAGATTTGATTGAACCTGAGCTTTCCCTAAGTATTATTTAGCAGTTATCTCTTTGTGATTAAAGGCATATTGGTTCTGTAAGAAATGTACTAATAGTTGGAGAGTCAGAAGACTCTTAAGAGCTGGAGAGGAATGTGTTTCCTTCATGGCAAGTTTGCTTCCCTGGCCAAATCCTTCATCCCACTGCCCCACCTTAGTCAGGGAGAGAGTCTGGGCTTTTGCAATGGACAATTCTTTACAAAGTGACACTCGTCTGACCGTGTTAGAGCTGATGGTGTGTCCAGCCAGACACAGTGGGCACAGAAACCAGGGCATCCAAAGTGTGTGATGTACACAGGATGTGTTTGGCTCCAAGTCTGCACACAGGAAACATTAGAAAGGCTTTCTGCTGATATGTGTAAAAGTGAAATTCCTCCCTGGTATGGAATCCTGAACCTATGACTCCCTCACACGCAGCGAAACAAAAACAACCATCTGCTTGCCGTGTTCTTAGCACATTTCTGGTTTGGGTTTGTTGTTTGGTCGGGGATTTTTTTTGCTTCTTTCTTCCAAGAAAGTTGACATGCTGCTTCCAACCTCCTCCTACTAGGGAATTAACTGAGATGCTAATGAAAATGGAAGGCTCCTCCAGGAATAAACTCAGCTATATTCTGCCCTATCCCAGCTGTGAAGACGAAAGGGAAGGAAACTATTTTAGACCTGGGTCCCCAAGCAGAGGGTGAGTCTGTGCACAGGAGGATGCTCAGCTGATGCAGCCCTGGCAGAGACATTTTGCACCAAGTGGTTGCTGTGTGACCAGCCAGAGACCTGAAGTGCTTGTGCTATGGTTCAGAGTGGTTGAAGTTTGTCACCTGGTCTAGCCTGGTGATAAGCACACATTCCTTGGTGGTTGTGTGAACTTTGAAGGTATTCCTTTTTCTCCCTCTGCCGCCCATTCAATAGCAGGATGACAGCGAATTGTTGGCCTAGATACAACTTACTGTGCTCCCAGGGTTGTAGATCAGACTCTGACCTCATTCTGTCTTTGCTGTCTGACGTCTGCATCCTGTGAAATCCTGACTCCTTCATCCTTATGGCTTTGCTCTTTAGAAGTGGATTTTTACTGGTTTGCACCCAGGGAGCCGTTTTGCTGGGCACGAGCAGTGGCCTAAGCACAGCTCTCAAGTAGCTGGCAGAGAACTTGACTTGCTCCTGTGCACCAGGTCATTGGGATGTCTGGTCTATTCTGAGTTGAATATTCCTGAAAGCAGAAAGAGGAAGGAAACCAGGCTTCAGTGGTGTGAGTTTTCCTAGAGCACAGGGTTCACAGGCTGTGGGACATCCCTCAGTGGGGCATCAGGCTGCTCGTGAGCTGCTGTCAGCTCCTGCTCATGAGCCTCTCCTGGCTCTCCCTCCCTGGCCTTCTCCCATGAGTGCATCTTGTGTCTCTTGACCTTTGAAAGTCTGACTGGCCTGTAAGTTTTTAAAATTCGGCCATTCTTTCTAAATCAAGATCTACCCAGCAACCAGATTTGCAAGAGGCACTGTGGAGGCATTTCAGGAAATGCAGCCTGAATATTCAGAGAAACTCTGTGAATGAAGTTTCTATATGACATCAGCAGAAAAACTCATTAGAATCAGAAATCCTTTACAACTTAAAGCAATAGTGGAATTTTTTTCCCTGTGTTTTGGGGCTTTTTTCCTTTAAAATTTTCATTTCAACACTCTATAGTAAAAGAAAACTAAAATGCTTTTGTTCCTAGACATTGAAAAAAGAGGTTCTGGTGTCTCATAAATGCTCTCTTTCTCCCTCTCAGTACTTGTATCCAAACCAAAATTCAATTGGTGAAGCATTTTCTCATGATCAAGTCAACACCTGCTTATATGCAGGTGCTCTTTGCCATCTGGGGACAAGGAATTAGTCTGAAACTCTACAAGATACTTCATATTAATCACTTTTTATAAATAATCAAAAGGCTATTTCATTGAAAAAACCCCCATGAAAAATCTCATGCATTAATATGAGATACAAGCTATGGTATCCACCTAGTGCTTAACTCATGTTCTTCAAATAAAGACCTGGCATATGTTTGTGCAATAAGATAGTAGGAATTTTTGTGCTATTCTGTGCTGTTGCAATCCAGATATTTAGGCAATGGTTAAGCTACTGGGTAAATTTTCACATGGTTTCTGACCTTTCTGATGCTGGCATTGCCTAGTCTTCTCAAGTAGCAACTGAGATAATTTGGCCCTTGAGATAAAGAAGGGGAGATAAAGTTATTTTTAGCACTAGCTTGCTTTAGTTCTGGCATTTTGTTCTGTCCAGCCCATCTTCCTCACAGAGTGGAAGGATGCAGCTTGTTTATTATGTTTTACCATATCTACTGTTCTGGCTTTTGATGCCAGGCAGAGCTGAGGTTTACCACCAGTGCACGGGCAGCCCTCTGTGTTCTGGAAATCACAGATCAGTCATGAATCCTGTTTTCAATCCTTGTATTTATGTTTTTCTCCCCTTCCCAGTCCTGGTAGTTAAAAGCTTCTTTTTTTTTTTCTATTTATTTTTAAAATTTTATTTTATTTTTCTACGATTCAGATTTCAGGAAGTGAAGTTTCTAAGCAAGTTTGAAATGCTCTGAGAAATATTGTTGATTCAGATATAATCTTTACAGCTACAGAAAATCAGGTGTGTCTTCCCTAAGTTAGAGTATTTGATGCTGTTGTCTTAAGAGTAGTAGCTTATCAGTAGTTCTATGTGTAGGCAATACCTGTGTTTCCATACACTTTTTTCTTGATCCTGTGCATTAAATACTGTGGAAAATGTTGGTAGCGTTATGCACGTAGAAGCTGAACTCCACTTTTTAGTTATAGGGCCAACAAAATATGACATTACAAGCAATGGGGAACCCCTATTCTCCTCTGATCATCCCTTTCTCAACATCCCACTCCAGACTGCCACAGAGAGCACAAATATTCACTTTTGTGTGGCCTGTTGGTAAAACCTGAATATCCTCCCATCAGATTGGCTGCACATAGGCAGCTCCTTGATCCACCTTGAACTTCCTTACTTTCTCATTAACCAGTGTGGGTATTTTAACATGAACTATCTTTCCTGGAAAACAAATGAAAATGCTGGTTCCAGGACCACACTGTGGGTGTTGGGGGGAGCAGGGCGGATGTGTGGGAAGAAAAGTATTAGGTTAGGAAAACTATTTAGGATATATACATTTTTATTTATGTTCTATATTTAGGTATGAGAAAGGAAGTTATATTTTTTCCTCTTCTGTAGTTCTCTCAAGTTCATAAAGCATCTGTTTCTCAGCCTCGGTCGCTCTTGCCTGAATTGAGGTTGTTGGTGGCCCTGGTTCCCCTTCAAGGAGGCTTTGTCCTAATAAAGGGACCCATTGAGAGACCAAAAAAACACACAAGCACCCCATGTTCAGTATGCAGCTGCTTATCTCCTGGCAACAGACTTGTGGAATATGAGTCCTGGTACTCCTAAAGTAGGTAAACTACCATTATATATCATTCCTCTTTCTGAAAAAGACAGAATTGTGTGAAAAAAAAATTAAGTGGAAGAGAGAAAAATACTCTCCATGGAGCTCTGGGGGGGCATCATTTTCATGTCAGATGATGCCTCATGCATGTCAATAATAATAAATCAGAAAGCTTTGTGAGAATGGTTTTTCTCCCAAAGTTTTGGATCTTTCTGCCTTCCTCTTGCTGTTCATCCTCGCATCCTTGTGCAGAGCTGAAGTGGACTCCATGTATTGAAAGCCTGGGGAAGGTTCAGTCCAGGTCTGGGGCACAGCTGATAGTTTTTCACTTTGTTCAAGTCATCTTCTCTAGCTGAAAACCTAGAGGAAGGAGGATTGCAGGACAAGTGGGTGTTCAGCCACAGATATAGAGGAAAAACTTCAAGTATTTTTTATCATTTGAGTTTTTCTATCTTTCCTGTTTCACTTCACCACTTTCTTGAAGAGGAAGGTTGTGAAGCCTGTCCTCTTTCTGATATTTAGAGGCCTGAACAGTTCATTTTCAGATCTCCTGGCAGCCAAAAGCAAGACTAATTCGGTTCCCTGGTGTATGCCCTCAGCTCCCCAAAAAAAGATCTTGGACGTAAATAGTTGAACAAAACAAAGCCCACGGTCCGATCGCATGAACTGAAGATATTTAGTTTCTACTCCCAGTTTTGCAGTACTGTGCTGGGTAAATGCCTCAATTCTCAATTCTCCATCATGTTTATCTCAACAGAGATAAATCAGATTTGTTTTCTCAGAAAGATTCTGCCTGAGTTACCAAGTTTGTATGGTGGTCTGGAAGTAGGTGCTGTAGAAGGGATTGGCACTAAGATTTCTCTGATTTGCAGCTGATAGATAAAGCAGAGAGAGACTCAAAACCATCTTACAAAGACTCAGACTAAATGTGTTTAACCATCTCTCCCAGAAAACCAGGCTGATTTCCAGGCACAAGAGAAAAAATAAAAGGTAACATCATCCAAGCTGAATTGATGAAAATGCTGTTAGCAGTGGGAACTCAGGATTGAATCTGTAATCAATATAGGTCTGGAGATCTCCTTTTTCATCATCAGAAAGCCAGATCTGAGTGGGCACTTAGCAGTGCATTTTTTATTTCGCCTCTTTTTTTTGTTTGTAATTAGAAATATAAACACTTTTCAATCCAGACCCTCCTGGTTAAAGTGACGTATTTCTAGTGTCTACTAAAATAAGAATTCTGCTGAATCAAAATAGCATTTTTGCATAGTTGAAAATAAGAAGATGAAAGAAAAAGTATTTGGGACACAGGAAAAAGGAACTTAAAGTAGTTTTTTCAGAAAAAAAGTGAGGAAATAGATTAATAGAACGGAAAGCTCTTATTTCTGGTAGAGTACTGAAGAGCTTGTCAATAAGAAGAGGAAATACTGGGGTTTTTTTATCAAGTTTGCTTTAAAAATATATTTCAGCAGCATTCAAAGTTAGATTTTCTGGGGAAAAACAGGACCGGCAGTGGAGGGAGAAGTAGTTGTTCTTATATAAGAACGAAAATTTCAGAATTTTATATTTCGAATAGAGGGACCTTTTTGACATACGACTTCTTTTTTTTTTTTTAACCACAGAAATGCTACTTAACTTTGCTGAAGCCAGTTTCTGAAAGACAAACTAGTTCAAATGACATATTTTCAATGGGGTATTCTTCCACCGAAGAACATCTCAACAGTTTTGTGACCCAGTTTCATTGAAACAAAACTGGGGTCTTAAAACAGAGGGAATGAGGCAGCTGCACATCTCTCCTTCATAGTCATCCCTTCCAGAAAGGGCTCTGCCTTTCCCCTTCTCACTCTAAAACTCCTCCTGGTATATCCATTTGAACCCAAATAGTGTGTATTCTGTGCATCCTTTACACCATAGTAGAGATTGCACCTTTTGTGGGCTCTGCTTTTGCTGTTAGCAGTGCTGTGACACTATGGAAATACCATTTGGGTGACCACGTGGAATTAAATGTTGGCAGACAGTGTTGCAGGGGAATGTATTTTATTATATCCCTCTAAGACAACGTGCGTGGTTTTATTACTTGCAAAATAAAACCTGAGATGCAAAGCTTGTAAAGAGTCAGGCTGGTTTGAAAGGCAGGATTTCAAATCATGGAAAAACCTGCAGCCATTGTGAAAAATCTGTCTTTACTGTGACTTCTAGAAACGGCCATTGAAAATACTCCTTTTAGGGTGGATGAAGGTGACTGATGATTTCCCCCTGTACACACAAGCCCAGTATTCATCTTCCTGACTTTGCCTGTTTATATCCAGCATCTCTGCAACCCAGATGGGGGAAAGCACGTGTGACAGCATGTGTATGTGATTTGGAGCAGCAGATGGATGTGAATGACAAACTGTTGCCTGTATAGGCACCTACCTAGAGCTTACTCAGAGTCCTGCCTCTGTGTGTTGTGCTGTTCCTCTGCTCTGTTATGGAAGAGGGAACTGTCAGGGCTCCCTGCTTTACCTGACTTGATGGGATCCTTTGCAGACATCCAGATTTCAGTACCTCTCAGTACTGATATCTGTCTGTGATGTGCCTCCTGCCTAAGGAAGCACAGACCTTATTAAAAATCATATATGGAGAAAAGCAAGGTGGGATTGACTTCATGTTCAAACTCCTTAGTAAAGGGAGATCTTGCTTCAGTGAAACTGGTACCATTTCCACTAGTGGGGAAATTCATGCCCAAATGCATTTCGGCTGGACTGTCGTCTAAAACTGTAGGACAGGAAAGCCTAAAATGCGTGTGTAACCTGTTTCCTTGACCTTGGCCCTTTGAAGTCAGCAGGGTCACCCATGCTGCAGTTGTGCACACACATATACTTGCTAGGTTAGCAATGCAGTTAGCACGAGGTTTGGTGTCTGACTCATGGCAGTGATTTAAACCCCACAAATTCTGCAATTTCTCTATGTGTTAGTCCTGACAGCTCGGTAAGGCCTAAGCGAGGTACCAAAAGAGAAGCCTTGCTCTGCAGCAAAGCACCGAATTTTGATGCCTGTGGTCTCATAAATTTGAGGTAGGTAATCAAATCCTACTGCTATCTGGCTGAAACACATATTCTGTGGCCAGGAATTTGCATGTAAATGTCAGTGTGAAATTACCGTTGTGAATTTTCTGTGACAGTTGGATTTTTTCTTTATTTTAAATCATGTGGTTTACAAGGATGAGTAGAAAAGATTCCTAGTTTGCTGTTGGATAGACATCTGAGCCCCATGTGAGCACCCTGCTGAGGACAGTTGGAGGAGATGAGGGAACTGGGCTGCTTGGGGATGGGGTGGGTGAAATGTGTCGTGCTGGAAGAAGATCACTGAATTGATTTAATTAGTTCTGTTTCAGAGGATTCATTTTGGCTCGGGTCAGTGCTACATTCATCTATTTGCTTTTTTCCCCCCTCTTAGCAATAGACAAATGCAGGGTGATAATTAATTTGGCAGGTTGATTGAGATTGGGTGGCAGAGAGGGGAGTTTTCCTGGATGAGTGATGAAGCATTGCTGGGTGAGCTTAAAGTGAATAGTCTGAAATAGAAAGTAGTTAGTATAAAATCCCCCCAAGGGTGTGTTTAAACTGAATGTACTTTGAGTTTTGACATTGAGGCTTTTTAGTGAGCTACCAGACTCTACAGTGTAATTTTAGGACATTTGCTAGCTCGGATCCAGCTGATGAAATGTCAGTGCTATTCGTCTGCATTGTGAAACCTCAAAACCAGGAAAATGGGGTGTTAATGAAAGAAATAGCTTGTTTGTGTGGGTGTTAGGCTGGAACAAGCCTTGCCAGAGCAATGATTTTTTCTTTTTTTGGCCAACCCTGGAAGCTGAGGCTTTACCTGCCTGGTCTCAGTGCTGCTCTCACAGTGGGTCACTGACCCTGTGGGTCAGTCTGCCTTGTGCACTAGCTTGAGGGAGGACAAATTCTCTGTATCTTAAAATTTTCATTACTGAATCTCAGCTGTCCCTCAGTGTGCTACCATTAAAGTTAATGCACTTCAGGAAAATGAGCTGCTGGAACTGTAAGAAATGACATTTCTGGCCTCATGCCTCACCAGGGGCCAATTCCTGTAATCACTGTGTTTTGTCTTACACCCCGGGTGGACATTAAGTTGCCATATTAAAACAAGCAAAGTTTGTTTTTTCCTTTTCAGTAAGTGCATGAGGTATCACAAGACATCTGATTTGTTCAAACTGCTGCATTCTGCTGCTCACAGAACTTCCCATTTTGAGGGGCAATGGCACTGCAACCTTTGACTTCTCTGACCAAGCAGTCGGCGTTTGGATGTTTTCTCTCTCACTTTCTACCCCCTTCCTTTTTGTAAGTGACTTGTTGCTCTGGTGAGAGGTTTTGACAGCAATGACAACATGCCATCCTGTGTGCACGAGGGAAGTACAATGGGGACATGAGCAAGTCCCACGTGTCCTTACCCCAGATGCCATGGCTCAGTTCCCTGTGGAGGAACCACTTCTGAAGGTTAAATGTCTGATGAAGCCTCCGTTCTTACTCAGTCCTAAGGGAGTTTTTCAGCAGAGGCTGCCAGTAAGGATGTCAGTTTGACAATGTTTTGGGGTTTTGTTTTTTTCCTGTGAGGTAGACATCCACTGGGAAATGGGAAATTCCCATTTTTATGAGGTCTACCAGAGAGAAGTCAGCTATTTGATTAGGGCACTTACTAAATAATTGGACTAAGCTGCTTTCCACATGACCTATCATGCTCTGTGTTAATATTGTGAGTGATTCACCTAAAATCAGAGCTTGACTAAAAATCCCTTAAATGTTTACCCCCTTTTTCAGTGGGTTTTTAATTGCTATGCAAAAAGGCCTACCCTGCATCTTCAAGGAACTAATTTCTTTGGAAGCACAGACCCTGCTGTGCACTAAAGAATGTGTATCATCTTTGAGGTTTGTGTTAACAATAGAAAGTGCAAATGAAATCTACATGAAACTACAATCTCTGAAAAGATGGAAAATGAGAGAAAAACTGGGCATCGAAGAGAGAACAGGATTGGCAACATACATTGCAGAGCAGATTTGTAGGAGTCTTTAGACTCCTTTAAAAAACAAATAATAGGCTTTATACACCTTAATGTGCTCTCAGACAAAGCTGTCTGCTGCAGTAGCTGGCTACTTTATCAAGCCTATGCCAGGTTTAATATTGTGACTGTGATTCTTAATGCATAGTTAATGATTCCCAACGGAAAAAAAAGCAAATAGGCTTTCTGACTTTTTCTAGGAACTTAATTGCACCAGAATGGACTTGACTGTGTAGCTTTGAAATCCAGGAACTTCATGTGTGTACTGTGAATAGCAAGCAAGCTTTAAATAGTAATTTCCATTTTTTTTTTAGCAATCTACTTTTGTTCCTTTGTTAACTTGCTGTTATTTTTAGGGGTCTTGATATTGCTGTGTTGTCCTGGCTTTCCCATACTAAGATATCTTCTTCTGTAAGTTATTTTCTGTAAATTATGGGCATGACTAAAGTGGGAGGATATCAGATTAGCTGTGCCCACATGTTTATCTGGATATTTTTTTCCTAGGGCTTTGGTTTTCTTGACTCTGCTCAGAATGGGAAAGTTGAGTACATGGAAAATTTGGTGGACACTTTTTGCTTGTGGATTACTAGTCCACCAAATCAATATGTCTACTATTAATCCACCAGATCAGTTTAAGGGCATAAAAAAATCTACTTATGATCAGTTTAATTGTTTTATTCATTTATTCTGAAAATCTTTTAAATATCCAGATTAAAATAAGACCATTAGTTCAGGAAGCCTTTTCTAAAAATCTCTGCTTCACATCTACAACTAGCTCTTTGTGTGGCATTCGTCCTTGAGGATCACTGAAGAATAACAATTGCTTAAAAAATAAACCAAAACAAAATGAAAAAAGGGCAAAACCCCACCACCATCACACCTTCCCACCCCACTCCCCCAAAAAAAGTCAGGTCTTTTCTATATTTTACTACAGCTCTGCCTCCCAAACCTGTTTAAAATCCTGTTTAAAATCCTGTTTTAAAATCCTGTTTGATGTGTGAAAGATTAATAGGGATTTGAGAAATCCAGTGGTAGGAGTAAAAATAATAGAATTCTGTACAGATTTGTTTTACTACTGTCATCTGTTTAAGTAGTTGTGACAAAAATTTGTATAAAACCAGATACAGGGTGTGGAGGTGGATATTCCTGTGCCTTTTCTCTTTCCCACCTACGTTTTTTTTTATTTCACAATACCTTCCTATTATCTAAAGTTAAACCTGCTCATTTCAAGGGGTGGTGTGGAGCAAGGAGCACAACAGTTGCCATGAAGCCGCTGCTGCCAGTTTGCTGTGTCACATGTCTTTGTGCATCCTGCACCCGTGTAAGGCAGCCAGGATCCCTGAAGAAGTCAGATGCAGTTTATTGTCTGGAAATATTCTAAAAGGTCATATGCTGCCATGAGAAAGTCCTCCAAAATGTAGTCTCTCTCTTGCTGTCTCGCCCAGAGCCAGATATGATCTCATTCCTCTGGAGCTGAGTCCCTGCTTAAGTGCTCAGGGTGGTTTCTTTGCCGTGCCTGTAGGACAGTCACTGCTGGTGCCTTTTGGGTTGGCATCCTGTGCTGCTGTGACCAGTAGCCTTCCCTCAGCCTTCCCTCACCAAGTGCCCTATCCTGCACGATCCTGCTCATTATCTCAACAGAGTATCTTCCTGATATATAAGTTTTTCCCCCTGTTTTGTGTAGCCTCTGGCAGTGCTGTGGTTTTTTGCCACAGCCAGGTCCTGAGAGGGATGGAGAGATGGAGGAGGCAGCTCTCTCTGGAACCTCCAACTTCCCCAGGGTACCAGCTTCAGAGGATTTAACTCCATCCCCACATGGGGCTCATCCTGCAGGGAAGCCATTCAGTGCATCTTCTCTCCAGACTCATGACTCTACCTCACTGCCTCTGCCTCCAGTTCAAAGCAATGCCAGGTTGCAAAGCATTTCTGCCTGTGCCTTCATTTAAAAATATTATCTCTTCTCTCAGGTGTTGTCCAGCAGCCCAGAAACCTTTGAAAGAACTTATTTGATTAGGAAGCAGCCCAATGGCTCTTCCACAGTCACCCTCATATTATTAATTTAGTTAGTTTATTGTGATGGAATATATTGTTTGGGTTTTTTTTTAACCAGGTCCAGAATAGGAGCTGGCCTTGATGATTTGCAGGGCTCCAACACGATGGGATCATTTGGGTAGAGAGTCTCCTCCCCGTTGATTGCACAGCCAGGGGCTGCAATGGGGTGAGCTCTCATATCTGGGTGCAGCTCTGACATCTCGTGCTTTATTGCTGACCCCGGGAATTGGCGAGGGGTTGTGGAAAAGGGATTGTTTTTCCGAATAGTGGAGCACTTTGCTATCTGTGTGTCATAGCCTACACATGTCTGTATATGATCACTCTCACCACACAGCAAGGAAGATATCTCTGACACTTTGGATGCCCACAAGACAAACTGCAGCTCTGCTGTTTGGTGGAGAAGGTGGTCAGTGCAATCACACAGTTGCTCCCACATCACCAGGATCTGGCAGTGCTGAATCTCAGGAGCTCCAGCCTGCTTATCTTCTCCTGCTTATGGTGTCCACACCAAAACTGCTCTCCCTAAATCAATCGAGTCAGTAAATCATCTCATTTATCTTGATTGTCATGAAAATGCAGGGAACAGTCTACGGAATAGAAGGAATCCTACTCAAAATAGCATGTGCAAAAACACCCTGTTAGTTTCTGTATGACCTGACTCCTGCATGTTTGTAAAAATAAATGTTTCTTCTAATACGTAATCAAGGAAATAATTTGTGCTCTTTTTTTTTGTTACCGAAAAAGGAACTTATCGGGAACATTTTGTGCCTACATGCTGGTAACAAACAGTTTCTTATTACCAGTGGAAATATGATCCTGACTGAAGCATGGCTAATACCCATCAGTCAGTCAGAGAATATGTATCATACTATGCCCCATTCAGTGCAGGCTGTAAGGAGGCAGTGTCAAAGAACTCAACAGTGAGACACTGTTTCATGTCCTCAACATGCCCATTCAACAAAATCTCTTTCAAGAGGGAAGATGTTATGCTCATGTTTAAATACAGGCTTTGCTATTTTGGTGAAGGCTGAAACCAGGTGCCAGCCAGATTGGATACTCCTATCTAGCTCTTATGGATGCTGATTCCCAAAGATAAGCAACTCTTAAAACTGCTGGCTGCCACCCAGCCAAAACTTCTCATAGTCTTATTGGAAATTCATTTTTGCTGTTACTAAATGCTCTAAATCTTTGCAGGACTGGGAAAAAAAGAAAAAAAAGGCCTTTTTGCAGGTTCTCAGCTGTTTGGGGAAGCTCAGGCTGCTCTATTGATATATCACAGCCAATTCAACAGACAATATTGCATGCTACGTGTTTGACTCCCAATCACAGATGGGGCAGAGGAGCAATTTCTCTCACCTTCCTGTGCCTTGCTTTGTGTTCACATTTGGCTCATTCACTAGAGAGAGCAGGACTCTCTTATGTTGACTTTAATGGAAACAAGGTGTTCAGTCACAGTCTGATATCTTTAAAGTCCAAGGGAAGGAGCCAGTGAGCTTGGGCAAGGTCCTGCCACATGCATTTGGATTATGTGATCCAGCTGCAGCCTTTTTGAATCCCATGTATTAGCTTTGGTGAGTTATGGCTGATTTATCTCACTTTTGTCATCGCCATCTAATTATTTGCAACTGTAAAATTGTTGTGTATGTGTAAATATGTACCTAAATAAAATTCCAGAGTAATAGACTGTAATCTGAATAGAATTAGAACAGACTTTGAATTGATTTAAAGTCTTTTATTAAACACTAAGTATAGCTATTTCGTTGGTCCTCTTAAGTAATGAACATGAAAAGATCTGCTCATTCCCTCTAATGAAACTGTGCTGAGTGTTATACTTGCTTAAATAAAAAACCCATGTGGTTTCAAAATGCTGTTGCATTCTGCTACTGAGGCCTCCCTTCCCTTCCAAGGAATATACATGAGACTGCTCTTATTCTAAATATTGTGGGTTTTTTCCCAGCTTCTGCCCAATTGGGGAGGTCCTTATAATAAGGTTATGCCTTTTCTATTTCTGTGAGTGGTTTGGGGGTTTGGGTTTTTTTGGTTGGTTTTGTTGGAGGTTTTTTTGACTCATTTTTTTTCTTTCCAGCCATTGCATAGTTAGAGATATTGCTGGTTCAGGGGTGCCAAAATCAAAAACCTGGGCCAGAAAATACTATTTAAAGGAAAAATGAGACTTAGAAACAGCTGAAGAGGTTTGAATTCTCATTCTTTATTTTCTGCCTTTTTACTTATTTAGATCTTTTACAGTATGTATGGTCACATTTTCCTGCAGTTCTCTAATAATAAGGAGCCTTAGAATTGTGGTTTATGAATTTTAATGAAAGCTGAGATTCTTATGTAATCATATGCTGGGACTTTAGTTAAATAACCAAATAGGAGAAGGACTGCATTTAGAAAGGCAAGAGCCGAAGATGTCAAATTTTCAATGTCTTAGTTCTGCTTTAACATGGGCATCTCAGGGATATAATGCAGACCATTCCTTACTACTTTGGAGGTATTGCTGTGTTATCAAACAGTAGTTTAACAGCCACAAGGCCTAGAAACTTCTTTGTGTTCATAGCAAAAGCCTGAGTTTTAGAGCACAGGCTACCACACTTCAAATTAAGCTAACCCCCCTTCATTTCTCTTTTTCTGCCTGTGACAGTGATTTTGGTGTTGGTGCCTTTTCCATTCCTGCCTTCTCTTCCAAACACAGTCCTCACACTCAGCTGGATTGGGGGAGTGTGTTTTCCCTGAGGACCTGTAAGTCAGTTATTAGGGTACAAACCAGTTGCCTTTAGTGAAGCCCATGTTTTTGTGCTTTCATGGACATGCAGTTGTTCTTGTTCCTCAAAGCTTTTTTCATCTTGAAGTGTTAATAATGTCAGAGCTGGGTTTCCAGGACACTTTCAGATGAAATGCAAAGTAGCTACTTTCCTTCTGAGAAAGACTGCACACATATAAGCTGTGTGGGAGTTTGATTTTGGTTTTATCCCTCCTTTTCTGCTGCTGGTAAGCTTAGCCTTAGCTGCCTGGTCAGTAAGAATGATAAATTTGATGCTGCGAGGCTGTTTGCCATCACTCTGGACCAAACTGATTCTAGAGAATTTTTGGAGGAGGTGGTGGGGTCTGCGGCAAACCCTTCTGTTAGTGATAAACATCAATGCCCTATTTCCAAACTGGTTTTTTTTTGGTTTATATCTCTGTTTGCATGCATGCACCAATAAAACAGTACGTTATTTTCTTTTTTCATGATTTTGGAAGGTTGACTCACTCAAGTGATTTATGCACACTCTATTTTTCTGAGTTTTTGTAGCTGGTTTGTTGTTCAGTTTGATGGGTTTGTTTGTTTTGTTTTTAATACTGTTTTCTTCATCTTTTGATTTCTATAAAGCTCGTGGAAATCGTGATTTTCCAAGTAGCCTGATAGGTCAGGCATACTTGCTTTTTTCCTTTTCTGCTTATTGTACTCCAGCATTTACTGTTTGTCCATCCTTTCCCAGGTACGGAAGTAACCAAGCACAGAGTGACTTGTTGAGCTAAAGGGTGTCATACCAAGGCAATCATCCCTTTGGAGGGTGTTGGCTTGGCAGAGATTTTGTTAGCACTGCTCTACCTGTTTGTTTTGCTTTCTGTCTTAAAGCTCGAGGCCTTTTTCTAACTGTGATGTCTCTTTATTTCCTCCTTTACTTCTTTGTTACTGTGGACAGTTGCAGCTATGCCAAGACCATTCTAGCATGATGATGCTAAGGTGGTGTAATTTGCTATGAGGAGTTTGCTCGTGAAACAGTGACAGAATAAGGGGTCACTCTGTTGGTTCCAATGCGTTTGTGACTGGTTGTTTCATTGGTTTCATCTCTTCCATAAGTGATGTTGAAATTAGACACCAGGAAATGAAGCAAGGGTGAGTTGTTACAGCATTCAGATCCATTCTTTACTGTAATGTCACCTGCTGCTGCTGCCACATCCAGTCAGTGGAGCACTCCAGGATTGCCCACACCACATAGAGGAGCAGGATTAGAGACGGAGAAACAAAAGGCACCTGCAGGCTGGGGAGGAAGAGGAGCAGCAGGTCAGAGCAGGGGCTGCAAACTCTCTATGGAGATATGAAGCACCAAGCAGGAACAGAGAACAGGGTGAGCAAACCACGCTTGAAGAAAAATGGATGTATAAGAGGACTTGATTTGGGTTTGAGGATTGAGTGGTTATCACAAGTAACCAACCAACCTGGCACAAGTCAGTGTCCCTGGGACTGGCTGGGTTGGGAGCATCAGTGTAACCTCCTCTAATGGAACAATAACTTCAAGCTTGACCCTTGACTGCACTGCTGATTTTTGGCGGCAACAATAAGGCAGCCTTTCTCTTTTCAGTGCAGTGTGGGAGGGCAGGAGCATTAAAAAACCTGGCAGCAGGATCTTGTGCTACACTTGGTTTTGCAGGTGTGGCATGTGCTGCCAAATGTCTGTAGAGCCTGGAGAACCACAGTGATCATAGCCAGGCCTGTAACATCAATCCTTTTTTCTTTGCTGTGAAATAACAGGCAGATTTTTTGTGCTAATTTCACTGGTAGGAAGATGTAGGTAAAGATATCCCTTATCATGCTGGGAATCACAGGTGGACAGTCTCAAGCTAAATTAATTTTCCTTTAGCCAAGTAAATGAAGAAAGCAGGAGTTACTTCCTCACAAGACATAGGGGCTTAGGAGTAAAACTGAAGAGATTTTCTTGGTCCAGAGCGGCAGGAACCTTGGAGGAAGCACAGGTATGGGGGGGTTGGCAGAGATTCTTGAAAATATAACCTTTGGTAGATGCATCTCGTCAGTTTTTTCATGGCAGTTATTTACTGAGAGGCCAGCTTTCATAAACATCAAATCTCAGTTTTATATGGTAACAAGCAATCATAACAATACAGAGAAACAGGGAGACTTGGCACAGCCAGTGCTTCCACCAACAGCGTATGGAAAAAGGAAATAATTACAGTAAAATGAGGGGGTCAGTCATGAGGCTCTATCAGGTTAAAAAAAAAATATTGTGACATTTCTGATCTTTTCTGCCTATTTGCATGCATGGTTTGTCTCCAGTTATGGAGGCAGATAGTTGTAAGTAATGACTTAAAAAGGAAGGAGCCTTTGCAAAAGGAAAGGGGAAGTAGGAACAGTTGATGGAGCAGATAAAAAAAATCTCATCATATGAGATGAATGTGCCTTTCCTCATTTTTCAAAGTAGTTTTAATCTCTTGTTTTAGGATGAGTGTTTTGAAAGCATGTTCCACATTAAGCTTAGGTTGTAAATTTCCACTGACCTGGGAGAATGCATTTTCTTTGGGAAAGAATACTGGGAAAAAGAGCAAGAAAATATTAATAACTGTAAGTCATTACATGTCACATTAACCCTCCTATCGTTCATTCACATATTTTTATATCTGCATTAAGCAATGCCCATGTGCATAGGAACAAACACTACCCAGAAGAGGTCTCTGAGTAGCTCCAAAAAAGCCATAATTCAGTGGGGAAATATATTTAAAGTTGTTGCTAACTATCATGCTGGGTATAAAGCATAAATTGCTATTTAATCAAGTGTCCTCTGGTTTTGGTAATTTCCTTGTTGAAGTATCAGCTATTCTTTTGCCAGATCAGCATTAAACATTTGGCTAAAGCTTAATCTATGGCAGTGGGAATTTTATTGGCATGAGCAGCGTTGTGATGCTAAATGTGTTTTGGCTCTGACTGAAAAGGTACAGCATTATAGTAACAACTCCCAAGTCTTCTCATCCTCGTTATGAAGCTAAAAGCTGTGTGCAATAAATGGTAAAAGCAAAGCTGTTTTAAAAAAAAAAAAAGTGTAATGGATATAAAAGCGTGAATGTTTCAATTAAAGCTAATGAGTCCAATTTATCACTTACCTCTGCTTATCTTTATTTTTCAGCTCATGGGGCATTCTGAATGGGATCACAAACGAGGACCCAGAGGTTCACAGGTCAGTTGTTCAGCATTTTGTGTTTGATTTTGGCTTTTGGAAAATTTGAGGTATTCAAGCAAGTTTTTTATTTGAGATTGGCAAAGTTGCTAGTTCTGTTAATATTTGCAGGACTGAATCAATGGAAAAAAGCATAAAATCATTACAACTTTCATTAATACAATTTTTGAGCTGTAATCAAAAGAGTTTATCCAGATAGAGTCATGCAACAAAAAAGTTCATTCAAGTAGCAGAAACATGGATTAGATGCATTAAGAAGGCATTTTTTGTTCAGCTGTCTCCATCAGGACATCAAAAGCATGTAATTTCAAATAATATGTGTATTTTTTGTCTTTGCTGGGGTTTTTTTAAACCTGACAAACTTGTAAAACTTGGATGGCCCTCTCAGCACTAATCCTTTCATTACTGAACAAGGTGTTAGAACTGAGAGTGCAGAAAAGCCACGTGTAGCTACTGGTTCGCCCTTGAGACATAATTGAAAGGAAATTATGCTTGTAGTGTAAGTGGCATCACACTGGTAAATTTTTAAATTATCTATAGAATTAAAATTGCTGCAAAGGAGATGTTGCTACCAACTTTGATATTCAGGAATTTCCCTGCTTGGGTAATGCAGCCTTTCCCATCTAGTGTTGAAATTGTATGAATTAGGGCTCTGGTATTTTGGAATTGCTTTTACTCTGGGTGAAGAATTTTTATGCAGATACCTTATACAACTGTCAATCCAGACATGCCATGGAAATGTTAAAGGATCGGTAATAAGGTGGGAAAAGAAAATCATAGAATTATAGAATGGTTTGGGTTGGAAGCAATTTTAAAGATCATCTTGTTCCAATCCCCCTGCCATGGGCAGGGACACCTTCCCTTAGACCAGGTTGCTCAGAGTCCCATCCAGCCTGGCCTGGAACACTTCCAGGGATGGGGCATCCACAACTTCTCTGGCCAACCTGTGCCAGGGTCTCACCATCCTCACAATAAAGAATTTACTCCTAACATCTAATCTAAGTCTACTCTCCTTCAGTTTGAAGTCATTCCCCCTTGGCCCGTCACTACATTTCCTGATGAAGAGTCCCAAACTGATCCAAACTCTCTGATTACTGTGTGTTATTCTAGTGTCTAGTCAAAGAAGCAAGGAAGAAAAGTTTAATTAGAGAGATGAAAATAAACCTCCACTGCAGCCTCAAACTCTTTCTTTTATGTGGCTCAGGAAGTTGTCTAGATAGAAATAATGTTAAACCTAATTTGAGTAGTTCCTTTAAAGACTAGGAGAAATTTAGGAGGTTCTGATTTTTGCATGTAATGTAAAAGACCTATTTTATCCCTTGTGATTCAGTTGCACTGTTGGCAGTTTGTGTCTTTAATAAATGTACCCGTTGTTAAACAAGATCTTGCTTAAAAATTAAGGTGAGGGATCTGTTAGATACACTTCTTCAAACCTAATGCACCAGGTGTTTAAAGATGAACTGGCAGATGTCTACAGGATCTTGCACAGGGTTGCTTATGGTGTTTTCCTAGGTCTGGAGGGATTTCCTTCAGCAGAGAAATGGGACCTGGGAGAAGAGGTCTCTCCTGGACAGTGATAGTGCTCCCTGTGCTGCCCACACGAGCAGTGAGGGGAGAGAAAGGACAAGGAAGGGTGTTAAGCTGATGTTATTGGGAGGCAATTTATTAATCTTCTATGATCTTTTAATTCACATGGAGTGAAGAGAGGAAAGTGAGAAGCCAGATCTTAGGAAGCCACCTGTGTGTGTCAATGTCAGAAATGTCACTTGTGAGAAAAGAAAAGAAAGTGGAACCACTGGTTTACCATAATGTTAAACTAAAATCCGCATATGAACTCAAAGTTATTCTACCAAGACTCGTTAAAAAAGCTCTGACTCAGTGAAGAATTTTTTTAAGAGCAAAAAGGTTTTCTATGCATGTGTTGAAACGTGAGAACAAACTACTACACTGCATGTCTTACTTCTTAATGACCCACTTGGAAAACATGTTCCTTTCTGCACGTAGGAGTTAAATGCAAAGTGCTGCAGTTACAGGTAGCAGAGGATGTCAAATAAAATACACTGAGGCTTATGGGAATTTCTGTTTGCAGCAGTTTGTCTCATGACAAGCATCTGCAATTCAACAGAATGTAAATGGCACAAGTAGAAAAAGCTGTCTTTACATTATTTAACTTCTTCCTCACTTCTACTCCACCAATGCCCTCCCCTTTTAATAGATTAAACACATATATGTATACTTACGTGTGTATGTTGTAGGATTCCTTTTCTTTTAGGGTAATTATACTATTAAGGTTGCTGTAATTGGGTGAATTATAGGTTGCCTTACAAAGAGCAATGAGTTCCTGGCTACCTACTTGGGGTTTTTTTCCTTAATTTTCCATCTCCAAAGAACAACACTGCCTTCTATAAGTGCTTCACACAGAGAATTTACTCTGCAGATTTGAAATCAAGCAGAAAGTGCAAAGTGAATTTCGTTATGTTCTGGTTTTAATTTTCAAAATTAGTATGTGTTAGAATTTAAACACGAAACTTCAAAATTGAGCATCAAATTAAAGAAATACCTAAATTTTTAGCAATGTTTAATCCACCTAAAGAAATCTCTTTGAAATATACACATTCTGTAGTATCCCTTCATCTCACTAATGTTAGGGGAAAATATTCATACGCCTTTCTAATGTCAGCACGTGCTGCAAGAAAACGTGACAAGCAGAATTCATCCTTGGTATATTATGGCTCTGCAGACAAAAAATGCAGATTGTATTTTAATCATTCTACTAAAACATAGTACTTGATACTTTCAAGATATTTCAGGTGGGACCCGTGGCACGCTCTGTGCATGTTTTTTACGAGGGACTTTGGATGTGTGGGAGTGATTTGTTGCTCTGTCATCAAGACTTGTTTGGCTTGCTGGGGATGTAGGCGTAGCCCCAGGAGTCAGCGGGATCGAGAGATCGTTCCTCCAGCATTGTCAAAGAATACGATCGAAAGAGAAACACAGGTCCAGTGTTTTTAATTCTCTTGGAATATAAAAGCTCTCAATTATATATCTGAGGTGCTGCATTTTACCCTTCCAGTTCCTAAGCAACAGCTATTTTCAGATTGAGTGTGTCTGGTGTTGTCTACCTACTTCGAGCTTTTGCGAGGTGGCTCGGCAGTGAAAGCTGGGCTGTTCCCTGTCTCCACTGATTCCTTTGTCGTGGCACCATCAGGAGACAGATGCTTTAGAGAAACGTGAGAAGCTTGGGTGTAACTGGTGTCGACCTTGCAGCTCACAAAAACTTGTGTACATCAGGGAGCTCTGCCGTCTACAATGAAGCACAGGAGTCAGAAATAAGGTTCTTGACACTGGTTTGGGAGAAGCCTTTTTCTCAAGTCTGGAAAAACCTCTAGAGCAGATTGAAAATGATGAGCCGAAAATCTCTCTACTTGCTGAAGCGTAGATGGGAGTCGATTCCCGCTGCTGACCAGGTACAGTGCTCTGGTGAATTTGTTGTGTCTCTGTCTGCCCTCACAGTGCCACTGGAAAGAGATTTATATTGATGTAATCGGGGTGGTTGGGGTCCTCTAGATACAGAGAGAACCAGCTCATCATTACTTGTCATTTCCACAATGAATATTGCAAAATGTTCATAAAGCTGATTTTGTAGGACTGTGTGCATGTGAAGCTGGAGATGCCTTAAAGCCCACTAATGCAGACTTTTTTAACCAACAGAATCATCCTGTCCCCAAAATGAGATTTTTCTCATTGCTGTGAGGCTTTAGGAGTATTTTAACCTGAGTGGCTAAAAAGAAGTGACCTGCTGTTGATGGGTTCCTCGGTGTATGTCCTGTTGCATTTCATATTTTACATATATGTACATGTATATGAAATCACTGATGCAATGGCAGAACCTCAGCACCTTCAGAATCATCTTGGTTGATGCATCATTGCAAGTATGTTAACAAGGATGAGAGTAAAGCAGATGTAAACAGAAAATATGTAAACATCTGCTGGGCAAAGCAGATGTAAAAATTGTGGGATGCTCTTTGGAGCAAGCATTGTCACCACAAGTAGGACTACGATGTGATGAATGAGAGTACAAATAGTGTATTTCCTACTTCTTGTTCCAGGCACTCCAAGATTCTCTGATTTTATTTTTTTCTGTATCTTACTTGGGATGTAAAGACACTAAAAAAAATACTATAAATAATGTTGAAAGGGGAGGTGTTTACTTACATGTCCCAACTCATTTTCTGTTTATGAAACAGTTGACTAGGAAGAATTGCCTTCATCAATGAGAAAGAGGAAATTCAGCAGAAAATTCTTCAACAGAAAGAAGAATGTACATCAAAAATTCTTCCCAGTTTTTTGAGAAGGATCCTCCTGTACACTTTTTATTGAGAGGGGGAAGGAAAGGCTAGGTTACATGCTATATTTTATGGAATTGTAGATTTTAAAGGCGAATTGGACTACTGTGAACATCTAGAGATCTCAGACTATTACTAGTCAAAAAATACGTCACATCATAATTCATAATAAAATAATAAGGCACAGTTGATGAATACATTTTCATTGCATTGAAGTGGAATTGAGTTGATCCAGTTCTGTCGGGCATTCTTAAATCTCCTGGTAAAAGAGGGGTAAATAAATGCTCTGTTATGAAGTGACTCATCTTGTTTCTGTTAAGAAGATGTAGAGACACGATTGTTGTTTTGAAGGAAAGCTGTATTTCAACCTCACCTTTCCAGCACTTCTTTTTCCTTTTAACCACTCTAACCCTAATGTTGCCTTGCATTGTACTGGTGTGTCAGGGAAAAACAAGTATTCCTTATCTAGGTTTGAGGTGCATTTGACTGCACTGAGCTGTGTGTCCCTTCCATCCTCAATCCTCCAACCCTTCTGGAGAGTTTTAAAAGAGGAAAGGAAATTTCCTTGACCCATCTACCACTTTGGGAGAGTGAGATTCAGTAAGTGATGCACGTATATGGAGTTGACTTGAGCAAGATGGCAACCCCAAAGAGGCAACTTCTTGAGTGTTTTAGGCTGATTCTGTTCACAAGTTATTGTATAAAAATGATACTTCTGCCTTTTGGTGCAAATTCACTCTTTACTCCTTAAAGCACTAGCTTACCATGTTCTAGGCTAACCTTGAGGAAATGATATTATTGGTTAGGTAAGTGGTAACTCCGTAGGTTACTTCTCCATTCAGAGCAGATAAAAGATATTTATGTTAACAACTTCTCCAAACTGGTTTAATCTATTGTTGCTTAAAAAAGAAAAGGAAAAAAAAACGTATAAAGAAAGGAAATTAAGTGGAATTCTCAAACTGGGATTTTGGGCTTGATCTTGTTTTGAGTTTAAAATAATATATCAGAGCTGAATTTTAAGAACATGGGAACTGTAAGTCCACAGTGAAGTCTGATACTCAGTTTGAACACCTTTTCTGTCTTTTAAAAGTAAGTGATTTTTATTCCTTATCTGACATACTTTACATCAAACCAAATTACTCCCAGAACCATTTAGACAAGGGCTAAGAAGACTGAGAAGTAAGGGTAGAGGCAAAACAAGAGTAGTTATGATGTCTATAGATAATATTGTTGAAAGTTGATGGTTTTTTGGAGCTAGATTTTTAAATAATTTTATTTTTGATCTTTTGAGCATCATTTATGCTCACAAACACTACATCAGAAGTGTCCATGGCTCCCAGGGTCTGGTATGACAAAGGAATGTTTTGCTTAGTGTTTTGCATTTTATGTGTGTGAAAGAGTGAGGGATTTAAGTGTGAAACCTGAATTAGATATTTTTGGTTTCAGTTGATAAGAAATGTCTGGTCTAGCTATATATTTTTATAAGTGGAAGAGTTTTATTCTGTGAGTGTTTCGCATGGGTAACTTTACTCAAAATGGTGATGAAGCAAATATTGTATATTAGCCTCTATTCAACAAACTGTAGTATGTTAGTGCTTGAATCTTGAACGATTTTCTCAATAATTTCAGAAAGAATAAACTTTATAGGTCTAAGGAAAGAATTTATGAATTCTTTTCTTTCTTGTCCATCCAGCAGTTCAGGTTGCCTGAAAGTCTTTCCCGAAGTTTCAATATAGGTCTCGGGGAAAATTCTCTGCTGCTTTTATTTGGTGTATGTGCCTAAGGATCTTGTTTCTTGAACTGCTCCTAATTTTTTATCCCTGAGAGCTGCAACTGAGAATGATTTCACTGAATGGATATGGATTTAAAATACTGTGGTAATGAGCTGAGCCAGAGGTGTTAAATATTTCCCGTGACACCATCGACTATTTCCCTCTGCCTGAAATTCCGTGTATGAGTGACCACAGGAGCTCCAAGCTCCCCTTGTACCTCCAGCTCATTCAAATCCAAAAATCCAGTTGTTACAGCCTTGTCAGTCATAGCTCATCTCTCCCCCCACTTTCCCAAAGCCCATGGGAAATACATGTAAGAGGCAGAGTTCCTGCTGGGACACATCACAGCAGTGATCCTTGTATCTAATTCATTCCTTCCTATTTTACCTGAAAACAGTTTACTAAAAAAAAAAAATCCTGTTAAGAATGTTTCTGTGGTTTTCCACAGTTATTCATTGTTAATAAAACCTTACATTATCCTTTCATTCAGCAGACAAGTTTTAAAGTTTTAGCAGCAGAGCAGAGTTTTGTGGAGTTTGGGATGTTATGAGAAAGAGACCTCATGGGAAGGTTGTGGGTTGGTTGGAATATGGAGCTGTGGCTGGGGGAGGAGAGTTGCTTTTGCACAGCAGGAAAGGTGCAGAAAGCTGAGGCTTGGATTAAGAAATGATCTATGAAATACTTCCTTGCTTTCTAATGAAGCAAATAAGTGATGTAAAACAGAAAGCTATCTCAGAGAAATAACCTGACACAGACTTGGCCTTGCTTCTCTTAGAAATGAGAGAAGTTGAGTCACAGGCACTAAGCTGAGACTGTGGGACCATTTCTGTTTGTCCTGCAGGTTTTCTGCCCTGCTGCTCTGAGGAATGTGCGGGAGGGGAACAGGGTGGTGAGGACACCTGAGAAAGATCCCTCTTGCTCTCCAGTGTATTGTCATTACTGCTCAGGATGTGACCAGAGGGGTTCTGTGGGCAGTCAGAGTTATAAGGGTGTGCATTTAGGCCACAGAAGAAATGTTTCCCAAGTACAACAGTTCCTTTCAGAAGGATCAGCACCAGGAATGTATTTGTCATCTTGTATGGCTTTGGCCAGGCAAGGCCTGGGGTGTGGAGTCTCATTGCTTTACATTGTTCCATGCTGGCAAATGGCAATAAAATATCCATAGCAATTCCTAAAAGGCAGAAGGGGGATAGGGAAACTGCAATAAGTGTTGATGGATGGCTGTCAGATGGATGGCTAGAAGCCAGGAGGACAAAGGACAGGAACTGTCATACTGGCAGTTGTGACACAGATGGGGGCAAACCTGCAACCTTCCATATCCATCACTTGTAGCATGGAGAAAAACCTTTAAAATGCTGTCAGACACCCTGTGAATCCCCTCCTCTGTCAAATTCTCTGTCTTAAAATGATCAGCAGTAGGACAAGAGTTATCTGGAAACTCAATAATGACAGTCATGCTGTCATGTCAATATTCGTCATAGGCAAGCAGGAGGTCAACACAGGAATGTTGCCTTTCCCCTTGAACACCTTTCTCCCAGGTTTGTAATGCAAGTCCTGGTACTAGTCAGGCAGTCCAGTTGTGTGACATAGAACAGAAGCCTGCTGACAATACTCAAACTGTATTTTACTTTATTCAGTGAGCAAGTTCCAGTTCAGGAAGGTTTGCAATTTGCAGGATCATAGCCATGCTGCAGATCGGTGGAGTTTGGCAAAGGAATCAGCATTGAAATGCAAACAGCAGCCTGAAATCATATCCTGGTGAAAGAACTCCTTGAAGCAGCATGGTAAGAAAATAAGCAGTTAGGCATGGTGCCATTTGACTCGCTATTTTGAAAAGCAGATATAGTGGAAGAAGCTGATACACTGTTTCTGGTTTTCTTTCCCTTTGCCAAACTTTGCCTGAGACTGGAGAATGTGTGTCCACTTGCGTGGTGCAGATATAGATTGACTAAGGCAATTGAATTGAGAAGATGAGATTGTGAATTGTCGTCATTTGGAGCAGAGGAAGCAGATCTTTTTCTCCCTGGGGTGATCTGACTCCTGAAATACCCCTTAATCTCCCTGCATTTCTCTCATCACAACAATGTATCTTTCTGGCAGTTTTCATGATTTCATTTTCAGCAGTTTTCATCATTTTGTTAATTTGTTTGTTTTCAAAACCCTGTTTATTGTACAATGTACGTTTCCTGGCTACAGTTTATTTTTTTTTCAATTGCTTTTTTATAAATTTAAAGACTTCAGGTTAAGAGATTTTGTTCATATGCTTTTTTTTCCTCTTTAGTTTTCCAGTTGCAAACTGTTAGGAAAAATGCTTAGGGCATCAGTTAAATTTGTTTGTTGGATTTAAGGGAATTTGACATTCATTGGCTTCTGATGGTTAAAGTTACTGGTTACCTTTAAGACCCTTAAAGAAACGTGCAGACTTCCAGAGCATTTAATCTGCTAAAATTCAGGTCCTCAAGAAAGAACTATCTGCACGTTTTCAGATGGCAAATTCTTCAAGTTTCCAAAATACAGGCATCCATGTGCTGATCTCTGAAACAAAAGCTACACTGAGAATGTTCTGAGACCAGAGTGGTGCATCTCAAAGAGGTTAGTATTTAATAATGAGGAAAACAGTGTCCCTTAGTCTCCTGGAAATGGCTATGCTGGATAAAATTTTCCAAATACAGGCTGACTTTTGCAAGGGGAAACATCAGTGCAAACGTTTAAAATTTTGCAAAAGAATTAAGCCACTGAAAACAGGGTCTTATGAAGGGAAGCAATGGCCTACATAATGATGCTTGATACAGCCAGCATCCTTGTAATGGGAAAAAAACACCCCACGTTAAAGTTATGCAGCACTGGGGCTTTGGTGCTGATTGAAGACTACATTTTTGCTCCTGACAACCATTATAAGCTGAGAGTTGTGCCACAAGGTGTTCTTTTTCTTTCCAGTAACACCTTAAATTTCACTTAACTGCATATGTGTGTCACCTTCCCAAACAAATTTTTGAACACAATCATTGTAAAATTGTAGCTTCCTGTATTCAGAGATGAACCCAATTATGGCATGAATGTGACTAATGTACTTAATTTTTTCTGGAGTAGGGATTATGCATAGTCTTCAGCCAGTGGTGCTTCCACTGGTGCATTAATAGTGGCATTGCTAGAGGATATGGACTGCTCTAACCTTCCTTACAGAGTTTCCACAATGCCATTGATGTTGGAAGATGTCTTTGTTAATGAGGAAAAATGAACTGGCTGACTTCGCTCTATAATGGAAACTTCATTTTAAAGGTGTTTTTATTAATACTGTTTTGTTTTGGCTTTTTTTCCCCCCCTTTTTTTTGTGTCCATGCTGGGGAAGATATATGTGCTGTAATTGCTGCTCTCTGGGATAGTTTTAAAGAATAAATAAGTGAAAGTATTTCCTATTGTTCCTTCCTTACAAGAACACATGCTGAATGCTCTAGTAGCTCGTTTTATGAGTTTCCCAGTGGAAAAGCTCACAGCTGATCAGCACTGCTCTCAACAGCAGATGTTCTTTTTCTTGACTTTAGTAGTAAGCCATAATTTTCTTCTGTGTCTGATGGAACAGTGTTCAAAATTTCAAGATAAATTATTGGAACAGCCTCCTGAGATTTTTGAATAAGTTAGAGCAGGAGTAAATCTTAAAGTCAAGTCACAAAAAAGAAACTTTCATGTTGGGTTGGATTTTACAGATCAAAGGCTCATTGTGTAATAGGTCTGCGTTGCTCCATTTTCAATTCCTGAATAACCTTAAATGTTAAAAGAGCAGTATGAATTCTTAGAGTCCATAAAGAGAATCTGGAAGTTATCAGGTCTTTAATCTAGAGCTCATAATTATTGAGCTGCTGTCCTTTATGTAGAACTAAAAATGCTACTGGTTGTGGTGAATGGACAAGCCCTTAGAGGAGAGATAGAGACATCAGTTACTGAACAGTAAAAATGTAAAAAAGGTATTTTAGCTTGGAAAAGGTATTTGTGTTGATAACCTGGATGATGAGCAGAGGCAATGGCTACAAACTGAAACATGGGAATTCCCATTTACAAGTAACAAGAGACTTGTTTACTCTGAGCGTGACCAAGCACTGGAACAGGTTGTTCAGAGAGGTTGTGGAGCCTTCATCCTTGGAGACAGTTCTTGTTTTCCTTACATCTCACACTACAAGCAAAGAAAATTCATGATGAGGGAAAAAAAAAGCTGTAGATGAAGAGGAGCCCGGAAAAAATCTTTCCAAAGAGAGCTCGAGCAATATTTAAAAACCAGCTATCAAGATAGTGATTTAAAACATGTCATCACTTTTCAGACTACATGGATAGTAGTTTGGTAGAAACCCAGATAACCTTTTCTTCTATCTCCAGTAACTGCTTCTGAAGCACAAGAGCTCACTTCTCTAAAAAAGAGAAAATATCATTGCTAATACTGTTTCTGGTCTCTGACAGACAAAAAATTTGAAATTTTCTGTTATGTATGGTTTTGAAATTTCAAATGCTGTTCTCACATGTGTGTCCTCAGCTTCAGAGTAAACCCCACACATAAAGCATTTTCAGTTTTTACACCCAGAACAGGGGGACCTGAATTTTCAAAGTTTGGGGTGATGGATATGATAGAAATGTGCAATGGCAATATGCTTTTGTGTCATAGTATCATGGACCATTTTTTATAGGTGTCTAAAAATAGTGACTCTGTGCATGTAGAGGTTGTGTTTAGGACTCCTGGAGGGTTTTATGTGCTTGCTTCTTTTAAATTAACAGTTGGAGTTGAGTGAACAATGTGCAAATAATTATTTTATATTAAGTTTTTCATTAAGATGCAGAAAAGGGAGGAGGGCTTAGCTGACAAGAGAAGCTGCAGTGCTGCTTTCTATTCCTTACAACTCGGTGGGATGTGAAAGTGATAAATAGCTGAAGTCAATGATTAGGATCTTAAAGGATCAACGTTGCCTTTGAGACAGAGCTGCCTCAGAATGGAGATTGTTGCTGGGATTTTGATGTGGTTGCATTCTCATCACAGAAACAGCCCCTGCACAAAATTACACTGTAGATTTGGACCCATTTCTGTGCAGATAGGAGTTGTTAAAATGTATGATTGTACATGTGGTTTCTGTGTGTAGCTGCCACCTCCTGTCTTACAGACACCGGCTTTCTTTTTTGAGCTACCACAAGTAGTAGCATGGATGATGGAGACAGCCTGGTGTTGTGGAGGAGCAACACAAGGCACAGTGTATTCTTTATCAAAGGACACAGTGCAGATGATCAGTAGGTCAGTTGTGATAACTCCTTCAGCATCCAGTGTACATTATTTACTAAAGAACAAGTAGAGCATGGGAGGGGAGGAAATGTAGAAACTGAAATGGAAGTTCCTTAAGAGGGGTTTGTATTTGTAAAACACACTGTCTTGTGTGTAACAGACACATTTTCTGGAGTAAATCTCTTAATTTCTTGATGTGGGGTGTCCCTTTGGCTTTGGGACTGCATAGACAACACCTCTCTTTAAAGATTGTGATGCTCCTTCACCATCCCCCAGAGTCTTATATTTGGGAAGAAACTGCAAAAGTTGTGCAACTGGGCAGTACATTCCTGAGATGTTCAAGGTCCTAGGGATGTGCTATTTTTGTTGCTGCAGGCATTTAAAAAAAATGTACTTCCAACATTTTGTTTTAGAATTATTGCTGGAGTTCTGAAGTCCAGGAATTTTTAGCAAGTCCTCACCATAGGAGCAGAAAGAAACAAATCCAAGATATTTTAATATGGCACACATAGTTCTGCTGTTGCCAAAGGGAAATGCTCTACTTAAATGTCCAGACAATGTTAACAGCAACTGACCCAAAAGAAATGATCTGGTGATCCCAGTCGAGTTTCTAATGGTCAAGTGTCTTGTCAAAACTCTACCCTAGTTTTTCAATGCTTGGGAAGTGTTCCTTGTGTAATAGATATGGAACCTGCACTCTCCTTATTTCTTGAAGTCAGACTTTTTGGAGTCCTTGTAGTAGAGTAGGTGAACCTTCCTTTGTCAGCATCTCTCTTGTGTGCTCTAGAAGGAACCACTTGAGGTAGCAATCACATGAAGGCACAGAAAAATTTCTGGGTCAGATTTTTCTTATGGTGCTATTTCAAAGTGCACCTCCTATTTCTCTTTAATTAGAAATTGGTGTCTTTTGATATCAACTGCCTTTACTAGAGAGATAAATAAGCTGTACTATTTTAACTGACATGGTTCTTCCCACAATGGCACTTCATCTCATTTGGAGGACATCTCATTGTTCTCTGTGTTTCTCTCACTTGCCTGATCATCCCTCCCAGTATGAAGCTTATTACTTAAAATCTGTCCCATTCATATTCCCTGCCATGTTGGAGTAACACTGATGACAGCAAAGGACCTTTTGGGCCATTACCATGAAATTGGAATTTAACTCAGTCATGTCTGTAAGTTTCTCACAGTGCCATAAAATTTTCTATGCATGTTGATCACGGGTCTGTGTTAGATGCAAGTTTTTTGGCTCAGTAATATGACTGATATTTTTCCAGATATTACTTCAGGGTCCTCAGCTTGATTTCTTACTCCCCTTCAACTGCAATACCTGCCCAGTCCTTTGTGGATATTTCTGTGTACTGCACCCAGACTGGCATCCCAGACACATTTTCAGTTGACCAGAGTGCATGTCAGGACTTACTAACTTATCCTCACCTCCACATTTCATGCTATTCTTTTGTATTATGGCTTATATCCCTTTTTTCACCTTCAAAAAAGGTCAAATGCCCCTTTATTTTTTTAATCATCAAAAGCATATTGTAGAGCATTATGCTTCCTCCTAATTCCCTTCTAGATTCCTCTCTCAGGCCTTCTTGGTATCATCTTTGGCTCTGTGTAGTCCCTTGAATCCAAGTAAGGATTCAAGGCCATGGCCTTGCCAACCTTTTTTTTTTTTTTGTCCATTTGTAACATTTCTGATATGGAAATTTTCCCATCCACAAATTGTGAAATTGTGGTCTGGGTTCTCAGAATTCAAACCTTAATGCCTGCAACATCCATTGCTTTGATCTGTTAAAAAAAAAAAGCCCTTTTCAGTTCAGGAAAAGATATCTTCAAATTGCTCGTGTTATTCATCTGTTAGTACTTTTAACAATTTGATCTGCTCTTATCAGAGCCTGTCTATATATTTCCAGTTTGGTCCTGTATCTAAACACAACACTTTCCTTGTGCCATTTGATAGTATTTGATGCTCTCTAAACCAGGAAAATAAAACAAAAGAGGAGTTTCTTCAACTTCTTTATAATGTTATTTTGATGCTGATGTTCTTTAGTATTTGTTGTGGGTTTTTTCTATCCAGAACTTTTTTCCATTTTTGTTGCTATTGCGTTTTGTAAGACAAATCCTATAGCCTTTATTATACTACAAAACCTGTTACCTTACATGAGAATATTCATAATTTACAAACCAAAAATTTACCTTCGTGGTACTATGATGAAAATGTCCATCTCTGCTACAGGACTTTCACAGAAACATCATAACAGATGATGTTACCATATTTTTACTGTTTTCCATGTTTTTTGGCTTGCCACCCAAAGAACACAGTGAATTTGGCATTGCTATTCCAATTTATAAAAATACATTCTTTACCACTTTCATTCTTTACCACTTTATTTTATTTGCCTTCTTTTCATTAAAATATCACTAATCAGTGAATTTTGATTTTTTTACATGATGATTCATTAATGAGAATGAATGCTTTAAAAGTACTGAGGTGATTCTATTATCAAAAGGAATATGTGGTGAAATCTGTGAAAATCTGAGGTGGGATAGCCACAGTGTCTAGGGGTATAAAATAGGTTTCGCTTGTGTATAATGCGCTCTGGATGCCTTAGCAGATTTCTAATTTCCTGGAAGCTGGAAATATTGCTCAGTGAGAATTGCGATCCAGGTGATGTCTTAATTTATGATGTCAATGTCAGGATATTACATTAACATCAAGTGAGATTTTTGCATAAGGGCAAGAAAATTACTCACTGTCTTCTATTTTTTTTTTTCAGTATCTAGAGTATGGTTGATACCAAGGTATCCAGATTTCTTTTGTGCACCGAATATTCTGTGGAAGTGGGATTGGGGGATGTTGGAGGATAGAAGCCCAGTTTGTGGGTTTCTGTTGCCATCAGGACACAGGAGCACTTGCTGTGTATTCAGTTTCCAAAGTGACACTGGCAGAAAACTGCCTTGTTCTGTGGCAGTGAGTTCATCAGCTGTTATTGCTGCACACAGGTTCACCTTCTGGGCTCAGAATTCTCAGAAGACTTTTCAATTATTTAACGTGTTTCAGGAACTTGACATCACCATTTGCTTCGTGTTGTTCATTTCATGACTCTGTGGTTTAAGTTTTGAGGCCACATGAGAAACTCTTTATGGTTTTCTACTGTACTAACTTTCCTGCTGCAACAGATAAGATTTTTTTCCATGTTCCATGATTGATGCACTGTAGAATGAAGAAATAGGAGGAAATTGGCAGTATTTATTTTTGAGTTTATGAGCAAGGACACTTCCAGTGCTGCCTTCTCCTATAGAGAGAGCTCTACGTAATCCTTTCATAAACCTAATCCAAGCTTTATCTTACTTCGATCTTTTTTCCTCTCCCCAGATTCTCCTCTAGTGGTAAGGAATAGTCTTGTAATTTCCTACTTATATTTATGTCCATCCCATTTGTAACAGTCCAACATTATCCTGTAGCATAAACCAGCTTGCTCTCTAGGGTACTTTAAAGAGCCATCATTTCCCCTCTCAGCCATCAACCTGCTACATTAGATAGAGTTTGCTTTTTCTACTCTGCCCATAGGTTATTTTCTTCCTTCATCTAAAGGCTCTTTCCTGCACTTACTGCAGCTGAGTAGAATTCAACTTTCCACATAAATTGAATATAAATCAGAGTCTACCTAGCTATCTGATTAAAGGAAAGGCAATAAATCAAGTATAAAACTTATTTTTAATCCTCTTGTAAAGCAAGAGCCATTTAGATTCAGAGAACCACAGAATCATTTAGGTTAGAAAAGGCCTCTAAGGTCACCAAGCCCAACTGTTAACCTGGCACTTCCAAGGCCACTGCTAAACCGTGTTCCTCATTGCCACACTCCCTAACACACAGGGCTACCCCACTGCCTCTCCTTCTTTGCCTGTCCCTTCTGCAGAGTTCTCCTGGTGCCCAGAGGCTCCAGCTCCTCCTGTTGCTTGCCCATGCCGTGTTCATTGGTGTAGGGGCACTTCACCTGAGCTATGATCCCGACATCTCTTGCAGGGAAGAAGCCTCAATTCCTGCATGACATTCTCAAGCACTTTTCGTGGTTTCCAGCACTTCAAGAACCCATGTGTCTTTGCTGCTGCATGGATCTCCATCTTTTGCCTCTACCAAGAATGCACATGGAAAGTCCTCACCACCACATCATCCCTGGAACATTGGTGTGCTGTCCCCAGTCTTATCTCTAGGGAGCTTGCTTTTATCCTTCCCCCTTCAAAAGCTCTTTCAGTGATCCCTGCTAACTCCTGTGAAAAGATCCTTTTCCCCCTTTAACAGAGGTGTACCCTATCTCTCCTCAGCCAGACTAATGTTACATAAATGAATCTGTGATCAAACCCCCAAAATCCTGCCAGTGACACCAGGCTTGGGGACAGGTATTGATCTACTTGCTCTTCCTGTCTCTTCCCTCTTCATTCCCTGCACCTGGAAAGACACAGGAGGACACTGCTTGTGCTCCTCAGCCCTTAACCAGTTGTTTCAAGGCCCTGAATTCTCTCTTTATTGCCCTCAGAGCTTTTGTTCCACCTTCATCACTGCCTGCCTGGAAGATTAATAACAGATAATCATCTGAGGGCTTTACCATGAGAGGAAGCTTGCTGTGTGTGGTGTGTGTGATGAGCAAAGAGCAAGTCATAAGTTGAGCAGAATATATTTAGTGAATAATTTGGATCATGTATGAGTGGTGAATAATTGTGGCATTCCTGCAAAATTTTAGAGCAAGAATTCTTAAACTACACTCTTTATATATGCTATATATAGCATATATATAATTATGCTGCATATATAAAGAAACTATAATTAGCAAATAGAAACGGGGTATAAAGTTGGTAAAACTGCAAAAGACAGAGAGATATTGTGCTTACTAATCTCAGAGATCTAATCTCAGAGAAAAAGTGAGCAGGAAGAATTCTATTCTTAGAGAACAAGAGCTGAGTTTTCATGACCTTTTCATGACCCTTTTCTCCCCTAAAGTTGTATTTAATTTAGCTATGAGAAAAAGTAGCTGAAGAAAAAGGCAGGAGGAATATTCCACATTGCACAAGGGATCAAGAAAACAGTAGTCTTCTGTAAGGCAAATGATACAGGGTAAATTTCCAGTCTCTCTTCCCTTTGTTACCTCATGTATTGGAACAATTAAAGTGGAATCTACTGCTTAAATGCAATCAAGAGTTCAGCTCTTGCTTTATTTCTCGTATTACATCTTTGATGTTGGTCTTGTAATCAGGAGCTTACCCCTGTGCTTTGCTGAGATGTGCTTTCTTTATCTAGTGCTTAAAGGGAAGGCAAGTAACACTTTCAAGTCTCAGCTGATGAATGGCACAAGTGCTGATTGAAGTCAAATAATTGTACTGCCTTGTAACCCAAAACACATCAGGAACCTGCACTAGGAAGTGTTTTCCACCAACCTGTGTGTGCTTATTGAAGTCAAATAATTGTACTGCCTTGTAACCCAAAACACATCAGGAACCTGCACTAGGAAGTGTTTTCCACCAACCTGTGTGTGCTTATTGAAGTCAAATAATTGTACTGCCTTGTAACCCAAAACACATCAGGAACCTGCACTAGGAAGTGTTTTCCACCAACCTGAGTGTGCTTATTGGAGCTGCTGATGTCAGATACAAAGTCCACCTTTTGGCAGACATTCTCCAATTTCTGGCAGAGACTCAGCAAGAGAATGTCAGCATTTGAGGCTTCTGATGTGGAATTACTTATATGTTATGCACTGTTACAATAGTACTTTAGTATCTAAGAAAGGACGTGAGATCTCATCCCTTTTCAGCTGCAAGGGTTATCACATGTTGTGGGACAAATCTAGAAGTTGGGTGTAGCTTTTTCTTTCCTGCTCTGCTGTCAAGCTGGAGTTTCTTCATTATGCAGTTTCCATGAATAATGTTTAAATAATATATTTTTCATAAGTATATGGATAGACCATATATGTAGGCATGTGGGAGGCATGTAGGTGTCTGCTGCATTAAAAAAGCCATCTTATGCAATGCAAAAAAAATATTTTAAAACTTGAGGAAATGTCTCATGTCTATGTTACAAAAATTTTATTTCTGTTGTTTGTAATTTGGATCTGATATATCAGATAAATCTGCTCTGGAGAACCAATTACAGTTGGTGCATGTTGTGCTGTGCTGTTGTGCTGTGCTCTTTGGTTCCAAGAGTGGCCATGGAGAAAGCAGAAAGCAGCATCTGTGCAGAGCCTCTATTTTCAGTTCTGGAAATGACTTCCTGACCATGAGACACATCTGCACTGTTGGATTTTAAAACCAATCCTTATCTTCTGTTTGCTCCCTGATAATCAGTCCTGTGGAAAAGTGGAGATAGGTCTGCAGCTCCAGGTTTCCTGGCTCTCCAGCAAGTCATACAACTCCTTTCTTAGTTTGAGGAGTTTTTTGAGGAGTAATGATTTTTTTTTCATGTGATTGGTTTTCTGTTGATTGAACCATTTTATCATCTTTTAGAAGGAAAGACAGAAAGTATTAATCCTAGGAGAGAACAACTGTTCCCTTTTGGTGCACAAATTACTGATGAAGGAGACCAGCTAGGCAGCACTCCTAGAGTAAATGTAATCATTTAGGTTTCAATGGCTTGCAATTACAGCTTAACCTAAACGGATTGCTCTACAGGCAGAAAATCTAATTAAACCTAATTAGTCAGTAATTTAGGTTTCACATCCTATACACACCCCAATTCCCTAATCCCTGTCAGTACTGTGAATCCACAGGATAGGAGTGAGCTGGCCAGGCCAGGTAACCACTGACCAGGTATTGAAGCCTTTTCCTCTCTGCTTTAGAAATTCGAAATACATTTGGCTTTTATTTTGCTGTGAGAGGTAGTTGATAACAGACAAGAGGTTTCAGCTGTTTCAGGAGAAGGCTTCTGAGGGATAGACAGGAAGACAGGTACTAAATTACTGACTTTAGTTCCGTAAAACACTGCCAATGCATAAACAGAAAACGGGATATGCCAGACATTTTGTATCTATTAGTCTGTTATAAATAACTGGTATTTCCAGCCAAGAATACTTAGTTGAGACTAGAGCATTTCTTAGCCTGTTTGGGTAATTTTTTGGCTGTTGTGTGTTGCAGTTTGTTGACATAGTAGGAGCATACAGTGCTTCCAGGAGTGCTCATTAGTTGTGGATTAGTATCTGTAATTATTGTCCTGATTACTTCCCTGATTGAACGTAAAATGAATAACATATGTGGCAGCATTCATGTAAAATACACAAATTAAAGAACAGGATCATAGGTCTTCCAGAAGAAGTTTTGCACTTCCCAGCAGGAGGATGACTGAAAGAATACATTTCTTTGATACAGACACATCATTAGTTGCTGTCACAGCAGATACAAATTTCCTTTGACATTCCCACTGAAATTAGATCACCTTCCCTTCCTCTGTTTTCTGATAAAATTAATAAAATTACCTCAACATTAAAAAGAACAAAAGGAACATGTGACTGCAGCAAAGGGGCAAAACAGATTTCAAAGCAGATACCGTCTTTTCTGAAGCTTAAATGCTATGGATCCAGTATTGGATACAGTATAAGTCTTCGTATCCAAATTATTCTGTTAGAAATAAGAGCGAGATATTTTTAAACTGTTTTCAAAGAGAAGTTGTGATCTGACAGAAGTTCTAAGTGCTTACACATCCACTATTATTGTGAGGCATGTTGGTTTTTGGGGGACGTGGCAGAGGACACTGTAAAGGTTTCCTGCACAGAATAGATGCAGTACAGAAGAATGTGTTCCTCTGCCTCAGTTTTGATCTCCTCCACCTGTGATTTGCTCAGTCTACCTACAAATAACAATGACTAGTCACTTCTTGAGTTTTGGGGTGGGGGTTTATGACGTTTCAGGTTGGTTTTTTTGTCAAAGGCTTCAAAACAGTGTAAATTTTTGTGGTGAATACAACTAAAGAATATAGGCAGAGGGTGCAAAGCAAATGTCTTTGAATCCAGCTGGCACACTAGTAATTTTAAGATTAAAGAGTTCTTCTAGTGTGGCATCTTTGTTTTCTTCCTAACTTGCCAAACTGAGCCTGTTTTGGGAAGAGCATTGATTTTGGCAGTGTAGACACAAGCAAATTTGCTTCAGTACTGAGAACAATTCAGCCTATACTGAATCAGGCAGATATTCTCAACAACATATCCAATTTCTCAGCTCACCTGACTTGTCTTCTTCCAGTTATGGAGAGATCTTTCCTGGTTAGTTTTGATATCTCTGTACCACACTACATCACTCTGTAAGCATCACTGTTAAACCACCCAGCATCTGTGTTTTATAGCAAGTCAGTGGCCTTGACTATCTGTATCTGCTCGATTATTTACTTGCCTTTTGTGTTTTCATTTTGTTCCTTTCACCTGTGAGACAGTTGGAAAAAAGATTACTAAAATACAGCTGTTTACAACTTTTCTGCCTTCTCCTTCTCTTGCATGGATACAAAAAATCACCTGAACTAGTGAGTCAGATTGAATCCTGCCTGTAAACTATTACCAACACTGCTTCCATAGTGTGTGTTTATCACCAACAAAGCTGTGGGAGCAGAAAGAAAGTTGCCTTTGATTTACCAGTCTCAGATTACGTAGTAAAGATGTCAGGAAAATCATTTACAAATCTGCTACCTGACCAGAGTTAGAGTTTGTAGCAAACTAGGAATAGTATGATGTCGTTTTGGTGCTGCTCCTTTTCCCATGGCAGATAAGTTGTAACCTCTCTGGAGAGTGTCTGTGTTCTGCATGGCAATGGACTAATCAAGTTTTAGGTAAGTGAAGACACAAACAACTTAGTCATTGGTTCAATATTTTTCTCAAAAAGCTCAGTTCCGCCTGCAGGCACAAATACTTTTCTTGTGTATCAGTCCTCTTTCTGTAACAGAACTGTGAAGCACAAAATAATTTTCTGTAGGTTGTTTCAATTTTTTTTTGCTGCGTTATTTCAAAGGGGGAGAAGTTCCAAAGAGTTTGTCTGCTTGGATGTGTATGAGTCAGTGACTGAATGCATGTTTTATTCATCTCCTCATTTTCAGACTGCAGATATTGTGGCCCCCAGCAGGCATGACTCAGGTGAATTTGTGCCACTGGTGATGTCCTCTGTTTTTTTATACTGAACCTTTTGCCCCATTTGACTACACACCTCTTCGAAGCCACTGTGCAGCTTGATTTTTAAAACATTTACATTATTTGCAGATCTTCCTGCCACCTTCCAAAAAATAATTAAAATAGAAAATAAACTGATTTAGAAAGGAACCAAGACTAAGAAGGAGATAATGTTGAGAGGACACACTGTTTTGCAGAGGAGCCTGGATAGAAATGGAAGAGAAAAATTTTTAAAAGGTGGTATCTCCCGATCTCATCTTCCTGCCAGTTCAGGATTCATCTGTGTGGGTTATCCTGTGCCACTCTCCAGTGAGACAGCAGTGGAAGTGAGTGGTGTAGTTGTCAGATGCCTTCCACCCCCTTCTTATTCTTTTAGCTTGAATTTAAATATTTTGAAGGTTAATACACTTAAATGCAAACACAGATTTTAACAAGAAACCCAAGTTTGTGGGTTTCAGTGTAAATCATTAGAATGCCAAATAACTGAGGTTAAATTTTTGAATCATTGTTTATGCCAACTATTTATAAGAGTGGAGGAAATAAACCTTTTCTGAACAGCTTTCCTAACAGAAAGTGTGACTTAAGCCAACAGAAATGTGCAAATATACAGCTTAGTGCCAAAACTGCCTTACGTGAATTAGATTTATTATACACCAGATGAAAAGAAATTCAAACATTCGCTTCAGCCCTCGTTCTGTGTTGAGATTTGAGTATGGGGGGTGGGTTATGTGCAATCTGTGAGGGCTAAACTGCTTGGGAAATTAAACTTTGGAAGAACCCCCCCAGCCATGACATTTTTTTCAGTCAGGCTCATGTGATCTCCTTCAAGTGTGGGTGAACTTCCCAAACCCTGACACTGCAACTCTGCTCAGTGTCACAGCTCCGGTATGTCAAGCTCATAACAAAATAAACCTCCCACCGGAAACAACTTCACTTTGAAGTGTACAAACTTGCCTTAGTCTTAGTTTTAAAAAAGCACTATCATATATCAAATACACTGAAAAGTTATTTCAAGCTACTTTTCTATGACAAAGCACTATGATTTGGCCACTGCTGTAAGTGCAGATGTATTCATTGCGTTCCAGGCTTTGCCAGAGCTTTATTTTATTTATGACTTGCTCCCCTCTTTTTTTTTTTTTTTCTTTTTAATAAGTGCTGGTAAAATCTGTCACATCACTCCACGCTAAAGACTTCAACACAGTGGTAAATTAAATTTAAAACTCTTCACAATGATATATGTGCCAGATTGGGCAGCACAGCAGAGAATGCAGGGGTTAGCAAAAAGGCAAGTTCACAAATGTGATTTAGCTACCCTTTGTCAGAAATAATTTTCTCCCGATGAAATTGTTAAGTAAAAGCAGTAATGACAAAGTTTAACTACAAGTACCAAGTGTTTCTACATAAGCTAATAGTGGATGTACTGAGAGAGCTCTTGCCTGCAGTGGCCTTGTTTGGGTGAGATGTTTGACTGGAAGCACAGTTATAGTTTGAAGTCTCCACGTGACTTCTCAGTGGTTCCCCATTTACCTTGAAATCCTTTCTCTCTTGCTGTAGTGACAGTAAAAATGTGTCTAAAGTTTTAGTTACTTTTGTTAATAAGGACCATTACCGCCAGTCAAAAGTATGTTCTCTTGAAATAATTCTGATTGTACACATCTTTGCATAGGGTCTGAGGGCTGCTAGAAAGGACCTATTAAAGATATTAAAGAATGAAAACCAAATTTGGTAATACTATTATGAAGTCACTCAGTAATGAAGTGAACACATGCTTAACTTGCTGGTTGGGAACCTGTGTTTCTAATTTTTAAATCTTTGGCATCTTTTTGGAGCAGGTAAGATCATACTCCCTCAGGATCCACAACTTTGCATGGCTATTATGCAATTTCTTACTATTGTTCATCCTAGTAGAGAGATTTTATCTGAAGCATTTATCATTTTCGTTCTTCCCAGGATATTAACATTTTTGCACTTTTAGCCAAGTGGAAATATTTAATTAGCTGGCTTGCTAATGTGAGCACAGCATCTACATTGGAAATCTTTGGTTAAGCTTCTTGTGATTCAGAGCATTGTTGTAAAACTCAGTGAAACTGTCCTCAGATGAGGATGCACAGCTTCAAAGGAAGACATTGAGAGTTCCACAGGACCCTTTCTCACACTTGGTAAGCTTTATGAAGATGATAAAAGGGCACCTTGCAAGTGGTTTAGCCCTCAGTGCACGAGGCCAGGATTTCCATATTTTACCTTCCCTCCCTGGGTCTGCAGTGGCTGCATGGATGTGTCAAGGCCACATTCTTTCCACTGCCAGAGGTGTTTAAGGCATTATCAGCTGTGAACTGGGAGATGAGGAGCTCTCAGCAAGGGGTTGGCACACAAATAGGGAGAGAGGAATCATCCCAAAGACATGAGCATGTAAATGTCCTTGCATTTATATTAATTATTTTATTAACAACTCGGTATTGAATTCAGGAGTCTGAAATGTTTTTAAAAGGCTTTCAGTTTAGCTTAACTTTAGTTAAGGTAATGATTCTGAGTTTGCAGGGATCAGACTATTGCAGGTTAAACCAGCCTTGACTCCCCACCACCTCACACACACAGGGGCAACGTAAGAAATGAAAGCAATTAAAGTAGAATTGGGTCTGGTTTTGGACTTGATGATCTTAGAGGTCCAACCTAAATGATTCTTTGCCCAACCTAAGTGATTCTGTGATTCTGAATTATTGTCCATGAGACCTCCTGGCTTAGAAAAGTCCTTCAAGGCAGCCGGTCACCTGTCAGCCCACTGTGCTGGATTTATTCAGTGGTGGTGGGATTGAAACTTCCCAGCCCAGACTGGGCCTCTGTGGGTTTTATCGTCCTTCATTTTAAATACAGAAGGATTTCCAAGAGGGCAACAAAGGGACAAGGGACTTCCCTGAGCCCCAAGTATTGACTTCATGTGGGAAGTCCACAAATTCTGCTTATTGTGGTATTTGGAACAGTAGGTGAATTGGCCCAAATAAGCTTTCAGGGAAAGATACAACACTGATTAGAGAGAGAGGTGACTTGACTGGAGAGCGGAACAATGCAACTGGAAAGCAGGAAATAGCAATAGGAAATGCTATTAGTGCATGAACAAACAAATATTTGTAGAGGAGGATCTGCAAGTGGCACTGCTTTCCTCCCACACTATGTACTGTTGCCAAAGTGATGGGGTCCCTCTGAATAAGTCGCATTTAGTGTAAATTAAAGTGAATATCAGTGTCTGAATAATCATTGAAATACTACCCTGAGACCAGTGAAAGGCAGCATGAAGATTTCTTATTTATTACTGAACATAAGATCTACTGAAGAGCACTCTAAGCAGAATCACTGAGTGGGATTTAGTTGTGAACTCTGAAAATTGTTTATATTTAAAATAGACATTACGTGATGCAGACCTGAGATAGAAGAAGAATTCAGAAAATCTCTTTCTTGTCTGTCACCTTTGTAACTTTGAGTTTATTTTCTTACAGCTTCAAGTGGAGGCTTAATACCTATAAAATTATGGCAGGATAGTTTCATTGTTTATCTATTTTATTAAGTCAATAAACAAATGTTAAGCAGAAGTGATTATACCTGAAATGGCAGCAGGGAATAGCTGTATCTCTTCTCCATCCTCTGATTCATTTCTATGTCAGGATTTACGACTAACTCAATTAAATCCCCACTTTCCTCATAATTGCCCATGTGCTAGCAGAAAGTAGTCAGTTGTTGGAGGTTTTGTTCATTTCTGGGTTGGTTGCCTGAGAACATAAGGACTTGGGGAGAAACTGTGGAATTAGCCATAAATTTTCTTAATTGAACTGAGTATAACATTTCAAGCTTAAGATGTGAGTGAGGAAAACTTTCCAGTTTCCAGGCAGAGCTGTCTCCTTGCAGTTATTTACACAGTGCTGCTTTGACTTGCTATTAAAAAATTACACTGAGGTAGAGATTAGGAATTCAAAGAGCAGTTTTGTAAGCAAAAATGCCCTGGTTTCATTCAGTAAGAGGAGATGTGGTGAAGAAGGGAGAGAAGGGGGGGGGAGTGGGCAGGGAAAGAAAAAGGACTATTACTTTAGGAAGGTTTGCATATGTCAATCAGTGAGACCTTGATCCTGTAGAGCCTTAAGAGTGTGCTTTGTGTTACATCACTTCAGTGAGACAGCTTAGAGCATGTAACATTTGTGGGCCTAGATGGCAGGTCAGCCTTCTCCCTCCACCTCTCCCTCATCATCATCACCCAGCTTGTGTGTTTCTGGGTCCTAATTTTTTGAGAAATAGTATTGAGGGAGTTTCTGTCATGAAGCTACTGTAACATTTCACATCCCTTAATAAAAGAAACTCACAAGGTCCTTTCTTCAGTGTTCAAAAATGCCTCATGGAGGACTCATCCATCCTTTTAATGTTGGTTTTAAAGCAGTGCATTGTGATGCGAAAAAGATGCCTGCTTTGTTTGCATGCACAAGTGTTCATAGTATTATTTTAGCTCGTCACAGAAAATGGAACATCCATTATGGGCTTAAAATGTTGGCACTTTACATGAAAATTTGGCGATTTTTCTGTGCCAGCTGGCATGTAATACTTAGAAGCAATATTGTGCCTTCTATTAGATGTAATTTAAAATTAGTACCTGCAGCTTATAGTATTATACCTGCAGGATTTGAGCATCTTTTGTACAGCATCTTATGTCATTTATATCTTGTCATCATTAAATGTTTGTGTGAGATTTCACTTCAAATAGTACAAATTTCTTTCATTTTGTTTCAGATCAGTGTGCAAGAAATATAGTTGAAGTAACCAAATGAGTGATGCATCTTTCATACCCTGCAAAGCTACTGGTGTATTGCTGGAAGTTTTATATCTTTCCCAGTAGTCTACACTGAGAGATTTGTTCCTCGTGTACAAATTTTAAGCAACCTGAGAAGCCAAAATAAGAGAGAGGATATAGTGCACGTTGTTCGATGCTTGGTAGGAGTGTCTGAAACCAGGGTGCCAATGAACCCACAGCTGCTCAGCAGTATAAAATAGAGGCAAGAGGTTACAGCAGCCCTCTGTGTGTGCTTTGGGACTTGTTGACGGAGAGAGAGTACCACAAGGTGACAGACTCCTGCTTTCTGCCTGAGCAGAGCTTAGATGCACAGTGTTCTTCATTTACGCCATGCGCTCGCAACACTTCCCCTCCCCTGAGAGAACTGAAAACTTTTGAAAGGATCTCAAGCAGCTACTTTGAAAACCTTCAGGAGTACAAGGGAGAGCAAGAGACCCCCATTTTTGTGCAGGAGGGCTGCACGGTGAGGGCAGGAGAAGGCAGGGTGTTTGCCTGCAGTGGTCTCTGGGCTGACAGCGCTGCTGCAGGTTTTTAGTAACACCAGCCCCAAGTGCATACGCACCATGGAAGTCTGCATTCCTCCCCCTCCTGCCCAAGGCTTTTGCTTTTTTGGGGGGAGGTGGTGGTTGTTTTTCTGCGCCTGCTGACGTCAACAAAATTGCCAGATGGCATTTCAATGCTTTGCAAAGAGACAGGAGCCTTTTATTAACGAGGTCACGTGGAACCCATTCATTTGCATTCCCAGAGCTGGTCTGAAGCTTTTGCTCCCTGTATAGCAAAGAGTGCTCTGCACCTTCCAGGGACCCAGAGGGCCTTCTTTGGGATGTTGTTACCTTAAGTGAATCCTTTAAGAGGCGTGCAGAGGTGAAGGTTTTACTTGGTGTTCGTTTGGCTCAGGTTGAAATATTCCAAGTGTCTCGATGGTTGTGCTCTGCAGAGATTTTGTGGGTTTCTTTGTAAAATGACAAAGGAATACTTTTGTGAGTTTAGGGTGATAAACAGAGTTACAGGTTATCTCTGAGAGGGTTTCTTACGGTCTCTCAGATCTAGGTTACTCAGTGCCTTGTGGAACAAACACGTACATCCAACACCGTGAAAAATATTAGCAGATAAGAGGAGTTATCAGGGTTTAGATTTTGACGCTTTCAAGTTCTATCACTAGAGCTGGACTGTGACATGATCGATGCGTTGAAATGGAGCATAGTCCCTTTATACCCCTGAACAGATGACTGGGAACTCAGTACTAGATACACAAGATTAAAACAATTTACTTTGCTGTGCTTGAGCCATTTCCACAACAGCTGGACCGGGGACATGGCAATGCTTGAAGGCCAGAACAACCTCTTACTGATATGGTAAGTCCAATACCAGCCCTTGTCTGGCAGCTAACCCAGAAAGAGGGAGAGCTTATGATTAGATTTTCAGTGGACCAAGACCTTAGAGAAGTGAACCTGAAGGAACTCGCAAGGCTTACAAGGGAACACGTAAATGCTGGAGAAGGAAAAGCCAGACCTAATTCTGGGGAGCATGAAGACTTCTGTTTCTTGCAGATTATGAAGCTGGTCCCTGGAGTAGTTTCTCAGGTTAAAGGAAGGAGAAACATATTTCAGTCTGAGAATGAAACATTGGAGCACTTCTTTTTTTTCCTTGAAGTTAATGCAAAGTACCTTTGCTGGAGCACATGGACTCAGTGGTGAAGCAGAAAGGAGGCTAAGTAGTCTGGTTTTGACATCTACATCACAATTTGAAACTAAAATTCCCCTAAACCTATCTGAGATTACCATGGCTACAGAATAAGCAATAATCTGGGCTCACAAACCAGGTCTGGATTACTATTTTCTACCAATTTCAGCTTTCAGATGTGCCCTTGTGGTGCCTCCTTGCTCAGAGTACACTGCAGTGACAATAATGTGTGTAAATCACCAAGGGCCATCTGTCTGAAAAAAAATACGGGGCAACATAACCCTATGATCTTTCCAAGTGTGAATATTTTATGGCTTAACAAAGTGCTATTGAAAGGCACTTTGAAACAAGCAGCATCACATACTCCCCTTTCCTGCTTGATAAGCCATGTGTTAATATTGCTTACCCTTGTCTTACCAATTTCCCAGCTGTATGACATGCACTAAGTTCTGGTGATTTATCATGGTATTCTGTGTATGTTAAGCACTGCTGCAATTCACATGGTGTTAAGTGGTTACGGAAGAACACACAAATAAACATAATGAATTATTGGACTCTTTAAATTTGATACCATTATATTCGTGACTAGGAAGTGGAGAAATTGCTTTAAGCTGGCTCATAGTAGACTGGTTGATGTTGCAGAGTAACAAGAGTAATAGCCAACCTGACCCCGCTTTCATAAGTCCATTCTTCAGCTGAGGGAAGAATGAGCACAGTTTCTTTAGGGCTGGCATCTCAGGGAAACTTATTGCTCACGCTGTGCTCTGTTACCTAATTTAATTTCACAGGGGAGCAGCGATTGGCGTCCACATCGTGATTCACAGATCATGGAACAGGAAACAGCCTGTCAACTTCTAGGGAGCTGAAAGGGGGGAGAGTTGCTTAGAGGAAAACAAAAATCTGTTTTGTGAGGGAATTCGGCTCGTGAGCACAGCAGGCAAACTTCAGTTCTGCTGTGGCTCCTGCTGAAGTTAGAGAAGGCACTTTGCAGGTTTATTTGCCCCTCAGTTTATCAGTTTGCGAGGTCTTGAGTTTTGATAAGTCTTTTGGTGAAATGAACACAAAACAAAAAGAAACAAGTCTTTCTCATATAGGATCAGAGGGGTTTAGACTTCAATAGGAATGTGCTCCCTCTGTACTTCCATCCCAAATTAGCTCTATTCTGGATTTGCTTCCACAGCCTCTGTAGCTCGTATTCAGTTGAAAATGTACAAATGTGAATACTTTGCATCTTTTGCAAATCACATCAACAAACTGAAAGGAAGCATGCTTACAATAACATATGTGTGCTGATGTGTTATTATTAGCATTTGTTAATATACTTCTATTTTCTCCCATTATTATTTCTGTGTGCATACTCTCAGCAACTTTTTTTTTTTTTTAAATAAAAGAAGTACAATAATCTTACCCCAGTTTTAGGGAGTACTGTCATACTAAACACTGCACAATTATAAGTGGTGGTTAGTGTCTTCAACAGTTCTGCTAGCAGACAGAAATAAAACACATAGAGAAGATAGGCATGTATGTGTTATCCTTATTATGTTTGACTTTTTCTCTGCAAGGAGTTCTGCTTTCTTAATACAGTTGTGAAGCATTCCATGTATTGCTGGGGAGTTTTGTGTTCCTAGAGAAGCATCTGTAATCCTTCTGCTGTGGAATATTTTAGAATGAGAGTCAGTTCAAAATGTTATGAGATTCCACCTCCTCCAGATTTCTTTTCTGTTTGTACAAGATTTTAAAGATCATTGGGAAGAATGTGAACAGCAAAAGACTACTGGCCTAATAGATAAAAACCATGGATTAAGATATTTTTCCTCACAAATCGATGATAGCATTTCATATGCATAGAAGTTACAGTCTAATTTGAAGGAAGAATAGTGCCATCTGGTGATTCCTGGGAAAGGCTCTTCTGCACCTAAAGCTGAAGGATCATAATGCCCTGATCAGTGGTACCATGGCTGTTACATCCTACCATTTCATGAGGCACTGACTCACTTTAAGCTGTTACCTGGCGTTAGGTGTCCTAAGTAGTGTGCTTAGTGTGCTCTTTTAGGGAAGTATTTGTGTTCTGGCCTTGAAGACATATTCAAACCAGGTCTTCTGTACTTTTCTCCCTGTTATCCCCACCACAAAATTCTCTTCCCCTTTTCCCATTGTGATTTTTACTTCTGCAGCTGGATGTCCTCATGGCTGTGCTGCATAACCCTGTCTCCTGCCCTCTCCCTTTCACTGTGCCATTGAGACACCAGTGGACCATCCAGGAGGCAGTAACCCTTAGATGAGTGACATTTTGGGCTTCCTTGCTTCATCCTCCTGGGAACTCTGGGTCTGAATTTCTTGGCTTATAAGCGAGGCTGTGGCTCAGTTCCAGCAGAAGACCCACTCTCTGATTTCCTTTCTCGTTGTGTTCTCATCAGTGATGAAGGGCTGGCGTCCAGATCATCACCAGTGCTGCTGCTGCCTGAGGGGAAACAGTTCAGCCTGCTGCTCTGGAGACATGTGGGGTTTTCCGTGGCTGTCAGCTTGATGCAGGCAGAAAAGGCTGTGTTTTGTTCAAGGTGGATTCATAAATTTTTTATACAGAGCTAAATGAACATCATTTTACAAGCAAAAATAGTTACTGTGTGTGGTTAAGAGTCTGCCAATGGGCAGGTTTTATTTAAAATAATTTATTCCCTGCACTTAGTGGAACATCCTTTGACTGGTTTACATTTAGGCTGGTCACATGAGCAAGCCCTTAAAGCAGAGTAGAAACCCCTATATTTTATGTAGAGTCCAAACATGGTTTTATCTTCTTTTGACTGGTTACTAAGTACACCTAAATCCACACAAATCAGGCTTCAGAGTTAAATATGAAATTCTGTTTGTAATTTGTCTGCTTGCTTTTCACTGGCATGGGCTCATATGGTTGTTTTATACACACAGGATAAACTAGGCTCTTGACTTGCATTTTCTTCTGTTTGAAAAAAAAGGCCAACTAGATGTGAATTCCTTTCTTTCCAATTAATTCCTCTCCCTCCATTTAAACCGAGTGTGTAACATGTAAGTGTGAGGTACATTTCTATGGCTCTGCATAGAATGGGATCACTGTATAGTCAGTGATGGATCAAAGGACTATTTGAAAATACCATCCTAAATGAAGGCATCTTTCCTAAAAAGCAGAACAATGTGGGACGTCATCATGTTGCCATCTTGTGCCACCTTGATGTTATTGACAGAAAATCAAACACGTTCCTTTGATCTGTCAGCGAAGAACAAAAGTGCAAGTGGATAAAAGTGTTGTGCATATTTAATTTGGTTTTGTATTTCATTTTGCTATAACAGTACACAAAATGCTTCAGCTTTACTCTCCACAGCAAATGTAGCTTGCATTGAAAGAGGAAATGTACACAAATAAACTTTTACTTAGATTAAAGGCAGGCTTCACATGCCTGGCAAAATGCCAACACGTTGCAGAGAGTGAGCATTACTGATATTAATCCTCTGTTCTTTGTTAGTTTTTTGCTAGGAATGACAGCAATTAAAAGAAGAAATCATTTAAGTGAAGTGACTCTCCTCTCTAGAGAAAGTTTTTTCCTAATGTTATTGCCACAAATAAGAGCAGAGATAATTGATCAGGAATTTACGTATTTATTTGTTTTCCTGTAATAAGATAAGTAGGATATCTGGGGCCACTTGTAACACTCCAACTGAAGCAGTCAGAAAGATAAGGCAGAATTAGGAAGACTGAATCCATATGCTCCATCAGCTGATCTGTCAGAGCACCGTATGGCAAACAATTTTGCTTGTGGTCTGTTTCAACTTGTTAACAAACATGTTTACATAAAGCATTGTGATGAGAGACATTCGTGACTGTTCACCAAGGTCAGTGGTATGAAGTCAAGTGTTTTCTTGTGATTAAACTGGCCTTTTATCTTTGTTGTTCTCAGTTTAACCTCTCAACGTTGAACTGACTATGGGGGGAGACTTCTATCTGCAGTACTCTGCACCAGGTCACTAATGTTAACAAACCTGAATATTGAAGTAATCTCCAAGGTCTAATCCATTATGGATCCCACTTAATGGAACAATGTGCCTCTGACCATGAGAGACACACTAAGCCTCCGCAGAGCAAATGCAGCAAAAAAAGCAAATGTGGGCACCGGGCTGTTCTGCAGGACAAGAATCCATAACCTTTTTGGGGAAAAAAAAAAAAAAGAACTTTGTTTCATCATTTTCAAAATGAAAATTTAAGCTTTGCAAAGTTGACACGGATTCTTGTTCCTGTCTTTTAATAAAACTGTTTTAAAATTTCTGAAGCAAAACAAGTCTTTTCCTTTGCCAGACATTCCAAACCCAATAATTTCTCTGTCAGGATGCAAAAGTTTTTTTGTGTTGGTCTAAAGTTGTCAACACATTGAGAATCCTTGAGCTGTGTAGTTTGAACTGGTATTTCTTGTTTGTGAGGACACCCCTGTGCTCTGTGTAAGAGAGCTCTGTGGCAGAATCGTGTGATTAGAGATGAAGTGTCATCAGCAAACAGCTCCATACTGTGTTCGCTGATTAATAGGATTACTCCTGAGTTAAAATATCTTGGTACTGTGTTAGATGTGTGAGGTTTTGTGTGCCAAGAATGAAGTGCAGGTTTAAGTGGGCTGCATTTACTCATTCTCTTTTAAGTGTAATTTCAGTATTTCTGTCAGGAAAGTTCAGTAACAGTCCTAGTGATAGAGTTTCAGTGGGTCATCTTGTCCCTCCAAATCCAGCCACTTGTCAAATCCTCCACTTAATAGTAGTAAGTGCTTCTCTTGCTCTTACTGGTGCATCTTTACTGGTTTCTTACTGTAGTAGATTCAGCTGAACCACTAAAGTTCAGATCCACAAGGGGATTAAACATTTAAACAAAACACATGTAAGCCACTCTTGTTTTTTTCTTAATACCCACATGAAAGCAAAAAAAACGGAAGTCACTGTAGAGATAAAAATCATTGTCTGCTTGGGTTGCCAGCATAAGCACCAGGACTTCATGATCTATATCTGTTTTTTGGCCTCTATGGTTCTGTTGCCTTTTGTAAATGAGAAGCTGGTGCTCTTAAACTTAGATGTGAATTTGAATCCAAACTTTCCAAAAACACAGAAGTGTTCGGCACTCATAAAAAAGTGCAGACCCTGAGCCAGACAGTCAAAGTTGAGTATGATGAGATATTCATGATGCAGAAGTACAGATTGGGGCAATCTCTAATTAGAACTGAGAAGCAGACAAGATGTCATAATTGAGAATATTAAATATTTAATATTAAAAATATTAAGACTATTAAAAATGCATTTTAATTTTTTCTCTTTCTAAAATGCAAGTCAAGACTGCTCACAACTTAAAAGTCACAAGTTAAAAGTAAGACTTTTCTTAGATTAAAACTATGCACAAGACAAATCAGTCACCAGCTTCACGGAGGAAATCAGAGACTGCTGTGTTGACTTAGAAAATCCTTTAGCATCCAGTTTGTAGCTTGTAGGCCAGAACAGTAGTGGCTAAAAATGGCCATCTGATACAGGCCTTGACTTATTGTTGTGATCAGCTGTGTACCTTATATTTCAGCAGGCAAATATTTTTTTCTCATTCGTGACAGCAAAGGCAAAATAAGCCCACGGTATAAACTAACCTAGTGTGTCTTTAAGTTGGTCCTTGCAGGTCAAGGATGAATTGGGTTGAAAGCAGTCCTCAGGGCTTGCTAGTCTGTCAGTTTGTATCTGTGCTAAGTGAAAAAAATCATTTTAATATCACAGAAGACATGTAGAGGATTGTGTTTTATTTTTCTTGTGTATGAATTACTTTTTCTCTCTGTTCTCATATTCATTGAAGTGTCTGCTTATAAATAATCTAGGAGAGGTGGAGGATTTTCACATCTAGTGTATGCTCAGGGTGCCTTTTGCAGGTCCTGGCTTTAGATGTTGAAGTAGCTTGTGCTTTAGAGAAATTATAGCTCTGCAGCAGCTGTGATGAAGGATTTGGGGGCTGCAAGTCCCTAAGGCTACAGTTAATTTTTCCTAAATGAGTCATAATAGACAAATCTAAAGCCAAGTGTTAAAGAAAAAATTATTAATTCCTTTCACAGAGGAGTTCATTAGTGACAGTCATGAGGAAGAGGAGGAGACATCTGTACCACTAGATGGCTATTAACTGGTATTAGTGTGAGTGCTTAAAACAACTAACAATGCAAACCACAAGCTCTGATGGAGAAGAAAAAAAATGTTAAATTTTGACCAATTTGATTGCAGTGACGCTTTCGCTTGATTTTGATGTGCACAGGATTTATCCTTTTCAAAAGGTGCAGAATTTCCCTGCCCGCCTTTGGCTTCAGTGAAAACATGTTCCTAAAAATGGACCACTAAATGTCATTAGTGTTCTTGGTTGCCTGGAGAATTTCAGGAGGTCTTTGTGCTCTATTGCTACAGCATATGAAAAACACGGCCCAAGATACACATCTGGCTCCTGCTGTCACTTCCAAATCCCTGTTGTAATTTCAATACAACTGAATGTTAGAGACAGTATATCTACAGCTTCACTGATGATTTATTTCCTAGTTTCTAATTTTCTTTTTATTCTGGTTTTCAACACTCGGTTCTTAAAGCCTCCCCAAGTTTGCTTTTTCAGTTTATTCTTCTGATGGCAAGTTCTTTTTAGTAATTGAACATACATTTGACACTCTCTGCAGAAATTCTTTTCTCCCCACCCCCAATCTTTTCTCTTAATTTAGAGGCTGCATTTCTTTGTGTTATATTTTTAATGATATTTAGTAATTTAGCTCTTCTTAATACTGCCAAGCAGTTCTTAGTGAAGGACTGAGGTGGATGGGAATCTTTCACTAGGGTTATTTTTGCAGCTTGCTGATGTCACTTCTCAAGTTGGTTCCCAAAAGAGTCTGAAATACTTTGAAAGGGAGAAAATATGGCATTATATGGCTCCTTTAGCTTTGTTCTAGTGTAACTGAGACTGTCAAGTTGAAAATGTGGGAGGATTAGTTAGTACGCAGGAGGCAGTACGGTGATTATTGCTTTCAATGGATCTTTTTTTATCTCATGCTGTGTGTTTGGCTGCTCTGTTTTAGTTCACCGTAGAATTAAAATAGCTTCCCATGCTAAGCAGGGATATTGGAGCTGTAAACTCCAATGGGTAAGATCACCAGGTATTAATAGATGGCACATCCTCCTCTGTGTGTGCACCCAGAGCCCTGCCCCTGCTGGGTCCCAGCTGGTGTTACTGCAGCTCAAGTTGAGACTGAAGACAGTTGTCACTGGCTGCTTCACATGAACACAAACTATCAGCTTCAAGCTACCAATTTGTGACCATCTGATGTACAAATTGAAGAATAATAATTTAAGACAATCGAGGACAGTCTCTGAACTACAGAATTGTTTCCCTCAGTCTGTGTTATTCAAAGCAGATTTGAGCCCCACTTAGAATTTAATTTTTCCCATCTGCTGTGTTTTAATGAAAAGCAATAATTTTTAAAGTTCTTAGTTTAGTTGGAGTGGTGTCTATTTTTTAAATAATAAACCCTGACTGTTTGTGACTGACTCTGTGATCTGCTCTACGTCGTCAAGCAGTTCTTCGGACTGGGGTAGTCGTGATAGTTTAATGTTTTTGGGCAGCCAAATAGCACGGAAAGTCCCTTGGAATTGGGTGACTGAATCCCCAAGGCTCTGCCGAGAACATCAAACATAGAGTCAGAGTTTCCACAAGGTTTGCAAGCTGTGACCAGCGGCTCTTAGCCAGGAAGTTCAGCCTGTGCTCTCGCCTCCTTCCAGGATCTGCTTTCCCTGGATCCTCCTCGCTGCATGCCTTATGCAGGAGGTCATCACAACTCCCTGAGTGTGTTCACTCCAACTGGGATTTCCCCAGGAGCCCAAGGCAGATGCAGGCACAGCTGGTTACAGCTTACCCCTTGGTGTTCTTTGGTGCCACAAAGTGACAGTGGTGCTGCCCACGGCGCACGCTCTGGTGACACCCTTCTGTCGCTTTTCCCTACACTTTCTGGGGTTTTTCAGCTGTGCTTTACTGTGGCAGGAGGAAATGCAGAAAATTAAGTACTACTTTATGTCTATACCAGTGGAGTTCGTTAATTTGAGGTCCTTTCTGTCAGATATAAATGACTGAGAATTATGTTGCATTGGGTTGTGTCCAGTACTTGCATACACATGGGTGCAGACTTTTCTAGTCTGTAAGTCTTGAACCTAATTCTCCCACTCCTCGGGATTATTTCTGCGTCTATCTTTTTATTGTTGTTTGGTTTCCAGTGTCCACAAAAATATTTTCTTTCGGTGCGTGTAACAAATCTGGAAAAACTTGGTAGGTGACCTGAGAGCAAGAACTGATAGTCCCCCCTTAATGTTCCAGATGGCACCAAAACTGCATAGAACTCAAATGTTTCTCTCTCTCTCCTTTTTATTTTTTTTCCTTTCTTTGAATTCCTAATGCTTATCTGAAAACCTTGGAGCCATGTTTACCTGAGAACAGATTGGTCTGTCTATTGACTATGATGCACAAAAGAATCTCCTACATATTTTTTTTTTTTATTTAATGTAGATGTCGTTGCTAAAGCTGTGACACAGACTTTCTCTGAGCAGCTGTGGTCCATCCAGAGAGGTGCCCACCCAAACATGGGCATTGAAGAGAGGAGCAATCATCATGGTGGTATCAGTGCTACGTAATCACTCAGTAAGAAGGAAGAATTTTTGTGATGTGAGTCTGAATTGCAGATCGACAGTGCAATTTGGATAAATGTGATCCTTTGCCCCTTGGAATGTTGAGCACGGAGCACAGGGACATGCAGCCTGTGGAGGTGTGCACACTTGGGACAGGCAGCATCCTCAGGCAGTTTGGTCCCTGGTTTCTGACAACCCACAGAGGTCATGCAAGGCTACCTTTGGTTTTGTTTTTCCCAGGGACTATATAACCAAATCTGGACATGTTAGGACAGGGAAAGCAAAAGGCCTTACTGTACCTTCAGTGCCTGCTGGAGATTAAATAGTATCAGTTTGCTAAGAATTTTTAGCATGGATAAAAAATGTTGACAATCTTCTTGTAAATGTCTGAACAATTTTTCTCAAATGCTGAAATAATCCACCCAAGACAAATACCTGGCAGTATAGTTTCAGTCTGAGCTCTTTGGCTGACAAAGCTGTCACGAACTGAAAGATCCTGTAATGGAAGAAAGTTAGTCAGCTGTAACTGTGAGCTTTGTGAATGGTGTCACCTAAGGTAGAGGTGCAGAATGTGGGGATGGCAGCTGCCTCCCCAGACAAAGTGTGCTATAGACAGTGATACATTCCACAAGTTTTATAAGAAAGGAAAAAAAAAGTATTTTGTTCTCAAACCAGCGTCTCTTTCTTGAAGAATGGTGTTGTTTCCATCCTGGTTTTTTAAAGAAAGTAGTCTTACATGATCATGCTCTTCTCTGACTGTTTCAAGCAAATGTGGCAGACGGGAGGAAGTTTCAGAGATTATTATCTTCCTAGAAATTTTATGTCAGCCTATGGTGGGATACAAGAGGAAGGTTCAAATCGATGGCCTTGGTTTGTAGTAATTGACTGGCAGTTTAACAAAGTGAAAAATCAGAGAGACCTGTATAAGTCTGCTCAACAACATGCACATACAGGTCCAGGCAGAGCTGCCTTCTGGCTGAGTGGTCTCAGGGCTGTTCCTGAGGAAAGGGGTCATTGAAATTCAGTGACTGCTGAGGGAGGGGACAAAAAATGTAACTCCTCAGTGAGACCCATTTAATTAGAGACCCATTTTATTCGTTTGCAGAACTACTTTAAAAACGTTTTTGTCTGGTTTATTGTTATGCGGCTTTGGGTGTTTTAAAGACCCAATTGCAAAGGCAGTGATTCCACTGGTGCTTAGGAAAGGTTTTCTTTGATCGATGTGATGAGACAAGAGGAAGATGCTATTTTCAGTCCCACCAAAGAGTGTGCCTTACAGAACCTGTGGCTGGTTCACCTCCAGAGAGCAGTGGGAATGCTGTGCTTCGTTAAGCTGGAGAAAAGATTCTTATAAATGTTTTGTTTGCTCATCAGAGAAGAGAAAACCTGAAATCTTGCGTTAGTACAAAATAGGAGGCAAATAAAAATAAAAAGGCTCCAGTTCTGCAGTTTTTAATACAGAAAAGTGAAATGTCAAAGAATTGTATGCACACTTCCCTTTCTCCTTAGTCATTCAGTGGAAGGTGGAGTGGTTAAATCTGTGGCGCCTTTAAAATGATTCATTATTTCCATAGAAGCCAATTCGTGTTTATCCTTTAAATTGCTCTGCGGACATTAAAATAATGGAGAATTATATTTGCTTTTAATTTTGTTTCCAGACATCTTGGCCTGAACATTTATGATGTGACTTGGAAACTGTATCCAATTGTGATTTATAGTTGCTCGTAATTGTGTGAAGATTGAAGATACTCTGGATGCCACTTTTTTCCTTTTTTTCCTCCTCACCTCCCCCATTCTTTTGCTTACAGAATGTTCTGAGTGTAACGTGGTGAAAGGCCAGCATCCCTGCCTACAGTGCTTTTCCTTGTACAAGCCACAGAAAATGAAGATTTTAATTTTCCCTAACATAAAATCTGTGTGAAATGAATTGTGGTTTGTGTTTGATAATTACTTTGGGTTTGGCTTTTTTTTTTATATTTAAGTTTTGACTGGTTTTGTGTTGTCATGATAATCATCCTTTTTGTAGGGTGGAAAGAACAGTATTTTTTAAGTATTTTAAGCTGGTTGAGTTCAATCTAATGAGAACCATATGGAAAACATCAATGGGGAGGGGGAAAACTTTTATTTGGAGTAAGGCATCTGTTAAGTGTATGAATGTCAAATTTGCTTCACAGGTGAGACAACAGGAACAATTCCTAACCTAAACTTATCTATCAGGTCTTATGGGTAAAGGAATTTGTTATTCCTGTTTTCCTAAATTCATTTTTCCTACGCTTTCTATCTGCTTTTCCTCTAAGCCAGTAAACAGGTATTCTTAGAATTTTATGCATAATATAATTTAACAAAACAAAACAAATAGGACTTTGTGAAATGCAATATAAATTTCTGCCTATTTCTAGTTACAGAATCCAAAACAAACTATTCAAACCTAAAAATTCTAGGTGCTCATTAAAATTTACCAGAATATTGTTTTTATATTGCATTTAAGAGTCTTCCTTGCAGATAAGTCTGCTGCCCTGACAAAAATTGTCTGCATGATAATGTGACATGCTGCTTGTATGGATGCTTCTGCTTCTTGGCACATGAAAGTTTTCTTGCAAATTACCAGTTATCCCCCACTGATGCAAACTTAGATGATTGCAAGGTTGGCACTGTAAACTATCCATGTCTGTCCCCAGTCTCTGGTGCATCATGCTGTGATCTGGCCATCTTACTATTCACATGAGTTTTTTAGGAGAAAACCCTTTTTTTTTATTAATTTCTGTACATAAAAAGAAGCCCCAAAACATGCTGCAACTGCATTTGGGCCCAGTTAGGAGTTCTGGGTGGTACCGGAGCCTAAACCACCTATTTTTCAGCATTGTAAGGAATTCATTTTTCTCCTTATCTTAGCTAAAAATGAGCATGTTTAGTTGATCCAGTTTTACTTTTCTTTCCAGCCTGTTTGCTTTCTCATTCTCCTGCCCTAGAGCATTTCAGCTTCAGTCACTGCATGACATTGCTGAAATCAGGGCTGGAATGAAGTCACAAAGTGAACAGTAAGCCAGTTTTCTCCAAAATTCGTGGGAGGAAACTGGGTTCACAATTATTGGCAGAGATGAGTAAATGAATACTGACCAATGGGAAATTAAATTCACCTTAGCTTGGCTCTTTGTTGCTTTGTTTTATCAAATTAGTTGTTTGTTAGTGTTGATTGCAAACATGTTTTTCATGCTGCTATTCCCAAGTATCCGGCCTTGGAGTTTCAATGAGTAAAGTGGTTTGGAAAGAATCCAAATCAGTTCATGCAGAGGCTATGCATGTTAGTAGAAAACTGCTTACATAGCCTGAGCATGGATTTCACATGCACTTTTACCCTAACAAAAGACACTGTGCAAATAGATGTGTGCAGGTGTGTGTATATGCGTGTATACAATTTCATCAATCTAAAATTTTCACCATTTTCGTGTCTTGCTTTCACAGCATCATGTGTGTTTTACAATAAATTCCAGGTTTTCTTGGCCTTTAGGGAAACACATTTTTGTTTACTTTCTGAATAATGATTTCCAAAGCATATGCAGTTCTCTACTGTTTTGTAGTAGAGAATCTGAAAAATAAAATACTTTAAAATGGTTTTGTGCATTCAGTTTGCTGGGTCCCACAGTCAAGGCAGGGGTCACCAAGGCACATGACAAGACATCCTCACATGTGGCAGAAATTTACTGTTGATAAGGGCTCTTCCCCTCCCCACTTGGTACTAATCATGGAAAACAATACTGGCTGCTTTGCAAAATATTAGTACTGCTGTACAAAATCTGGGCCTCTGCTTACAGCCCGCTGAGTCAGAGTTGTTTACTTCATTGAAGTATTAATCTTTGTCTCTGATTGGCAGTCAACAACTCCAGGCTCCAGGCTTAATAGAATTTCAAACTGTAGATTATGCAGTTTTGCTGAAAATATGAGGCTTCTCTCGCTTTTTGAATGATATAGTGTCCTTCACTTCCTTTTGGTCTGTTTTTCAGAGCTGAAGTTAAGATAGATAATTAATTCCTCCCATCCCAAGCCTTGTCTTTTAATTTAAAAATTTTCTTCAGCATATGCCAGGATCTTCTGCATGCACTCCTGAGAGGTTAAGAAATGAAAGAGCCATTAAATTAACTTCAGACGTTAATTTTTTTCAGTAGGATGAAATAGTGCTTCAGTATCTCAAGCGGCTTCTGGTTTATGTTATTTCATAGCATGGCAAAGAAATATGGGAAGAAGAAGCTGTTTTTCTGATTGCACAAGAGGATGGTGAGTGAAGAGGCCTTTCTTCTGGTCCTGCAGCTTAACTGTGTGTTAGCAAGAAGTAGGACACGAGAAGGGGACCCTGTGTTAACAAGAAGTAGGACACGAAGAGTGGATTATTGGGGTGACACATCTGTTTGCCAAGGGCCTGATGTCCACGCTACACAACTGGGGAGAGGCTCAGCTAAACTCAGCTAATATATCACTTTCCTCAGAAATACTTTTGTATTGACTGTAAAGCCTTTTGTGACAACAAAGTGTCAAGCTGTGTTACACTGGTCTTTGTGTTTTGAGGTCCATAAACACTGTCACTGGTGAGTCATTCCTGGCTGGGGCTCTGATCACTCTCCTGCTAAGTCTGACCAATTCTCTGTGCTATTTGCTTGCCACTCTAAGAAACTCATATGCTCTTTTCACAGACAGACCTTCCCCATTTAGAAAACTGTGTGTTTTAGCTTTTTCTAAGAAATACATGAAAGCAAATTTAGTACAAAATCTCCTGGAATGGTCTCTCTGGCAAACTGCATGTACCCCTGCCGATAAGTCCCAAACAGTAGGAGCAGGTTTGAGCTTGTGTGTCAGGAATGCAGCAAAGAAAAAATGATCACTCTTGGAGTGCCCTGACTTAGCCATTCCATGCAGAATTTATGGTGGGTTTTAGTACACAGCTAGGTGAGGATGAAATGTCACTGCTGCATTGAAATTCCATATGCCTTCTGCATTTTGAGTTGTTCTACTTCTGTGTGTATCCAGCCTCATTGTTCTTTTAGTAGATTTTAAGATCCTCAGTCTTTTGTAATTGTATCATCTGCTTGTCAATTCACAGACCTGACAATTTTCCTGCTTTTGGCAATATACTGTTTCTTTTATTGCCAATATATCGCCCTACCGGTTCTCTGGGCAGATGGTAGTTGGAGCTGCTGAATGTTGAGAAGTTCTGGAGAATCTCAAAGATGCATTTATGGATCAACCTTCTAGTGCATTGAAGCTGGAAGCCCAGTGCTACAGCTGTGTTAAATTACCTGTGTGTGTGATGGATGGACTACACATATGAAGACAGTTTGCCTGGGCCACAGTTGGTTTGTGTTACATCACTTGCACAACAATTATGTCTATGTTTAGGATGTGTCAGATTTGCCAGTGATAGGAGCTGGTTCCTTGATATTATTTCTCCTTACACATTTGATATTATTTCTCCTGACACATCACTACAGTTAATAATTCTTCCTAAATCATACATATAAAGTAGGTGTATATTGCAAACCCGAGAGAAAGTAACGACCACCTGAATTGGTCATACAAGTCTGTAGAGTAGCTATTCTCATCACTTCCATCTAACTATAATATCATTTGAAAAATCCACTTTTTACTCCTTTTCAGTTTTGGTATAGCTGCTCAATTTGCAATTTCTTGGAGAAGAATGTTGTTGCCACCATACCACAATAATATAGTTTAGTTGCATGGAGATTTTTTTTTTAAATTTCAGTATATGCTTGGGATTCATTTCATTAATCCCAGCATAAGCATTGAATATAAGTCTCAGGAGAGACTCCTCCCATCCTAAGCTACGTCTCCAAAATTATTTGTGCAAATAGCCCTTGGCTATTTGACTGTGTCACTGCAGGGAGCCTCAACAATTTATTCAGATGGGTTGTCAGCTGCAGATGGTGAAAGCTGTGAAATCAGATATGATGGAATTCCATAGTCTTTGCAGACTGTGAGCATTGCGCCTGATGATCGATCTATTCAATGTCATACTCCTTATTTAAAGAATTATCTCATGTTATTATTTTTCCACCCTGTGGGTAACCACTTTAACAGAAGTTGTGAAGAGAGTTCACCACAGCTTTAGATACTGCTCAGCAGGTTGTTCACTTCTGTTGTCTTACATGTGTTATTCTTCTCTTCTTTAGTCTTCTGGTACCAGTATCACAGTGGATATCGCTGTCATGGGAGAAGCACATGGGCTCATCACAGACCTTTTGGCCGATCCTTCATTGCCCCCCAACGTGTGTACATCGTTGAGAACAGTGAGCAACCTGCTTAACACGCAGTTAACCTTCCAGGCCATCCACAAGCCAAGGGTGAATCCTTTGGTGTCCTTCAGTGAGAACTACACCTGCTCTGACTCGGAGGAATGTCCGGAGAAAGGAGAGAAACTAGCCATTCCCAAGGTGAGTACTGGAGCCTATCACCTTGTAACTTGGCTCTCCCTGAAGGTACATCTCTGGGCTAGCAGGAGATGTCACTAGGCCTTTTGCTTTTGCTGATTTGACCCATATCTTGTGCACCAATCACACTCTACCGGAAAAGGACACCTAAGTAGATGGTTGGTTTCATAGTATGACAATTCCTGCGTCCTTCAACTCATGGCCAGGCTAACTTTGGTTCAGGCAGGTTTAGAAGATGGTGTTTGACACAGAATAGCTCACAGATGGTGTGCATATTTCCTTGCAGCTGTTGGTTGGAGCTTGAGAGAAGTGATAGGGAGCAGAACAAGCAGAATCTTTTTATCATCCAGGCTCACAAGTCTGTCCCATTACTTCTCACACAGAATTTCTCCTCCCACTCAAAAGGCTTGAGCCACTGCACGTGGAGTGACTATCCTAGACAATGAGCAATGGGCAAATAAGCCTTTTTGCCCACTTTGAAGATTGGAATTTGAAATTCTTTATGAATTTCAGTCTGTTTTCCTTCCCTTAGCTGGAAGTGTGAAAGCTATAGAAGTCAATGAAAAAGTCCCTCTCAATGACCTCCAGGTCTTTGGATCAAGTATATAATTTTGTATGCCAAACAAACAAAGAAATAAGAAGTCTGACAAATATTGTGAGCTTTTGAGAAGTAGTCTTGAAAAGAAAGAGAAAACTGAGCCAAAAAAATCTATCTATTACTGCCTTCGCAGATGGTTTTATGAATGCTCAGGAATCCAACAGGAAATAAACAGTGTTAACTACCCACATTTAGTAAGTGAACAGCTAGAAAGAATACACAAGCTTTGAAGTAGTTGAGTAGTAGATTTGTTGCTAATTAGCTGTCCTGCAAGGTTTACATTTCACTTTTGAAATTCAACCAAAATGCTTTTGTACTGCAGTCTCCCTTGTAAAATCAAATATAGCCAGAGTACGTTGCACAGGCAAATGCTTTTATGTTTTTACAGTTTAAATGGCACAGCCAGCATTCATTCCAGCATTTCTTGGCATTTGAATTGCAACACTTGTGATTCTTCTTTTTTTTTTTTTCTTTTTTTAATATTTTAGTGTGATGATGATTATTACCCTATTTGCCTATGTAGCAGCCGTATGCATGAAATGGATGTTCACAGGTTTTTAAGCACATTTTCCAATTTATGTTAATGAACATGTCTATGATGGCTGTACTCTGGGCTCCGAGGGGAAAAGTTAAGTGGAAGAACACTGCCATCACATGAGCAAACACAGGGAACAGATACCAGTTTGCTGTTGCATAATACCCAGTGAGAAGAAGAAAAATGAAGGATGAAGAAATGAGTTAATGCTACAGAGAACTAATTTGACTGAAGAGTTCACTAACCTAAATGTATTATGGTTCATACAATTAATGGTTTGCTGTCCTTTATTTAAGTGTCTAAATGGAGGTTTAGGGTCTTTACCTTAAGCATCTGACACTGAGTATTTTGGGTAAGGAAATAGTATCTTAACATATTTATCTGTAAGTTTCAGCTTCAGAACCACAGATGTCTTCCGTCTCATATTTCTTCACCCTCTGGAAAAGTCCAAGCTTGCAGAGATATATTTATTTTACTTCTTAACTATAAACACTTTATGAGAACGACAAGAGAAACATCTTACAAAATTATAGCATCTGCAACAGCAAATCTGTATCCAAAAAGACTCTTTATCATCATCCTTTAGTATCTCTGTCTTCAAAAATTTTAAAAAAAACTCATATGAGTTCTGTTAGTGGAGAAAAGGAAGAGTCAGATGAAAGAAAAATGCAGTGGTCAGGCAAAATCTGCTGTAAATAGTGATGCTTTTCTAAGCTCTTCAAGAGACATCATATCCCAGAGAATGGAAGTTTCATTTCAGTGGGTGACCTTTGGATTGGGTATATACAGCAGGAAAAAGAACCTGGAGCTCACATCCTTTTTTTTCTTATAACCTTATAGAGGTTGAGAGTGCATCTGGACCCTGCCTAGTCCAATCCAGGGATCATCTAGTCCAGTCCCTCATGTCATGTACAAGGTTTTTCTAGGCTTAATCTAGATCAGGTTGCTCAGGAGGACATCCACTTGGGTTTTGAGTATCTCCATGAATGTAGCCTTCACAACCTCTTTGGGCAACCTCTTTCAATATTCAGTCATCCTCACAGTAAGAAATGTTTTCCTGCATTTAAATGAAATTTCTCATATTTCAATTTTTGCCCCATTTCCTCTTGTCCTTTCACTGGGCACCACTGGAAAGAGCTTGACTGCATTTTCTTTACACACTCCTTCCAGGTATTTGTATGCATTAATAAGATCTACCCTGAGCCGTCTCTTCCTCAGACTGAGAAATTCCAGCTGTCTCTGCCTTTCCTTTTGTGATGCTCAATCCTTCAGCCACCCCCGTGGCCCTGCTAACATGTTTAAGTGCCTTTGGCCACATCAGGTGTTGTACCTCCTTGGCTATGGGGCTGTGGGTGTAGATCTTTTTTAAAACTTGAAATAGGGAGGATGGTCCAGACCCTCCAAGCGTTTTGTGTTGATTTGAAACAGAATGAAGGCACTGTTAATACCTGGGACAATCCAGATTTAATGTACATCGCTAGTTGTTGTCAGGTAGAATTAATCAAATGGAACTGGGTTTAATTCTGCATGTTTAAAGGGTTTGTAAGCCTGTGTAAACTCTAAGCCATTGATTTCTCCCCAGCGCTTACGGAGAAGTTTGCCTCCAGGACTGCTGAGACGAGTGTCCTCAACTTGGACCACAACAACATCAGCCACAGGATTGCCTACACTGGAGCCAGCTCCAGTGAGAAGGGATCGCAGTGCCAGCATCAAACCTCATGAAACATCTTCATCCAGGTTACCTCCTCTCTCCTTTATGTTTCTCTTTGGGCAGATTTCTTTGCTTCTGTGTGATGACGACCCTTATTCAAAAATGCTGGCTGTGAAATGTGTTAAAACTACTTCTCCAAATTGGGTTGCCAAGGAACCAGCATTCCCAATTTTAGTCAGATTATGCCAAAATTATTCATATTATTGGGAAGTAAAATAAATTTGTAAAATTTTCTTTATGCTAACAAAATGCAGAATTACACAAGTTTTCATGTTAAAGTCTTCTTGATACGCAGCAGTTTCCTGCATGGGTATTGTCCAGCCAAGAAAATATTCTAACAAGTAACCCAGCCATTTCTTAGAGCACATTTAGTAATGTGGTCCTGTCATTAAACCAGTCCACAAAGTCCTTCTCCATTCTCCATTCTTCTCAGGGCCTGATCCCTGAGCCAGTGTCACAAAATACATGATACTCCCCTAAAATGGAGAGAGAGAAATTGTGTCTGCTCAGCTGCTGACAGCCAGCAGATGAGTTGGTTGGGGCATTTGCAGAGGTCTGAGGGCATTCAGCCCCATGTACCTCACCTTTTGGGACTTCCATGCTACCAGAAAGCCTGAGTTTAGCTGCTCTTAGCCCTCCGCAAGGGCTGCAGCAGATAATCCAGCCAGTGAAGGAAGAAGTCAAATGGATGTTAGTCTTGTGGGAAGAGCTCCTGTCTGTGACAAGAAGGGATTGGCTCCCAGGCACTGTTAACTATGACATGTTGTGTAGCTATTTCAGCAGGACCTCCTCCTTTTTGGCTCCACGAATATTTTTCTGTTCTAGTCAGAAAGGAGGAGAGCCTTCAAAGGAAGGGTGGGGGGCAGTCAATTATAAAGCCACCCTGAGAGAATGAAATTCAGTTCCCCTCCCCACCTCAGCACAGGCTATCATCTTGGAGCTGGAAGAGAGAATGTGGAGTTATGCTTTGCCCTGGGGAAACAAAGATCAGAACGAAATTCAAGAAGAGAATTAGTCATGTTATCAGAAGACACATGCTTTTCTGAAATTCAAAATTTGGTGCCAGTAGTGGGGAAAAAGATAAGACCTGAGAAGGCCTGACATCACCAGTGTTGGCTGCTGAATATCTTAGGTGAACGCAGCCTCAGAGAGCTGCTTTCTTCCAAGGTTGGCCTTTCTTCCAGATGTATAAACCTTTCTCACTGAGGATGCCCTCATGCAGGGCATGGAGGTGCTCAAGGCAGCCAGAAAGAACACTGTGAGAAAAATACGTGGTCTGCCAAAATTCCCTGTGTGAGGAGTCCCATCTATCTCAGTAAAAGTAAATATAAAGCAGCTAGAACCAAATGGAAATGTTCTTCACTCATGGACCTGTGGTTCCCAGGGTGTGTTTGATTTATACTGTTGATCCCAGTCTCACATGATATGTAAGCATCCCAAGATGGGAATCAGAGGGAGAAGGAGAGCAATTAAATATTATTGTTGGTCTTTCCTATGGTTGTTATATAACTCTGAATGATGAGCCAACTAAGCAGGCTATCAATTCTTCCTCTGTTTAATGTCACCAATTGTGTAATTATAGCTCTGTCAAGCCTCCCAGCCTACTGTTTGCAGTACTTCTTTTACAGTAGGAGAAACAATGTGTATTCCAGAAAGGGGAAAAATGGATACTATAAGTCTAGCCTTAAAAATTTTGGCAGACCAAGAAAGATTTGCTTTCAAGGATAAGAATTTTGAACTGAAGAGAAAGAAAATCTTGATTATCTGCCACTTCTCTTGCAGCAAATTCAGGCACTCCACATGTCACAGAGAAAGAAATATTTCATAGGTTGAAGTGTAGGGGAGAGGCTGACACTGGAATTGCCTTGTGGTACATTTTGCAGTTACAAAATCTGCAACTTGTTCTTCACAGCCTGGGATGTCACCTCCAGATTTCTAAAGTCACATAGTTGCGAAAATACCCCTTAAATCTCTATTTGAGATTAGTAATCACATATTCTTCCAACCCTATGTCGCTAAACTGGTAAAATATGGTCCTTTCATGGCTTCCAATGATATGAGAAAAATAACAGAGCTTCCACATTCTTTTCCTCAGTCACTTCTGTATCCAGTGGTTCTCCCTTAAGAAGTCAAAGATTGTGGTTCAGGAATTTTTGGTTTGGTTTGAGGTTTTTTTAACTCTACAGTGGGCCAGTGTAATTAAAATTGGCGATTAAAAAAAACCCCAAAAAACCATAAAGCAAAGCAAACAAAGAAAATTTCTAAAAAACCATCTGGATTCTTTCTTTGTCTCATTTCATCACAGATTATAGGAATTTTGGCCAGTGAAGACAGCCAGCAAATATTTTTGTAGGTAGTGCTTCTCTTCCAAAACAATATGTTTGTAGAAGTAACGGTGTTACGTGCTTTTTTTTTCCTTTCAGAGTGCCTTTTTTTTTCATTCAAGTTTTTTTCAACTTCAGCTGGGGCTAGACTACTTTAAAAGTCTGTCTTCTATCTTGAGCGGCACCTCATCACTTGCATGTGAGGCTGTGAGGAGGAACATGGAGCCCGAGATGCCTGGTGGATCTGTCCTGAGGGCTCACAGGCCTTGCTTGATAAGAGCCAGTGCTGCATCCCTGCAAACAGCTGACATTTGATGGCCGTCATTTAGGAAAACAATGATAAATACAGTTTTCTTGCTGTACAGAAGAATTGAGTCTCTCCTAGTACAGATTTACAGCCCAAAGGCTGAAAGCTTGGGCCCATGCTGTTGTAGGGGATGAGCATTTCTTCTCCATGTCACTTCTGTCTCTTTAAAAAGAGAATATAAATTTAACTTCGAGTCAACTTTTAAGTCTCTTTATACTGTCAGAACAATACATTGAAGGCATCTTTGCATAAATAAAGTGAGTAGGACTCAGCAGTGAAGGAAAGTCAGCTTTGAAGTGTCTGCATTGTGAATATTTTTGCTGAAATATGTGCTGAGTGCCTCACAAACAACAGTTCAGCCGGCCCATAATCTTGTTTTCCTTGTCAGATTTTGTGCTACCCCAGTATCACACACCCCTTGCTGCAGCCCCTAACTTCTTAAGATCTGCCATTGAGGCTTTTTCCTGTGTCAAACAGTCCTTGTTTGTGCTCTGGTTTTGCAGCCCTGACTCCTGGAACAGCTCAATTCTGATGACAATCACAAAGAGCAGGTCCTTCTCCACCTCCTACCCCATGTCTTCTACCAATCACCTGAATGCCAAAAGGCAGAGCCAGCAAGGTGAGTGGCATCCCTGGCTCTGTCAGGCTCACTTGGCTGCTCCCCATGACTAGCACATGCAGCTGCTTTTGTCTCTGTCCAATCTGCTTCTTTTCTTAATTTTTCACCAATATAATGTAGTTATTTCCTTTAAGGGAAAAGCAACACAGTGTCTTAAAATACTGTAGCTCATAGTGATGCCATTGCAAATGCTTTGATTTGTAGAGGCTGCACGAGATGCAGCATGATACTAAATTGTGTTGTGATTTCTGGGCATATAATTTCCTTGACTACAACAGGGCTGAGAACAGAGTGTTTTCGGTAACATTTGGGACATTATCTGTCTGTACATATCGACTGACTGAGGTTTTCAGCAGGACAACCTATATAATACCTTTTGGAGCTGTGAGCACCAACTGACCCAAACATACCCAACACAAAGACTTTGTAACTCCGTCTATCTCTGTATATTCATTAAATAGTTCTTACTGATTTTTAGAGATGCAAAATATGGAGCTTTTCACTCTGCTTTTTGAGCCTTTAAAAAAACATTGATCCTGTTTTAAGTAGGGAAAGAAATCAAGAAGGTGATTTTGGAATTGATAATGAAATGTGCAATGGCAGCCATGAAGCAGCTTTAATTCACAGTAATGTGGTTCTCTCTGTACAAATGCAGGATAATGAAATGTCTACTCATGTTTTAACTTGCAATTCAAAATTATCATGAGGCTTTCTATTTTTATATCAGCCGGTCTTTTTTCCAAACATGGAATAATGTTGAGATTATATTACTCAGAGATAGTGGTCACACAGCTATCAGATAGAAATTGATAGATGCCTGAGGCCTGACATCAGAAAAGTCAGAGAATCCCAGCTCAGAGATGGGTTTGAGATATGGCTGCACAATTATTTTGAGTATCTAGCGCTGTCACATCACATCTTCTTTTCAAGAAAACCATACAAGAGATCTCCTCTTGTACAGAAGCTGCTTTGTTTCACCACAGTGAAGATTAAGCAGCACAATATTATCTTAAAAGGTAATAGGCACATAGGGAAATTAATCAAATTTAACCTGGAAAATCATGGAGATATAGTACCAAGAATACTAAATAAATATTACACTTGGACTTGTGATTTTCAGAGATTACCCGATAAATTGAAAGGGAGAGCAGTGGAGTGTATAATAATTTGTATTTGGAAAAGAGCACTTACCAACCCCATCAGTCAGCTTGACATATAGTAAATTCTGCTTTCAAAAAGTGTTAATAGTGATCCAAGTCCATGAGCTCCCACATGATCAAGATCTTCATTCCATCACAAGCAGCTCATAGGGATGTTGATAGAGAGGAGTAAAAATTTTGTGTCAGCATTTTATGTAGATTGATATTTCAATGCTTTAGACTGTTTATAATCCTGCCTTTTCAGTTATGATTTATTTTCATGTTCCAACTAAATAATTGTTTCAATTTGCAATAGTTGATATAATTTAGATTTTTATATATTAGCTTCATTGGTGATATATAATAATTATTAGTAGAAGTTTATCTGGGTAAATCTGTTAATTTATAAAATCTGTCATTAATTAAGTACTAGTATTTTAAAAGTATTTTAAAATTTGGCACAAAAATCAAGTGTTTTCATATGTAATTTCACATCACATTGAAGTCACTGTTTTTTAACTTCAACATTGCATGTATGAAGAAGTTCTGAAGGACCTAAGCAGCTGGATGTACTTTAAAAGTTCTCTTTGTATTTTTATTCTCCTCTTATCTTGATTGTTCAAAATTCTTTGCTGTAGCAAGACACATTTGCTCTCACTTTTGCCAGTAAACGGTTAAATGTTGGATTATTGAAAATAGGTTCGCATTTTTCTCATAAATTTATTTATTTATTTTTGTTTACCTACCCTGGCAAATTACTCTTTTAAAAGAAAATATTTCAGGAGAAAGGAGCCCAGATTAGCAGTAGGAAGTCAGCTGTGATTAGGAATATTATTGTGAAAACTACTGCTTAAATTCCCTAGACTTGTTTCTAAGCTGTTGAAGGATGACCATATGTATTGTGCCCTCTAAGAGTCATGAATGTATGTCTGGTAACATAAAACTCAAAGATAGATAATCATCCAACTCAATCCACTGCACAACTAACAGACTGTAAAATGTTTTGAAAGACATATTTTTGTTGAGTGGAAAGTCGATACCTCAATGAATTCATAAATGTGAAATGGAGGCTTTCTGTATTTAAAAGCAATTTCCCTGTGTCATGGCCATCTGATAACATTTTTGCTCTGAAGGCTGTAGTTTTCTGATCTCAAGACAAGCATAACATTCTAGTTGCAGTCATTGAATTAAGACAGTAATACATAGCACATGTTTGCTGAAGAAATACCCTAATCAAAACTGAGGAGATGTTTGGTATCTCCATATTACGGCATCATAACTGTCAGAAATTTCTTTTTTGTTCCTTGGATTGTCAAAATTAAATCACATTTTAACCTCATATCACAGTAAATTGTTGTCAGGAAAAAACACTGGAACTGTACATATGTATCCTGCAAGGTTAATGCTTCATAAACTTAGGATAAGGCAGCATATTGCATTATTCAATGACAATTTTTGTGTCTGGAATGCATTTAGATAGTGGGCACAATCCAAGCATAAAACAGGTTCAAGTTCCTGAGGTCTTTATATCTTTTGGCTTTGGAGATGAATGGGGTAAATGAACTGGAGCTGAGTTCCGACAAACTTTAGAACAGGAGGTTCTCAATTTACTTGCATTTCCTTTTAAGATAGATTAAGTTTGCTCCTCTGTGCTTTGGGTGGAATCATTTTGTCTGAGACTAGAAAATGTAAAGTGGATTCAAAAAGAAGGCAACACTTTGTTTCAAGCCCTAGACCAGCTCATGCATTTCATCTTGGTAGCGGTGGTGCTTAGATTGAATAAGGGACAGAGAGAATTTCATCTCACTAGTGCTCCACATGTGGATATCAGCAGTTTCTCATTCACTAGCTCAGGAGTACATGTGGTACAGGTAATGGTTGCAAGTTCCCTTAGTGAGCAACAGATACTGGAAAATAAACCCAAGCTGCTCAAGATCAAGGCCAAAATCTCTGAGGAATGCAGAAATGGCACCAGAAGTGCAGTGTTTTATACAATGTATAACCACTAAAAATTGGGGGGTTTGGTTTATTGCTAGTCTTCAAACATGCAGAAATCCAAATTTTCTGGCAATGTATGTAAGCCTTTCTTGTCCCTGCTCTACAGATGGAGAGAGTGAAACAAAGAGAAACTGCAGAGGGGTCTGGAAGGTGCCTACTTGGAGTTTGGTGTCTGTCACTAGACCATGTTGATACCAACAGTCACTCTACTAACACATGCTTTTCATTTCATGCCTCCCAGTCAGTGCACCCTGCTCAACAAGGAGAAAATGCTTTGTATTTTGAGCCAGACCTTCAGCAGGTAGAAGTGGCTGATATAAACGGAATTTCATTTCTCTGTGACAGCCCTGGGCTTGGCTCAGAGTGGAGAGGGGTATTCTCTTCTTTTTCTGTTTGGAAACTGTGCCGGTACTTGAGCATCTTGAGAGGATGAACTAGTGAACACAGTGAACTAGTGCAACCATCTGCCACTTCTGTTTGCTGACAAGACTCTTCTTTTCCCTTGCCAGGTATCCCACCAAATATTTCACCTCTGACCTCCCCGTGCCATTCTCCGATTCAGGGGACCCCTGCCACAAGTCCTACTGGAAAAACATCTTCCATGTCATTTCCAGACTCTACAGATACTGACACCAAGCAGGGCTTAAAGCCACACAAAGTCTTAACTTCTACTCAGAGTGCACCTACCCTGTCAGACCCTGTGATCAGCCCCTCCATCATCTGCAGCAGGTAAGATAGTAATTTGGCATGAGTTGGAATAATGTCACATTGTTCTCACAAATCTTTTGGTCCACATACAAGTTTTTGTGATTTACTGCAGTATTGTGTATCGATGTTTCGAGTGTGTAGTATTTGTGTAGATCAATGTTACAAAATCCTTTTAAAGTGTTAGCTACTTTTATTGCTTTTACTTGTGTCAGATGGACAGTTTGATTCATAAATAAACTTGTGTTTCTTATGCTGTGTCCCCTAATATGAACAATCACCTTCAGGTCACAGGCCAAGTCTTCCACAGCAGGCATCTGATTTTTGATAGAAAAATCTGACCGTGAGGGTTTAAAAGCTTTTGGCCTGTAGAATTCTGATAAAGGTGTGCCAACAATGCCTGAAGACTATGTAAGACTCTTTCAGGAGGAGTGAATCCTGTCTTCCCTAGGCAGAGTCAGGTTACCTACAACTGGGATTTTTAAAAGTTTTCCAAAGGGATAGCAAAACTGGGACTTGGACTGATGCATTTCAAATGAAAACTGTATTACACAACGGAATTATAACATAAAGGTGCAAGTGCCTTATTAAGCCGTGCCTTTATTACTACTTCAACAAAATATTATTACTTTCACAAGTAACAATCATCTCTGAAAGCCTTCTATTAAAGAGAACAGTTGACAGTTGTATTAAAAATGTTGAAAAAAATCAACTTGAGGTTGTTGTAGACAGTAATGAAATATATTTTCTTCATATGTGCAGCTATTGATTTCATTGTAATCACTGGTAAAATGCTCATTAAGTTTTAGATGGCTGCTGTCTTATTGGATTTGTGTGGGTTATATAGCACATTTAGGTTTTCAGTTTGCTTGTTTCCTAAAGCTTAGACTGTGCAAGCATTACAAATAGTTACTCTGCTGACAGAGATTTTGTTGCTGATTATTTGAAAAAAACTCACATTATTTAAAATATTATGGTGTAATGATTGCTAAGAGAATTGGCACCCACTAGTGCTAATAGTCACTGTTCCTTTAAAGCCCATTGAAAAATCATAATCACAATTACATTTTTAGCCCTTAGTAAATAGAAGTGTCAAATCCACAGATACAAGCTGAACTAACAGCACATAAACAATGCACCCATTAGTAATGCAGGCAAAATTAAAAGGAAAAAGCGAACCAAAAAATCCCAAATACTGAAGAAATTAAATTGACAAGTTGTGAGAGTTAAATTAACACACTGGAAATAAATTTTTAATGTTTCAGCTTTCACATAGTGGATTGCTAGTCTTTGTGGTTTGCAATCTGCTGTGTTTACTGCCAATATACCTACCTTGCAGGGGAGTAATACCAGCAAACCTCTGCCACCAGCAAAACAATCCCAAAAAGAGGAAATGAGCTCTTGATGGGTTCAGTGCTTTAAGTCAGATCCACTGTGGCATCAAGAAGACAGTTTTACTCTATTTTTACTTAGTTTTTACTCTATTTTTTACTTACACAGTGAAATGTGATAGGACAGCACAGTTTGAAAATCACACTAAATAGGAGCATATAAAAAAAAGCAAAATAACTTGTAAGTAATCATTTTTAATTCTGTTTATTGAATGAGGCAGGAATCCTGTGAAAAAAGTATTAAATAATCTGGAAGTTAAGGAATGTATTGTAATGCCTGTGCTTGAAGGGACTGAGTTAAAGTTGCATGGACACATTTACTTCCAACACAGAGTAGATCTCAAGTGCTCTACTGGGTAGCTCAGTAATTTTTATTTTTATTTTTTTTTTAATGCTGTGCTTTGTGGACCGTCCATATTAAATTAGTGTGAGTTTGCATATGTTCAGGAAATAAAGAGGGGCACTCAGTGCATCACTGCCTTGTGGCATTACAACCACTCAAAGGCTCTCTATCATTGATCTTATGGAAGCCACAAGGAATGTGAGAGAGAGAAATTTGATGCTTTTTTTCATCTTGTTTAGCAACCTGAGTGATACAAGATTTATTTGCTTGGCTGTGCACTACAGGTATCATTGAATACAGATCTGCATTTTTATTTAAAAGTCTTTCAGGAATTCATTATGTTTGCAGGGCCTATCAAGCTCCAGGACATGTTTTGGATAATCCAGTCAAAAGCCATCTGGCACAGGATTTCAGCCATTTTTACATGTTCAACTTACAATGGGACAAAGTTTCTAGTACAAAGTTTGACCAATTAAAATAGTTTTGTAATAGTTGCTTTTAAAAGGCTGTTATATATGAGATATGCCACAAAATACTGACTTAAACCAGAGAAAGAAATGTTAGTGTCAGTTTTTCAGGGAGAGATTTGATATAATACTGCTAAATGAGACTTCAGATTTGTTATGTTCTCTCATGTTTTCATGATATATCATCATTCCTTCATGTCCTAGACTCAGGCATTGTAATTTGAAACATTCCAGCTGGTATTGAATTCACATTTAGGGCTTAAAGGGAATCACACACAAGGGATAAAGCTTTTTACTGGAAGTGAAGAGCCAGACATGTGAAAAGGCCATGATATTGTGATCCCTCCCAAAATGGCTTTCTGTTCTGGGAATGATGAAGCAAACTCGGACTTACAATTTCATTGCTGCATGTCTGGATGCCAGATCACTCAGCTTGTGTTCTGTCCCAAATCCCTTTCGGTTCTTATGTATTCGATATGTTTGTCACTGCAGTAATGACAAAATATCTTTTTCCTCCTTAAGAGGAACATATTTAATTTTAAGCAAGCAAAGGAGAGTGAAGCCAGGTCATTACTGTATTAAAATTGAATTCTGTAATATTGTATGGGATTCTTGCACATTTTCATAATTTTAATTCATTTTTATAGGGCAGGTGTAAACACAGGACCAGGGGATATTTTTTTTTGTACCAATAAACTTGGAGAATAAAAAATTCATTTAAAAAGAAAATCCCATGGTACAGGTTTACTGTTGGCAACACAAACTTAATGGTCTTTTTGTATTTTTGTCCTTTTATGTTCCTGAGTTCCAATAAGATTTCAGCTCTCTTTTGTAATTTTGTCTTGGGAATGCACCCTGGACCATGGCTTACACTGTATGACATAATCTTCCACTGTCAGCAGGAAACCATGTTACATAACACTGTCTAAGGCGTGTGGTTCTTTATGTTGTGCATGTTTCTTGATGTATTTCAGCTGTGGCAGACCCTATAACCAAATCGAAGCTGGTGATGGGACACTAAATAGAAATGATGCTACCACACACACTCTGAACAGAACAGGTAATTCTTTGTCTGTCAAAAACACCCTGTTCCTTCAAATTTTATAAGGAAAGGGCAGATATTCTTGTCTGTCACAAAGGGAGAACATACACAGGTGAGACCATACGAACTGTCTTTGAGGCTTCTTCCCTTTTTGTATGTATAAATTGTACAAAATCCTAGTGAAAAATAGTTGCTATATGAAGGAATTATGGTTTCCTCATTTAGCTAAATCAACACAAATAATGGTCCTTAAGATTTTTTTCCCTCTCCAATCCCTGATCCCATTTTTTGCACTCTGCAGGGTATGTGCCTTAATGCCTTTGGACAGATTGTCCGACTTCAGCCCCGGCCAAGCAGCACATATGTATTATGAGTCAGAGATCCTGTTGCTGTTATTCAGAAGGTCACAGGATGACTTTCATGGAATTCTTGCTGTTCACACACCAAGCTTTGTGCTTTGTGTTGCAGATGATCCTGCACAAGCCACTTCTGACTATGAGACCAACAACAGTGACAGCAGTGACATCGTACAGAACGATGATGACACGGATTGCTCCAAAGAGCAGCCACGGAAGGGATCTGTCTGTAGGTCATACACTCCTGAGACCATCATTCTGCATCCCTTGATACCACCTGAGGTAGTATTATATCTGTATAACTTAGACATATACCTGTCTAAGTTCCCCTCACACAATAGACCGAGTGGATGCTGATGCTGAGGGGGAAAAAACAATCCAAAAGCCAAACCAATCAAAACCCCAAGCCCCCACAAAACCAAAAATCCTAAGGCTGTCTAAAGATCATGATCATGGTTTTAAGCAACAATTGCAGCAGGCTCCTAGGTTGCAGTGATGATTAACTTTCGAGAATTGAAAGGAGCCATTGAAATGTGTGAGAGCTGGTAAGCACTGGCCACTTGTGAGACACTAACCATCAATTTTGCTGTATAAAAGTTTACAGATATAGCATGAGGCATTTCTGAAATGTTTGGCCTCTGTGGTAGCATTTCCTTCAAAGGGAATGGATTGGAAGGAAGGGAAATGATCTTGTCAGAGTAACAGTGTGATATGTAGTCTTCCTGTTCAGCTACTTCAGTTTCTCAATGGGCTTGCAGTCTAGGCTAATATATATCCTGGGGTCCTTATTTTAAAATAAATGAACTCTGGTCTGAGGTGCTGCAAGATATTATTGTTGGTACATGTCCTAAACACTGCAGTATGGTGAACAAGTGCTAATCTTCTCACAGCTGCTGTGTTCAACTGTAAGTTTGGTTGAGATGCAGAGGGAAAGCTTTGTTTAGTTACATTTTCCACAGTTTGTTGTACAACTGAATTAATAAATTTAAGTTGGCATGAGCCCTTGAAAAATTTATTGTAGTCTGTTGGAGTTGGACAGCTGAGAGAAGGCATTTTGCTTGAAATATTTTGGCATTTACTCATCTATAGTTTCTTAGCAAAATGTTATTCAAGAAAGTGTACAGGGAGAAATGTGAAAGGAGGGGCACAATCCATCTTTTATTTGCAGACCTTGGAAAACAAGGTAGGTTTCAGTTTAGGAAGTACAAGACTTGATTTGGACTGAGCTCCATTAGCTGTGTTAGGTTGTAGTGAATGGGTCCTGATGCAGAAGTAGAAGCTTTTCCCTCTGTGCTGCAGCAAATTTTACAATGAAGACACATTCCCTTTGAAATGAATGAGTGATTCCCATGAGTGAATGAATGAATGTGTCTCATGGATAAGTTCAGACACTGATGTTTCATATTCAGAATTTCCTACTCATTCAAGTGAAACACATTTTAAAGGAGAGTGACTTGCTGCAGGGCTGGTAGAAATGAGGACATCTCCGCTGAGCTGAGTAAAGTACCACTGACTTACAGATGATGCTAATGTGATAAGAGCATAAATTTTTGCATGAGATGCTTCACTGCACTAACATTCCTCTTTATTCTGATTTCTGGCACAGGACAAGCCTGTACTTGCTCCTGAGCCTCTGGTTATGGACAACTTGGATCCCCTGATGGAGCAGCTAAATAGTTGGAACTTCCCAATCTTTGATTTGGTGGAAAAAATTGGAAAGAAATGTGGTCGGATTCTCAGTCAGGTGAGAAGTATATCTTGTCTGCAGTGTCTCAAGTGTTAAGTGTTAAGACCCATTGTCCTTACAATGAATCATGATCCTTGCCACCTAATTCAAGGCTGACAACATGAACTCCATCTCATTACATTCCTTACTTTTAAATGTCTATATTTTAAAATTTAAATATGTGAAAGGAAAAACCACACAGCTATTTTGCCTCCTGTTCTCTGCTAATTAGTTTACACAAATCTTTCTGAATATTCTCTTCTATCTGCAGGAGGTGCTGCCACCTCTTACTGAGTTCTGTGTGAAAGGATTTCTCATGGGGTGCAGCATGGGAGGGCTAAACAGTAAATATATTCAATTGATGCAGGTTATACAGAGGTTTGTTCCTCTTTTATACAGGAGATCTCAGTCAGGCTATGCAAGAAAGCAGTGTTTGAGTGACTGGAAGGAAAAATAGTCATTGCTATACTCCTTAATTTTTAGAGTCAGAACTTTGATAGAAAATTCATATTATTACCTAGAGAAGGCTAATTTACCATGAATTAGAATAGGAGAGCTTGCTAGTCTCTCTTTCAGCTATCAGATTTTTATTCCTTCCTGTGAGTTCAGTCCAGTTGCTGACACAGCCTGTCTCTACCAAGCACAAGTGTCACTTCCATAATCACTTCTAATCTGCTATGTCCCTTTTCCTGGCACACTGACAAATTAGCCAATTTTTCTTACAGAAAAGATTAGTAAACAGCAAAGGCAAGTAATTATTATTATTATTTAGGGATGGAAGAGAAAAAAAGCCCGAGAGAATCTGAGTGAACTAGTACCACTTTACAAGGCATTATGCAGTGATGAATGCTGGAGAGAAGAGATAAAGTTAATTGATAAAATGTGGGGCAATTAACACCCTCCACAAATGCAGAGCCCAGTGTAAGAAGCTCCAGAGAATTCTGTATCAAACCACGGTCTCTTGGTGGTTACCTATTATTCAGCTCAATTCAATTACCCAGTGGTCAACAAGGAAACCCATGGCATGAATTCACATTTATTCTGTTGTCTGCCTTTTAGTGTTCTGTAACTTGGCAAGCAACATGTGTGTTTGACCAGTCTGCCAAGTCTCTAGGTTAGTTTTAGAGAAGTAGCAAAGTGTGGCTGGATGTGGATATCGATATAAATTCAGTGGTGGTCATTGAGACACTTTTGCACTTGACATTGAGTGTGTGATCAAAATGCTCTTCCAGGCCAGGTTTTTTTCTAATAGCATAGAATGATAAATGAAACATAAGGAAAGCCAGAATTTTCTTTTAATGGCATAACAAACAGTTTGGATGAGCCAAGGTTTGTTCTGGTTTTAAATGGGTACCTCTATAGGTTTTAAGCACTTTATCAAGTTGCTTGGAATCCTCTGGGGACAATTCCCCTGTGCCTCTCTCAATTTGCACTAAAGCTCCACACTCTATTTCCCAAATTCTGTTTTTTGCACAGCTGCTGAGCATGTTATCCACTTCACAGTGCCACAAAATGACGCCTGTAAAATAAAATAGGGAAGTTGTAATAAATAATATTTGTGATCAGAATTCAATGTTTTCTGATACAGCCATTTAGAATAACTCCTACTCACAGCAGAATATAGCAAGTTCAGCTTTGTTCATAAAATATAGATCGCTCAGTTCTTTCTCCCACCTACTCAGATGTTCCTTATAAAATTATTTTCAGAAATAAGGGAATTAAAATAAATAAACCTTTTTCTCCAGCCAAAAGTACTTTTTTTTTTCTTGTAAAATGTTTAAATCCTAGGATATTATAAACAAAGGAAAACAAAAGCTCTGTATTTTGCTATTAAATGGACTCATCTATTTAAAAAAAAAAAAAAGTGAATTAACAAGCTGAATTAACTATGTTTGCCTTGCTAGGTTAAATTTATGAGATGGAACAAAGCAGAGTTGACACGTGCCTCTAGGGAAGCATTCGGTTTAGAAAGCAAATGCCAGCTTAGCATCTTTAAAGCTGCTTGAGATGTCTGTTTCTTCTTTTTGGAATGTTAAATTGATTTAAACATATAAAAAGAGCCCAAACCAGTCAGCGACCACGAAAGCATCTGTGCAAAGTACAGTGGCAAGGCCATAAAGTTAGATCGTTTCTTCAGTCACACTTAACATTCTTCTTGCAGCTCCTATAAAAACTAAAACCTGTGGAAAATAAACTCATTTGCCTTGGGAGAAAAAAAAGAATAACCTAGTCAAGGTTTAGCTTTTATTACTGGGTCCATGGAGATGGGAAGTGGAGGTGCTCCGATGCTGGCAGTACAGGAGCAGTGCCACAGGCAGGGTGGTCTGTGAGCCAAGAGGTTTGTGTGGTCATCTCATCATCACACATGGCTTCTGCAGGCAGAAACTGCAACCACGGTATGAAGAAGCAAGGGAAATCAATCCTTGTGGGATGGGATATTCCTGGGATCACCGCAGCAGCCCTTGTGAGGAGTTGTGTTTGTCAGGGCAAGCCACAGGTGACAACCACTTCAAAGAAACACACATCTGAAGAAAGCAAACAGAAGGGACAAAAAAGCATTGCAAGAGGTTTGCCTGCAAATGAGAAGGGAACTGCTAATCTAGACTTTGCAAAGAGAGCCATTTCTGTATTCCTGTGACACCCAGGAGAGGAGCTACGTGTGAATAACAGCCCCCACTTCCAGACCAGCTTCCATTAGAAGTCATGCAGAAGTGCTTGTCCTTCTTCAGGCAGCACTGGCAGAAATATCTGGGCTATAAATGATTCATTCAAGCATTAGCAATCGTGGCAGAGACAGGCAGCAAATGGAGGCTGAAGGAAGAGGCAGTGTGGAGCACCTGGCAGCCCTTGGAGTTTCCCTGGGATTGTCCTTGGCAGAAGGGACCATGCCTTGGCTGCAAGGGCACCGTGCTCAGCACGTTGGATTTTACCTCCCAGTTTGCTCAGGAAAGAGCACATGCATTGGGAAGAATGGATTTTAAAATGTTTTCAAATGTTCAATCCAGAGCAATGAATAAACAAAGCTGCACAGTTTTCCTTTTTCTTTCTTTTTTTTTTTTTTTTAAATGAAGGAATTTAGTTCATTGACTTTGTGGAAGTCATCAATGCCCTTTTTACCTCTTTCCGACTTGCCCTTACTCCTGCCTTCTCTGCATTTGCTAAGAGAGAAGGAAAGAAAAACAGCATTACCAAAATATCCAGAGGAGTTGCTTGGCTGTGGAAAAGCTGTCATTCATAGGCATCACAGTCAACTTTGTTTCTTTTCAACTGTGAAATTTACCACCTCACAAAATCCAAGGGGTGGAAAAAGATGCTTTCATGATATGCTTTATTTAAGATACCCATCCAGTACTGCTAAGGTTTGGTCCTGCAGAGTAATGTTTCTTTAGGCTTCATCTTTTTACATAGAGATATTTTGCTGGAAATAAGAAGCTTACATTTCACTGATATAAAACTAGAATGTAAGATTTCTCGTCTCTCTGTGGGTGAAACACTGGATCCTAGCTGATTTACTTAAGCATGATTCTGAAGAGATAAAAAGAGTTCTATGCAGATTCTAATTCAAGTTATTCATAAATTCACTGAATTCACTCTGCCTCAGTACAGGAGGATCCCATGAGTTTTCAGAGAGTAAAGTTTTGCCTTCTATAGGCCCTACCTTTTATTTTGAGCTCATGTCTTCCAGAGCATAGAAATTCAGTAGTTCAACTATGGTAGAAGGAAGAGCTGGGGCCACCAGCAGAACTCCCACTGTCAGATTTTGGTCATTAGAGGGTCATCCTGTGTGGGGTCAGACATGTCACTCAACCTGTGGTTAATGCTTTGCCAGACTTAGTTCATATGCATTTCTAGAATGACTGCAAGAGAGGCACGGGGAAGATCATGAGTGCTGCAAATTCGTTTCCTTTTTTCCTTGTTGCAAAAATCCACAGTGGTGAGACATTTGGAGTTTATGTTCATTAAATTTTAGGTGCAACTCATAGGTCCCAATTTATAACACAATATATACAGAAAGAAACAGTTGTGGATAGATGTTTGATTTACATTCAGGTGTAAAACACAAAATATAATTTGCAACCATTTCTTTTCCTATAGCACTTATCAGTCCAAATGGGCTTCAGATTGCTTAGCTCTAGGCAGATCATAACCAGACTGATGGCATCAAAAGGACAGAATTTAGCTAACAGCAGTAAATGAAAAAAGAAACTAAAAGCCTTTAGGGTCCAATTTGTGAAGGAAGTGAAAAGGTCAGGCAGTGATTTTACTGTGTCCCATTGTTTTGCATGTCAGGTTCGAATTTGTCTTCAATCCTGAACTTCTCCTCACTGATCCATCACATTCTCCCTTCCAATATATCCTCTCCTGGATGTTTACAGTCATTTGCTGTGGAGGAACACTTCAAGCAGCTCTACTTTCTAAGCCACTTGCTGCCTCTGAAATCCCATTGAAGTAATTTTTTCCATTTCACTTCCAAAATTGCAGAGAAGTGAAGGAGATAATGCATAGGAACTGAATGGTTCCCCCTTTTGTCAGTCCTTGACTTGTTCCCTCTTTTCTGGAGATTGATTTGACTCAAGGATTCTCCTTGGAGACATTTGTGGGGAAATGTTTCCTAAGGGATTGAAGACCTCGAGACATATTTGTGTGTAGGTTTCTGAGGTGCTTGCAAAATTTAGGGGATGTATATGCATGAAAGGAAGAAAAGAACATCTGGAAGGGTGTAAGGCAGGAGTGAGGAGGAGTGTTTGGCACTAACAGCTTCTCTCTCTGGCTGTGTAGCCACATTCCTATGGAAATGCAAATAGCTGCAGCTATAGCTGGATCAGGTAAATTTCAGAAAACACTACCAGGAAAACAGGTTGTCATGGGGTTATTCCAGCTGTGGAGTTTTATCTCTGATTTTCAGAGGTTTTTCTGATCTATTTAGCAGCATGGGGGGGGTTGTTTTTGGTTTTTTTTCAGGTATCATACAGGCTTTTTGAAGACATGGGGCTGTTTGAAACCTTTAAAATACCAGTGAGGGAATTTATGAACTACTTTCATGCCTTGGAATGTGGATACCGAGAGATACCTTGTAAGTAAAAATTCCCGGCTTCCTTAAAGTGTTGGGGATTTTCCACATATTTTGGTATTGAAACTCTTCTTCTCTCATTACAGCAGCTACTTTTTTTTTTTTCCTGCTACATCATGACTAAATGGATGGGTCTCTAGTCAGAGGCTGGTGCTGAACCACAGCCTCTCTTAGTTTTGTTTTTTTGGTTGTGTTTTTTTTTAGATTTATTTAATGTTTCTTGTTTCATAACAATTCACGACAAATTCTCTGGAGGACAGAAACCACATAAAACTGTTATAGGCAAAGAACTGTTTACTGATCATGCAAGTATACTCCAGTGTCACAACTGGAGTTTCTTGAAACATTTACCCCTCAAAAGCACTTGGACAAAGTATGCCAAGTACCTGAGTGCATCCTCTTCTTCTGTAACTGCATAGTGATATTTTTTGGTGGGAATCGTTTATTCACTAAGAAACCTGCTTTCAGTTATCCCCAAAGTATTTACTAATTCAAATCAGATTTACCAAATCACTTCAACTGGAAAAGACAGTTGTTTTCCAAGAGCAAAGAGGGAGTTACCACTTTTTTTAGCTGGTAGATAACCCCAGTGTTGAGGAACACAGTACACCCTGTTTTCTCTATTATCAAAGAAAAATGCATGAAACATCATTTTAGAAAGTCATATATGAAATATCAAAGTATTAAATATTAAATGTCAAAATATTATATACCAATTGGAACAGCTACAGTGAGAAGGATTTAAGGAAAACTCCCTGAAATGCCTCCCAGACAGGTGCTTTGAACTTTCTTCTGAGAAAGCAAGAGACCCAGTTTCAAATCTTCCCTTGTGTTTGAAATGGATCAGGGATATGAAGCAACAGATTATAGCCTGAGGAGATTATAAATGGAAGTCTCACAGTCTGTCTGTCCTGCTGGAGCCATTTCTTTTTGTCTAAAACATTGAACTATTCATAGAGTGTCCAGAATTTTTGTGAATCTAGTCCTTTATTTCCTTGTTTTCCTTAAGCGTGTTTTGTTCTAGTAAGGAGGAATATTTTGTCTAATACTCAATTAATTTACCTTCCAGTTTTTCATTTCTCTGAAGAGGTAAAGCCCAAAACAACTGTCATGCCTGTGATAAAGTTTGTTTTGTCTCTGCTTGATTGACTGCCACTAGATGGTGCTGATATCCCTCTGTAGGAAATATCCTGAATGTTTCATAGGGGGGGTCATTGACTTTTTATCACAGATCACAACCGAATCCATGCAACTGATGTCCTACACGCCGTGTGGTACCTGACTACTCAGCCCATCCCAGGACTCCCAACTGTGATCAACGACCACGGGTCAGCAAGTGATTCAGGTACATTTATGTGTGCAAGTATCTATGGTTTATTCTTAGTTTCTGCCATGAAATTTGCTGTAAGAAAGCCAAGAATTGAGGCATGCATGCAGTACTTGTTATTATAGACTTTAAAGTTCAGTAGCACAATGGATGTTGAAGGTGTCCAGGTAGTTTGTGTAACTTTGGGGAGAATGGAATTCGTCATCAAAACCTAAAGATTTATGTTCAGTATGTGTGAATGTAAGCCTTTGTGGTCATCTGTAATGACAGATCTTTGGGTTTTTTCTAGGCAAACTGTATTAATAGTGCTTTCCAGTGCTACTCCAGAAGACTTTTAAACCTTTAAATCCTGCATTATTTTGCTGTTACCAAATTGCTGGGGCACGCAGGTAGTGCTGTGCACTTGCCATTGCTTGGCTGTCATGAAAAGTTGTTGCCTTTCCTCACTATCTCCAAAGAAAGAGACTTGTTACCATTTGGCAACCAGCTTGCAGGACCTCTCTTCTGCTGGTTTATGATTGCTTGTTACAGAAAGCTGTTCTTTTTGCATCTTTATGTTATCTTCTCCAGGTTCAGCTGTAGCAACTAGAGGACCTGTCTGTGTTTTCTATGAGTTCTCAGAGAGTTATTAGAAAATCAGGAAGTTATTCTGCATAAACCACCTCCATTTCTGCTTTTTTTTTGGTGCTGTTTGTATTGCATATTCATATTATTTGTGACACTCTTTTGGTGTGGTGGGAAACATATTTATTCCTGGAAACATTTGTTTGCAAGGGTTGTAGGTGAGGTGAAATGGGTGGAATGACAGTGTTTGAGTAGTGGGGCTTTTTGGTGGCTGCTAGTTGAAAGACATTGTTTGACTGCATGAAAGATCCATTCAAGCAGATTAAATTAACAAAGCATCTCACTCAGTATCTGTCTCTGGTAGGTATGTTCAAATTGCTTCAAAAAGAGGCTTAGAGTCTAGACCTTTGTATTGGAAAACATGCACTGTAATTTAATTAATACATTCTAGTCCATAGCTTTAAGGACTGTTAGTGTCTCTTAGACTAGTCTAGATGGTGAAAAAATTATGGAAGGAGTGGGAAGATCAAATTCCCCACACAACTCCAGCATGGCCATGGTACCATGTCTTACTGCTTATAGCTTACACAGGTTCTGCAGGATGGCTGAAACATTCCCAGGTGGGATCAGAATTTGTTCCTTTCCAATTTTTTGCCTTATTACACTGGGTCACACACACTGTATCAGAAACCACAGAGGTCAGGATGCCTTTACTGTGCTGTTTTATATTGTACATTTACTCCTTCTCTCCCTGTTTTCTTGCTTCTATCTGTTTCAGTAAGTCTCTGGAAAAGTGGTAAGGATTTTTTATCGTTTAATTTATTTTTTCCTGCTTAGATTCTGACAGTGGAATCACTCATGGCCATATGGGTTACGTGTTTTCGAAGACATACACCCCTACAGATGACAGCTATGGATGCTTAGCTGGCAACATCCCTGCCCTTGAATTGATGGCTCTTTATGTAGCTGCAGCTATGCATGACTATGATCATCCAGGAAGGACCAATGCCTTTTTGGTAGCAACAAGTGCTCCTCAGGTAAATAGATCTCAACCAGTGTTGGTGTTAAGTTTGGAAGGTCCTAATAACAGCTTTTCCTTGCCAGCGGTGCCTGTGTCTTTCGTTAAGCACAAGTCTGCCAGATATTTTGAAACATCTTGTCAAAGTGACAGAAATAATCACTTCACTTGGGGATTGCCTGTAAGAGTCTTCTTACACACCCTCAGTTAGTAGAGCTGTTAAGAAAGGCACTGATAGACTTCTCAGCAAAGAAGAAGGCAAAGCTCCACAGACTGATAAAAAATCTCTAAGTGTGAAATAAGGGAAGAATTATTCTACCAGTAAGGCACAGAAAAGACTAAAATTAAACCCCCCACTTGTATAGTTGACTGTGCGTTGCAAGTTAATTAAAAAAAGGAAGCTAGATGATTAGCTTTGATGTAATGTCCCTAGTTTGAAAACAAATTTATAGGAAAAAATCAAATTCTTCCTGTTAATTTTTGGGGGGTTTGTTGTTTGTTTGTGGGCTTTTTAAAGACTAGATATCACCTGAAATTTTAAGAACTTGTATTTGGCATCTAGGTTTTTTCTTCTTTTTCACAACAAACAGTGTCAGCTTCCAGTAGTTGTAAAGTGCTGCTGTGTTAAAAATATGCCTTCAGGAGTAGGGCCCAGGTAGCAGAACATCTCAAATCCTCACTGTGCAGTTAGGCAACATGATCTGTGAAGCTGCATTTCTTCAGCAACATGTACTCTGGGATAAAGAATACATTCTGTATTTTAGGATAGAATTGAATTTTTTCATCTCTAGATGACATAAAAATACAATCAAAGTGAAAAGCCACTGGAATGTATGCATATCTATTTCTGTAAAATGTTGTAAAACTTGTGTCTATTTTACATGGAAGCAGATTTTCTAAAGTTTTTCTTTCTATAAACGCAAATTGTAGAAAGATTGCATGCTGCTGAGGTGGAAACATTTTCTGGGTGGTTGTTTTCCCCTAAAGTCCATTTTCTAGATCTTTCTTTAGTTTCCAGTTTTGTATTTTAGCATTGAGAGATATGTCAAGCTGAGTGGATGTTGTCAGGTTGCAAACTCGAATTTCATTTCTGTGTTTGGAATTGATCCGACATGGACACAGTTGCCAGGTACAATTATCAGAGACAGTAATTCCTATTAACTGAGGTCAGTTCTGAGCAACAGGGCAGCACATATCTGTGTTATATTAGTCATTCTGTGGCCTGCAACAGAATAATCTACTGTCATGATACAGTTCAGTCAGGAACCAAAGACCCTGTAGCATGAAAGACCCAGATATTTCAAATCAGTCTTCCAATAAAATCTTCACAATCACAATAATTCAGAAGCCTGCTGTCAGTCCTGCCAAAATCGCACCCTGAAACCTCGAGAAATTATTTTTTTAAAAAACCCAACAAACAAATCGACCAAACCCAAACCTCCCTCATGCACCATCCCCATGTCAATGTCACTTTGGCATTGCTGTGATTTGCTGAGATGTTTCTCATGGTTCCCTCGCCTGCACTGTTCCCACAGGCAGTGCTGTACAACGACCGCTCTGTCCTGGAGAACCACCACGCCGCCGCTGCCTGGAACCTTTTCATGTCGAGGCCAGAGTACAACTTTCTGGTCAACCTCGACCACGTGGAGTTCAAGCATTTCCGCTTCCTCGTCATCGAGGCGATTTTGGCTACTGACCTGAAGAAACACTTTGATTTTGTTGCCAAATTTAATGCCAAGGTAAGGTTTGGGTTCCTAGTGGATGGTCAGGAAAGATTGTGGCAGCAAAAGGTCTAGAAAGACCTTTTTTTCCTCTGAATGTCCTTTTGACTGCTGTTAAACATTGTTGAATAGTGATCTACCCTTTCTGTTTGTTTTTTTTTCTTATTTAAATTTAGTGGCACAGCTTCTCATACATGTTGAGTTTTTGCAGAAAGCGGTTTAAGACTAAAGATATTATGGACTATTTGAATGTAAATCCACTTACATCCTACTTTTCAACATTGTTTTCTTGTTTCCTGGCACTTTAGACCTATCAGAGGAAAAAAGTCAAAGATGTTACCAAGTTTTCGTAATGGCTAGTGAATTTTTATTTATTTAGTCATCCTGCTGTATTATCAAAGCACAGAGATCATAAAAATTTTGGAATTCTGATTTCAAATGCAGGGAAGTACGATCTTTCTTTCCTACTTTATCTCAAATGGGTAAACCCCAGATCAAGGTCACTAAAGATCTTTCCTGCACATTCCATTCAGTGAGTATAAAGCCACAACCCTGGGAAACCCTTCTTAAAAGTTATTTACAGTTTCAACCTTACTTATTGGAAAGCATCTCCTATCTGGCTGCTTTAATAAACTCCATCACCCATCAAAGTTGCTGACATGCTAACTAAATACCTGGCTTTGGAACTGGCACTGCCTTCTTGTTCCTCATGAGAAACACACCAAGAACAATGTGTTTCTTATCCAGGACTAGGACCTTCTAGCAGATTTGGCGACATAGATAAAATATTTTCTTATGGTATTACTTAGGATGGCCCAGTATGCTGAAACTTTGAAGCCTCCTGGTTTTCTTCTCTACTTCCCTGTAACATTTCTCTCTTTGTTAGACTTTAAGAAGCAGTAAAGAAAGGCCCTAAATTATGGTCCAGGATAGACAGAGAACTGATGTGTAGACCTGTAAAAGTCTGAGCTCCTTCTGCACTACTGCTAGTCATGTCCCAAAACATCCAGTAACATCAAGGGAGTTTCTTTAGGTCTTAATTTTAAACTCTGGGATCATTTTCACTAGGCTAATTTCCTCATAGAGTATTGAACAATATTTCCAGATTCTCATCCATCAGGGCTATAATGACAATAAAGCTCCAGGACTTGAGGCTGTCTGAATATATTCTTTGAATTTGGCAGCTTGGACCAAACCCTTCACTTCAGGCAACAGGAATGAAAAAAGGCAGGCTAAACCAGTGATTACTGTGGCTTTGTCACAGAGATCAAATGTCTTAACTGTGGAAGAGGACAAGTTTGACCAAAGTACTAGGTATAAACTATAGATATTGAAAAATAAACTTGTCTTAATCAGTCTGGACAATGGTAGGTGTAACCACTGTTGTAACCAAGCAAGGTGATGCCTGAGACACTGCAGATAAACAGGAGAACAGCCTGATCTACCACATCCTGCCAGCTCAGTATAGATTTATGAGGACATTTATTAACCTTCACCTTTCTCCTTATTGCTTTCATACTCAAATGGGAATGCAAGGTGGAAGAGGAGGTACACGTATTAACCAGTGCTGGTGGCTGAGTCTGGTTTTTGCAGCAGTAGTCACAGCCTTAAAAAGAGATTATTTATGTTTGGTCCACCAAAGTGGACTCAGAGCAGACCTGACATGTTTCTATATGGGGTGAAGGTGCTGTAACTGATAAAATTATGTCTAAATGATCACATTATTGATTGGGCTGCTGAACTGTAGTTTAGTATATTCAGTCTGCAGTCAAGGTGACACTTTTGTACAGAAGTCAGTGTAAACCTGTGCAATGTAATCATCCTCACACAAGAAAACTTGCAGACTGGAAAGCACCAATATGAAATACTGGAGGAAGCTCACTGTCTGACACTTTGATGACATCAATGTGTTGGAACACTCACTGTTCTCTGACATTAGTTATATTGGATCATGCACACCAAAACAAAAGCCCTCACCATGTGGGCCTGCTGCTCTGTGGGACAGGGAACCTGCTGGCAGAGGATGTGGGAGTTCCATCTAGTCACAGCACAACTTTTTATCCATTTTTAACTATTGCAAACTTGACAATTAAAGCTGTGTTTCAAGGAGGGACTTGAGTTTCAAAAATTGGGTGGACAGTAGAAGTTAGCCCCCACCACACTAGGAGATAGTATAGGAATAAAGGCTGAGATGGGAAAATGTGGCTAAGGGGAGTAAATGTTGTATTGCAGACCTTTCGGAGGTGTAAAAGTCTGAAGTCCTCAATGCATTTGCAGGCTCAGTCTATGTGGCTAAAACCTGGCTCTGGGAATCCCAGATCCCTGAAGTGTGAGAGAAAGTCTGGAGTGGTGAAGCAGTAAAGACTTAGCCTAAATAAATGGCATTGGTTAGGAAGCACTTGAGCAAACTGGACACAGACAAGTCCACAGCACCTGATGGGATGCAGCCATGTGTATAATCACCTGATGGAGAGAGTAAAGCCAATGGGCCCAGACTCTTCTCAGTAGTATCCAGGGAACAGGACAAGAGATGATGGGCACAAGCTGGAATACAGGAATTCCCATTTAAAAATAAGAAAAGACATGTTTCCTCTGATGGAGATTGTGTATTGGAAGAGGGTTCTGAGAGATTGTGGAATTTTCCTTCTTGGGGATATTAAAAACTGAACTAGACATGATCCTGAGCAGCCTGCTCTAGCTGGTGCTGCCTTGAGCAGGAGGGATGGGACTAGATGATCTCCAAACGTGCCTTCCAACCTTAATCTTTCTGTGATGCTTTGATTTTAGAGCAGTTGATAGTATATATCACTCTTTATTCTGAGAGGTATGGGTAAAATAGAGAAAAGGAAAAAGATAGGAAATAGTTTCAGCCATACTTAGATCAAATAGGGAAATAAACTTGTTGCATGTGTCTTCACACTACAAGTAAATCAACATGGCATTTGATGCTAATTTATCTTTGTACACCAATTAGGTATTAACTTCTTGGAAAATATCATGGAAAGGTTGCATTTCTTTGTTTTCCTAAGCAATGTTTTCAAATAAATGCATGAATTGCTAACTATTGATTTCTCATTATTCATCTCAATGTTTTTTTGTTTTTCACTTCTCTTTTGTTTCATATACTACTCTACAGCGGATTGTTACTTTCAGCCTCGGGTTATCTCACCTGTTATGCTCTTGAATTTTTTAAAAATCTAAATACATTGTGTGATATCCCAGGGCAGAACTTCCTCTGGGGATGCATCCAGGATTCCTGTCACACTTTTCTTTTTTCTCTACACCAGGTGAACGATGATGTTGGAATTGACTGGACCAATGAGAACGACCGCTTGCTGGTTTGCCAAATGTGCATCAAACTGGCTGACATAAATGGGCCTGCAAAATGCAAAGATTTGCATCTGCAGTGGACAGAAGGCATTGTCAATGAGTTTTATGAACAGGTAAATAAATGCATGTCCGAAGTGGTATCTGCTGGTTGCATAACTGGTGTTAAGCAGCCCTGGAGCACGATAGTGCTGGTGATGAGTAAAACATCACAGAGAACAGGGAAGAAGAGGATGGCTATTTACACTAACCCATGCTTTTGCTGGACCAGTGAAAGTCCATTTGTCCCTTTAGCTTCTGGCATGTCCTTAAAGACCTAAGAAGATGGTGTTTGTACAGGCTTAGGTGTTTCATTCTAGCACTGTCCTTACAGTGGACATGGTGAACAAGTGTTTCTTTCTGCCTTTTTTTGTTTTCAGTCACCACGTCTGCCTTTCAGTCTTCTTTTATGTAAAGTACCTTTTCATCTTTCCTTCTAAGGCTTTTCAAGACATCAGCTGGTTCTCAGGGCTCTCCTCTCCAGGTGTCTCACACTTTTACTGACATGTGGTCTCCAAAAGTGGACTCGACATCCTCATCGAGATGATCTCAACTGAGCAGAGGAATTCTTTTAGCTTCCACATCTCTGTTCACACGCCCAAAACCTTTATGTACTGAGCACAGCTGTAACACTGACTTTCACTTTATCACAAACAGACCGTATCTGCTCCCTACACATCAATCCTGACTCGTACTTTATATTTTAAGACAACACTTCCAGCTCTCAGATTTGCCAGTACAAGTGCACTAATTGTGCACAGCTCCACTGATGGCAGCACAAGGAAGGGGAACAGGCACAGATTGATTTACAAAGAGCTGGGAGTACAGCCAGGCACTGCTCCTCTCTTTCTAGGTGCAAGGGAGCCCTTAATTGAACCTTTTCTCATTATAACCTATTTAGCCCTGCTGAGTGCAAGGGTCAGGGCTGTTCCCACACTATTGCTCTGTTTCCTGAGTGGGAACATGTTTCGAATGTTCTGGGTAGATTAAACTCCACATCCTGTCTTTTCCAGATGAAGCAAACGGGCTAAATCACTGAACCAGACACCCAATAGACTTCTTAGTCTCCTTTAAAGCCTTTTCATTTTCCTTTACTGAACTTATAGTTTGGAGGGGAAAAAAACAAACAAACAACCAAACCCCAGGATTTGCTGCTGCCTTCTGGAGTACCTAAAGAAATAGGAAAAGGGACAAAATTCAGACATTGACCTAAAACTTCTTCATTTATGAGAAATCTCCTGAGAAAAAGAAAGAACAATGAATCTTACGTATATGACAAATATAGTTGGTTCCATTTTTCTTTTCATTTTTTTTCCTTAAAGAAAAAGGGTGTGTCCCAAAACAACCTTCAGCTCCCAAATTTTCTGTCAGGAAATGTTTTTCTTCTTCATTACAATTGTCCCAACAAATTGTACTTCACAATTCTGGTGAAGATCATAGCTTATGTGGGTGACTGCTGCATGCAGACAAAACTTGTTAATCAGATATATGATATGAATTCCCAACACATTGATATCATCCAAAGTGTTGGATAGTGAATTACTCTTGGGAGGATACACGTGTGGGAAGACACTGTGTTATCTGTTCCACAGGAGGAATCTGGATTATTTTCCATCACTCAGAAATGGGATTCCAAACAGAGAACATTTTCTTTTTTGGACTTATTTTTGGCACCAAGAAGGATAAGCTAGGTTCTCCATTCATTTACCCTAGGTTAAAATCTGTTTATCTTTCATGTGATATGCTACAAGATGTGTATTAAACCATGTTCACTACAGTTTTGATCATCAGATTTTTTTTTTGAGGAGGGAAAAGTCTTCATATTCTCATTTTGATAAAAGAGAATTTTATGGGGAGTTTAAATTTCCCTGGAATTATCAAAAAGCATACATGTGTGAATTCAACATTTGCTGTGAAAATCATGAAATATCTTTCTTTTAATGAACACCATTTCCTTTGAAGAATTTTACTCCCATATAAATAAAACTCTATTAAAAATGTCTTGCATAGAAATATTCAGAATCCTGTGTCATATTGGTACAGAAAGTTTCCTTCTCTTCCCTTCACATGCTCAACATACTCATTTGAAGACAGGTTAGACATATTAAATAAAGCCAAAAAACACACTGCAAGACTTTCCACATAATAAATAAATTATGTTTTATCAGAATATGAAAAAAGAACTTGTAAACATTTTAAGAGTCAGCATTCTTGCCACTACTGACAGTTCACAATCAGGAAATGTCAGATATGTTGCTGTCAAGAAGAGCAAGCTGCCATCTCTTGTTAATTTGTTTGCTATTTCAAGAATGGATGGCGCGTGTTTCACTGTTTTGTCAATACTATTTTGTGTTTAATGACTGAACACAACATTTAGGGATGGGTTATTCAAAAAGTAACAAACAAAACACAAGAAAATGAGACATTTGCTGTACTTCTCAAAAATGTAGGTCTCATTCTTTGGCCTTCACCAAATACAGAGACAGACATGATGTTGACTAGATAGAAGTCCGTGAGTTTTGGAAAACTTACTTTACATGGAGATAAATATGGGCAATCTGTAATGTAACGGAAACTGAAAATGTATCTCCAAATTCTAATCTATATTATCAACTATAAAGCTCTGTGTTGTAATAAACCATTAATTTATATGACTGACTTGATTAGGGAAGTTAGATTTTTTTTTCTTAGGGAGATGGCGTCTGGTTTTGTCATATCTACTCACTGATGTCACCAGAGGCTTTGCTGTGACAGGGAAGTGAGCATATCAGATTTGGTTCTGCAATAAAGGTTTACTTTATTCTACATCATGAGAGAAGAGAGAAAAAAGTCTTCCTATACCTTCCCCCTAACCTCTCCCCCCAAGAAAAAATTAGCAAAAAACTTTTGCTTTTTGAAGAAAGATTCACTGCTTTTGAGCAATTCCTTCTTTCATAGATATCATTCTAATAGTCCCAGGAAACAAATACTTATGACCTAAAGCCAAGAGGACATCTCTATGTTATGTATAGTAAGGAAAAAATTAGTGAGAAATTTAGTTCAGTGAGGTAGCCCTTGAGTGTGGAAGCCCAGTCTTGTTCCCTGTGAACAGGTGACTGACTACAAGGTTGTTGTTAACCAAAAATCGCAGAATCAGAGCTGATTTTTATTAAATAATGTGAAGAAAGAAATAACAACTTTCAAATTTTCACACTCACAATGTAAAGTACAAGGCAAGGCCAATGGGCATCATTCTGCCCAGCCATCAACTAACATCCTTCTTCAATTCACACTGTCAGCAGTGGGTCCTATTACAAGAAAAGAGATGTAACTTTGATTAACCATTTGACATGACAGCACTGTAGCAACGTCACGTTGGCACGCTATGGAAGTGGCATTGGAGTATAATTATTTTCCTTTCCTAATTTTTAATTAGTTCGATGTGCTTTACCTTTTCATGACACAGCTTTATTTCATTTACTTCAGAGAAATTACTGCTGTTTTCCATCTGCAGGGTGATGAAGAGGCCAGCCTGGGCTTGCCCATCAGCCCTTTCATGGACCGCTCTGCTCCTCAGCTGGCACACCTCCAGGAATCTTTCATCACTCACATTGTGGGACCACTATGTAACTCCTATGACTCAGCAGGGCTGATGCCAGGAAAATGGATAGAAGATAGTGATGAATCAGGAGACACTGACGAGCAGGAAGAGGAAGAAACAGCAGAAATGGAAACTTTGGAAAACGCTGAATCCAGTAAGTTGTTCACGCTTGTATTTTTCGACAGAACAAGTTCCATATTGTGACCAAAAAATTAAGCAGAGGCTGTGAGCTGGTCAGGTTCAACACAGGCCTCTCCAGAGTGACAGTGAGTCAGTGCTGTCCATGGTGAAGCTGGCATGTAGCCAGTGACATTGGTAATGAAGATGCTCCATGGTTTCAGGACCAATGTGATTCTTATCTACTACTACAGTTGAGATTTCTGGTGGTGGATGACCCATCTGTGTATTTTAGACTACTTTTTAGATGTTCAGGACTTGTGTTAGTAGACTGCAACAATTTCAGTTAAATAAAGAATGATTTGGAGAAGATTTTTCAAGGAAAACATTCATCCTTTCCATGAGTTATGATGTACAGGAGTAACAGAATGAGGGTCTGAGGTGCTGGTGCACTAAAAGAGCTTTTAACAATGGAAGTATTTTCATGCAAATCTCTTCAAGGTAATGTGTGAACAGTGAGGAGAGAATTGGCACTGAACAGTGCTGTGCTGTGTGCTGAGTTCTGTGTCACTCAGCCCTCCTGGCTAACCAGTAACTAAAGCTGATAGTCCCCTGCCTCTCCTCTATATGGACAACAGTGCCAATATTTGTCATGCTGAGAGCAAAGCTTTATAACTTGAAAGGAGATTTCAGGTACTCATGGGAAGTGATTTTTAGAAGAAAAGACTGCAATTGTAGACCTATTTCTTTTATCAGTTTAATACACACTTTACCTTTTTCTTTCTTTCATGTTCTTTCTCCATCTGAATTTTTTACTTCAATTCTTTTATTTCCTTCATCTGGCTCATCTTTCTCTTCCTCCCCTATATCTAGTCCTTATAGGAAGCATAGTAGCACCAGCCTCAAACATTCTAATGAAATAGTTTTTTCTCTCAACAGCCTCAATTTTTTCTGTTCTTTCCCACACACTTTCATGCCCTTCCTACCTGAGTATCAGCCCTGTTTTCTGGTGAGGAAACTGAGAAGCAGAAAGATTTGATGATTTAAATATGTCACATATGGATGTGGAACTACAATCTATATCTCCTGATGTACAAAATTAACCATTTATCTCTAGTAAATCCAAAGGTATATGGTTTGTATTTAAGAAATCTTTGCTGTTGTTCACACAAACACACTTGCATGTATTTTAGATTTAGCAGGTTCACGAGTGCAAAAAATGTTGAGAACAGCAAACATTAGGTAATATAACACACAGAGGTTGGGTTTAGCCCCTTGTGATCTGTCAGTCCTGTGACAGCAGGCAGAGCCATGTATTTGTGGCAGATTGGCATTTATGGAATTGCCTTCCAGGAAGAAAGCATATGTGATTCGTAACCAACAGCCTGAAACTTTTAGTGCTGTATTAAAAAGAAAGATGAAGGATGTTCTCATATCTCCAATGGAGTATCTTAACTTACTTCGAAATCCTTAGTTTCCTCTCATGTCCTATCTCTATTCACTTATTTTTTTGTATCACCACTAGTGAAGTCCTACAACGCTGTTTTCAGGTTAAAAACACTGACCACTATTAACCATTGTCACATTGAAGACAGACCATTTTTAAGTTTTTTTCTGTTTCCTTTTTTGTTATTCCCTGTTTTCTTGTCAGTTGTTTTTTGTTTTCTGTTTCACATTCTACTCTGTTATAGCACTTTACTATTCAGCCTGGTGTTTTTACACTATGGTTTTCAAAACCTTAAAAATGAAGGTATTAGAAGTTTTGAAATATGCAACAAATTCTTCCTACTTCCTTCTTACCAAATGTGGGCCACTAATCTTCTCAGTCATACCAGTGTGTTACAAAGAGTTTTCTTCAGGTTTCCTAAATTCTCTGTGGCTGTGGATCTGAATCAGAAATCTACTACACCTTTTGTGTCAATATAGGGATCTTACAAATTGTAAGAAATTTATGTGGATGATCGACACCATTTTGGATGTGCTAAACTTTCTCAATGAAACAAAATAAAATGTTGAGATGTCAAATGCTTAGATACTAAGAGTTGCACACATGTTGCTAAAAATCTTTTTCTTGATGGAAATACCTTTTAGACAAATAGAAATATAATTGTGTCAGAAAATACTTCACCTAGATCCTGATAATTCACTGAAGCAGTTGAGATAAATTTGAGTTATAAAACCTTAGGGTAGCTTGAAATAATTTTTGTTACTGTGCAGGAGCATGTACTTTCACTGAAGGTCTGACTCAAGTATAAGAATTAAACAGGCTTGGTCTTTAGTGATTCAGACAAATTTTAACACCACAGCAAATGCTCACTAGTGTCTGTAGAGAGCCACAAGATACAGGGTCACCCAGGAAACCCGGCAGAGAATGTCCTGCTTGTGGCTTTGGCAGGGTAGGGGTTTCTTATTAGTGCTAAACCTGAAGGTTTCCTACAGGGAACCAAGGGCTTTCTAATGAAGGATTGAGTTGGATTTGGTCTGTGCTCAGTGAAAAGCACTTTGTTTCCAGTTCAAAAGCTTCAAGGGCTAAACGTTTTGAATCCTGACACAGACATACTTTAGGCAACCTGCAAATACTAATCCACGCAAATTTATTTGGTACAAAACATTCCTCTATGTCACATTCTTTAAAAAAGAAACCAGCAGTTGTCTTTGCAGGGATTGTTATTTCACTTCTGCTACTGCCATTGGCACTGTTAATGACCAGGGAAAATTTTCAAGCTTTGTACTGTTAAGGAGTTAACAATCTGTTTTGGACAGACTATATTGACAGAACAAAACACCCTTCAGACAGCAAAACACTTGTAGTGCAGCTATGTGAGGAGCCATGAGAACCACCAGTGACAAAAACACTTTATAGGTTAACAGCAGGGGACTGATGATTCAAAACAAGACAAGCAAGCTCCCTGACAGTATTTGGCTGTATAAATACTTCTTCAGTGGTCAGACTGCTGCCAAAGCAATGTTGTGCTCAGGCTTTGAGGTCACCTCCCCTGCAATGGTGGAGTGGGAGATCTTTGACTTTGAAAACAGAACATAGAAATGGGTTCCTTCCTTTGATCACTAATGCTTCATTAGTAATCCTTCATTCATTACCCTTCTATAGCTTAGCTCAGAGGAAAAATGTGGAGAAAACAATTCAAGTGTTTACCCCTAGGACAATCAGCAGGGATCCATTGGATGTCACGAGGGCATAGAATTTAATGTGTGTTAGGAAGGAGGCTGATACTTTTAAGTACTTGATATAAAATGAGCAGAAACAGCTCAACAACATGCTTTATGCATAATCATTCAAGCACTAGATGCCTCTGTGAGCAGCACAGTCAGGCACAACTTGCAGGCTGGGACGGGATGAAGCTGGGGCTCAAACTTTATAGAAAGCCAGTTTGTTTTCCCAGAGGTCTGGAGAGGTGTTGCTTTCTGAATTTTAAGACTGTTTAAACTTGTGGTTTTAAAAATCTGTTGGTGCAGTTCCTATATGTCATAGTACACCCTGTCTACTTCCTACACCTTCGGTCCCTTTTCCTTCTCTCACCAAAACCGGCACATTAATGTCACATGGTGTTTTACAGGAAAGAAGAAGTTCAAGAGGAGGAAAATCTACTGTCAGATCACTCAGCACCTGCTTCAGAACCATAAAATGTGGAAGAAAGTAATTGAGGATGAGGAGAGGTTAGCTGGGTCAGAGAAGCAAGGCGTGGAGCAATCTGCACTGCACCAATCTTCAGAACAAATCCAGGCCATCAGGGAAGAGGAGGAGGAGAAAGGGAAGCCCAAGAAGGATGAAGAGAACACAAACGTAGAACCAAACCAATGACAATATTTACAGCAGTATTTTAAGACAGATTGACTCGTGCACAGACTCTTTCTCAAGCCAGCACAGCATTTAGACACAACACTGTAGAAGTATGGGATAATGCGCCTACAGCTGTTTAATTTGTTTCTCTTTCTTTTTTATGGTGAGGTACATTGTTTAAACTCCTATGCTCAAGGAAGCTTTCACACTGCAACACCGGCTTTTACAGACTTTCTTTAAAGAGATTTAGGGGGGGGTGGAATTATATAAATATATATATATATAGCCAGGTTTATTGGCTGCACACTTCAGCAAAATACATTTAATGATATATTATGGTCACTGTGATATTTACAGAAGAAAGTTATCTAAGGAAATGCTGCTTCTGAAGAACATTTGCAGTTAACAGTAAGGTACCAGTTAAGTAGCTTTTGCTCTTAATGCTGAGGGACACAAGTTCCAAAAGCTTTATTTGAATGCTGACTTATCCTGCCAACACATACGTGTGTGAGGGGGGTGGTGTTTGCAAGTGTGAGTGGATACAAGGAAACATAGCATAGTTTGAGTTCTTATTACACTAGCTGTAGCACATGTCCCAGTACAGGACAACAAACAGAAGGCCTGAATTTAGAGAATTTGTGCCCATTTTGAGAAGCTTTGCATTGCCCTTTGCCCTCCAAGCCCCAGTTTGCACTCCAGCTGCAGGCAGCAGCCTTTGAGCAGGAACAACTGCTGTCCTGGCCCCATCCGGCTGGGAGGACTCCTCCTCCTCCTCCTCTTCCTCAGCACTTCAAACACTGCTGGCAAAAGGGATGTGCCAGGAAGGTTATTTTCCAAAGGGGGTCACACAGCTCTGTTCCCCTTGAGAGGAGGCCCTGGCCCTCCATGGGGGTGTGAATGGCTGTGTGGGGCAGTGTGTTTTTGGGCAGGAGAAAGCAGGGAGCAAACGTGTCCTCGGAAATGAGAGGCACACTGTCACCTCCTGCCACAGCGTTGTGCCTCCGTGCATCAATGCCCAAATACATCATTTAAGAACAAAGCTAAACTGCATCTGGTGAGAGCAGAAGAAGGGGAGTGTGGGGGCCATGGCCTTTCTCAGAGCAATGCAAGCGATGCATTGGGAGCAAGGTGGGGACAGGTGCCAGTCCTGCACCTCATATGTCTCAGCAACCACTCACATGAGCTTCACAGAACTTGGATTTTCAGTGTGAGGTGCTGGATGGGAGCAGTTTGTTGCTGGCATTCTGCTTAGAAGCAGCATGTTTGATCCCACCAATAGACTATTTTTCTTTTTTCATCTTTTTTGGTTTTTTAGAGAAAGAAGAGCAGATTTTTTTTTCCGTTTGTTTGTTTGTTCTGTTCATTTGTTTTCTCTGTTGTTTATGCTGTGAGCCAAATGTCTATTTAAAAGGTTGGATATTCACTTTCAATATTTTATTTCACGATATTATATTTGTCAATGATTAGCTATCTAGATGTAAATATGGAAAAATTTTTATGGGTTCCTGTAGATAATGATATCTTTAAGAAAAAAAAAAAAGAAAATGAAAAAAAAGGGAAAAGTTGTTTTGTAAAGATAATTTTTTAAAAAATAAATAGAAAAACATTTTTATACAGTGTAGCCATTTCCAAACCCCACTAATAAAGTCTTGAGTAATTTGTATAGACCCTTCTGTGAAACCAGTGGTCTACAGAATCAAGGCTTTAAAATATTGATTCTCTCGGGGACTGGCCACACCAACCAGTACCACAAAATTTAGAGATTTGTTCCCACAGAAAGAATTATACATATAAAGCTCAATATCTCTCAAAAATTATTTGATTAGGTATGCTTTTTATACTTTGATCCTGCAGCCCTTTATTAAGAAGAGGATTGCTTTTGAAAGGCAGAGTTTGTAGAATTCCTTTCTGTATTAAATTTCTGACATTACACCCGTCACTTTTTGCTATTGTTACACATCCACCAAATTTCATGATCCTATTGATACCTCCCCCACAATGTTGGAAAACCTTCTCTATCAAAGCCAATCAGCATGTGTCATCACTTGAGAGGTTCTTTTTGCTTTGCATTTCTGTCAGAGTGAGCTTTTGCTCAAAACAGGATTTGAGGTTTTTACTCGTTGCATGTGCCTGATATCATTCCATTCTACTCTTACCAGTAGAGAACATGTTTGCCTTTCAGCAGAGTCACTAGAGCATGGTTCTGAATGCTCTTAGCAGAACAAATATTTAGTGTTTTCCAGTGAAATCAGAAAAGCAAAGATGCAAATTGCACTGTTGTTTTAACAACAAAGAACATAGCAGAATTCATTCAAAATTTAAAAAATGTCTCCAAGATATCAGCCAGTCTCCACCAATTCCAGCTTGCACTGTTTTCACAGCTTTTCAGTCACTTTGATTAACCGTTTTATTTGGATTTTTCTTGTACTAGTGATATGCATACTTTTAGGATGGGAAGGATTTATTGTGCCTCATTCCGTCCTTCAAAAATTAAACTTACAGAGATGCTTTAATATGTCACATCTCCAAGCACTTTTTTCTTGATTTTCAGTACATAATCACTGCGACTGGATTTTAATACTGTTTTTTATGTTGGCTTTGCTAAAAGATGGAAAAACTATATTGCAGCGTTAGTGGGTGCCCAGTTCATAAAATTACAAGGAGGCATTCAAGAATGAGGCAAAATCCTATAAGTGGAGTTTCACATACTCCTCTGGCATACACAGGGTTGAACTAAGAAAAATTATCCTAAATATGTCATGATATTTTTCTACTCATCATTTTTGGTTGCCATTAAGTTAAATTAGTGTCAGCTTCTAATTTAAGATTTCTTTTTATATTGCCAATTCAGCTGTCAGAAATTGATACTCCTTTTGTACCCAAGCCTGCTTGTGGGTACAGTCTGGTTAACTCAGGTCTTTAGAGTGAAGAGATTGCTAACAGGCTTCAAATGAGAACAATTATTGATTTTATCCAAACTGGAAGGAATGTTAGTATAATAGTGAAGTAGCTACAACTTGGTAAGAGGCAAACTTTTCTTGCATTCCAAATAGTTACTAATCAAATCAAATTTCTACTGGTGTCCACTCCTTATGAATGTGATTTTCAGTCCTTGAAGTGCATGTCTGGCAGGCAATGATGAGGAAATTTCCAGGTTGGTTTAGATATAACACAAAAGAAAATACCAGAGAGATTTTATCTCAAGTATGTGAATTTTTTTTTTTTTTGCTTTGAGGTTAGTAGATAATAAAGCAGATAATTGGGGGGGGGATTTATAATAGTTTCTAGTTCAAAGGAGACAAAACTTTTGACTTGCAGTTACAGAAACATTTTGGAGGCTAAATCTTGATGGTTTTCCACTTTGTGAAGTCCTTTGGTGTTGCAAACCCCAAATAAAGCACAACCTGTGCAATAATTTAGGGGAAAAAAACATGAAGGAAAACTAGTTGTATCCAGTCAGCAAAATGCTCAGGATTTAGATGGAATGTTTACAATGTTAATATAGGTTTATGGTACATCCTGTATGTAAAGCAGTGTGTTAGATACTAGAGAAAGTAAATCTCATTTAAGCAATGTTTTGCAGTAACGACAAAATAATTACATATTTTAGTTTTCAGTTATTTAAAAACCAGAGGAGAAAAATTAGATTTTTTTTTTGCATTTGGTTATTTTGTTTTCTCCATTGTAACGTGATTTGGTGACCGATCCTGTTCTAGTCTAGGAGATGTTCACTTTTCCCTGAAATAGGAGCTTTTTGCAGTGCTTGCAACTCCCAGTGCAGCGACAAAGTCACTCTGCTGGTCACGTAGAAATCCCATACAATCACTTTTGTCCCTATATTGACAGTTTCCTAGACAGCCATATGCTGCTTACTATGGAATATAACTTCTCTCCCTACACTCGTGTTGCATACGGAACACATGGAAGTAGAGAGTGTGAGAACCCCAACCTATTTAATTAACTTTTCTTTTAGGAGTCTGAGACTTTAGTTTCCAAAGATCCAAAAATGCTGTGTCTAGAAATAACAATTTCCACCATGTTCAAAAGGCCATAATTTACTATATATGCTCTAATTCTAGAATCTGGTGTTTCTTGATTTGGTTTGAGCTACAGAGCATGTTGACACTTATCACTGAAAATCATCTGTCTCCTCTAGTAGAAAGATGGTGTTTGATGAGATGTTGCAAGAAAAGCATTTTACTGTGCTTTTGCCAGTATTTTGGACTGCCTTCCCCTGTGACTGAAATTCTTTACAGAAAGCTGGGGAAGTGGCAGTATGTCACCAATGGCCTCCCCTGTCACCTTGTGAAGGGTGGTGGCTCTGAAAGCAAACAACGATCACGTTCTGGCAGTAAATGATTCCCAGGGCACATGTAATTTGAGAATGCATTTATTAGCAATATTGTTAATTAGGTTTTACCCTGATGCCACGTGTGAACTTTTCTCTGCATCATCATCATCAACCTAAAATCCAAGATTGCAACTGCTCAGTACCTACTGAGTGGATGCATTTGGGTGTTTTAGTGTACTACTATTAGTTCTTCAGATCCCGATGGCCTGATTTTGGAAGGAAGTCTGAAAAGGTTCAGATAGATGTTCTGAAGGCACCATTTGGCATCTAAGCAAATTCCATTCCCAACAGCCTTTCTATTCATTCTATGCTGGACATTAAGCTCGTTTGTTTTCTTTAGGAAGTTCTAAACTCTGCTTTTTAGATACAATTTTTTTTTTTTTCTGAAATTCTGGCCCCATATTTCTTCAGAAATGCCCCAGAAAGTAGAATGCAGTAGAATGCCAAGGATCTTGCCAAACTGGGCATCAGTCAAGTGTGGGAGAAGCAATGCATGTGCACTATGCTTCATTCTAGAGCTGATACATCTGATAGACACAGTGTCCAGTGAGTTGGGAGGCCAACAATGACAATCTGTGGCTTTTCTTTCTCTGAAGAAGAGGCTTCTGACTGTTGGAAAACCTGTAATTCATAAAAACAACATATAATAGTTGTTTTTACTTTTGCAAGTACTGTTATAGAGATGTTCCTGCTTCACATGTTTAAGGAAGAAGGGTTTCAGCTTAAGGATGAGTACAGAGTTTATTAAGCATCCCATGGCCTCGTGGGCAAAGGATTAGATCAAGGCACATGCCCAGAGCAGAGAACACACTACTGTTTGATGCTGCAGCAATAGTCAAAAGAGAAGATAATCATCCCCGTTAACTAGAGTGGGGGAATATCTTAGTTTTTTCATATTTTTAAGGTGCATCAACAAACAAGAATGTCCAGGGCTCCCGGAGAAAAGTACATGTTAAGTGGTTTTGAACATATGGGAGAATAATTGAAATTAGGTGACAGATCTCTTTGGCAACCATTGGAAGAACTAGCAAAAATATTGCTTATTGGAGTCAAATTTTGAATCACAACAAAATAGCACCAGTACTTTTGAGAGCAACTTAGTATGATAAATCTTTTTTTGAATTTCATCACTTTCTTTTAGCAAAACAACATTCCTCTGGAGGTAAATCAAAGCAGGGTTTAGCCCCTGCTGTGGTAATTATTGAATCCTATTGTTGGAGAGAAGAGTGTGAGAGTTATCCCCCATTGACATTCTAATTATGATTTATTCAGAGGCCATTAGTGGGATTTTCCTGGCAGGCAGGTGTTCTTTTGATGGAAAATACATCACACCTTGCCAGTAGGATGCAGATGTTGCCTGTGTGAGCACCCACCTGAATTCTTAGGACAACACAATGGCATAAGCTCGAGCTAAACAAAACTTCTTTGATAGTTTTTTCTTTGATAAAACTGAAATGATAATCATTGTGGAGTGTGAAACCCTGCCAACGTTACTTAATGTGTGCGCAAAAATTCCCCTTGAGTGTTTGTGTGTGTAAAACTACTTCTTCTTGGAGTTGGTGAGTTTGGTGAGTTTGGGTAAAGCCAACTGGCCTTGCTGTGGTTTGTCAATCTGAAGGCATACTAAGCCAAGAATTTTTGACTGAAGTTGTTTAGTTCTCCCTCATTAAGGAAACCATTGCTTGGTGATAGAGGAGGAAAAAAAAAAAAAAAAGACTATTTATTTCATTTGAGCTTTTTAGGTGGCGAGTCTGTGCCAGTTGTTTCTTACTTCCAAAATCATGCATGTAGTGTGTCTGAGGTTTGGGAACGGGGCAACAAATGAGACTCGTTCTGCCATGGATGGCATATGGGTTATATTTGCACCACTGAAATCTGTAGGTGTGGAAAGGGGTGTATCCCAGCAGCAAACTAGATGGGGAAACCCAAATATTTCTATTTTCTGTGTGGAGGCATAAGAGCAGATACAAAGGCCTTTTTCACAGCTGCAGTTCATGTGTCCTTTTATGAATGAATTCTCTTGTCCTGATTCAAAACAGTAGAAATCAGATTAAATAAGCAAAGCACAGAGTGTGCTGTGGCCCTGGCAAGACTTCTCCTTGGGCTCACAAAGGGAGTTGCACTTGCACTGTTGGCCTGCAAACAGTTTGGGTTCCCATTGGAATGCGACAACCTGACATGGGGGAAGGAACTGGTGGCAGGTAAAGAACAAAAGCCAGTTTTTAGAATAGCTGGAGAAATACCCTAGAGAAATGCAAGCCATCCCCATCCCCACCTCACCATGCTTTGCACACAGCGATAGCTCTAGTTTTTAACCTGTCTTCCTTTACCATGGCGAACACTTACAATTAATGTGAATTAGCAATTGCTCTTTGCTTTTAAGTATTTATTTAAAGTAGACTGAGTTTTGGGGGTTTTGGTGGTGGTGTTTTGGGTTTTTTTTCTCCCCTGACCCTGGTCACTCCCATGCTTTCAGCAAAAAGAAATGAAAAAGCTCTGTGTTCTGAACAGAGAGAAAAAACTGAGGGGTTTGCCAAGTGTGTACATACTGCTTCAGGTAGAAAGCCTGCTGTCTGCTAAAGCTGTCTTTCCTTTTTGAAATTCCTGCCTGATCCTGACACACAATGAAAATCTATATTTGAATGCCAAATGTCGATTTTTAGGTGTTTGTAAACCTTGATACAATACTGCAGATGGTATCTCAAAAGATCAAAGACAACGTTAGTAACTGCTATGTGGTGTTGATGATATTTTTACTATTTCAACCATGTCAGCGTACATTTGGTCATTACTTTTCCAAAGTTAAGTCCTTTTCTTGAGTAATAAATATAAGATGTTTGCATGATGGAAAGTAATTTAAGTTCACTTAAAAAGAAAAATCATACTGTAGGTTATGTTTGTTTAACAAATTAATATTTTCACTGATGGGTGGCAGTTTTTTTTAGTGTTTTTGATAGGACATCTAGGACATTTTCCAGCATTTACATTTTGTAACCTTTGCCTCCAGTTGTGGAAGAAATATCTTCCAAAAATAACTGTTTTCCAATACAGTTTGGCTATCTAGATAACAATACGCAAGTATGTAAATCATGTAGAAGATGTGATTAAAAAAAATTAAAAATCCCATTTTGGTAGAGTAATCAAGAAATCACCCTCGCAAGACCAAAACCAGAAATTTTGGGTGTGTCAATGTAATTGAAGCACTTGTCCCCCACCAGATTTTAGGGCCAAATTATATATATTTTGTATTTTATAATTGATCACAGGCCAGCCAAAGTTTTTTACTGCAGAAAACTGAGGAATCTGGTCGCTTTGCATCCTATCCTGTGAGGTTTGACTGGGACTTCGGGGCACCGCGCCTCAGACAAAATTATTTTAATGATGCTCATTCAGACTTACCTCTAGTAACAAGTTTCCACAAATCACCCATGTACTTCAAATTTAATCCTGCCTTGATTTTTTTCCACTTCAAAAGGTGAGAAAAAGGTGGGGGGGAGTGTAATTTTATACGGCTCTATTTGAAAAGGGGTTTTATGTACCTTTATAATTCTTTTGAAGCAATATTTTAAAAAATAACTGCCAGCCAAAATGGCAATGCAGAAAAGTGCCATCTTGTTTAGGATTTGTACACACCAGTTTTTAACACAGTGTTCTTTTCACTAAGTACTACATACGTTAATTTATATTTATATATTGTCAATATTGTTGTAACCAAGCTTCTCCTTTCTAAACACTTCAGGAACAAGGCCTTGTATTTTTAGGTGATTTTCATAAACAGAATAATTCTTTTCCTTTCACTAGTATCTTGCACTCGATACATGTAGCAATACTTAATATATTCTCTTCACAAGTATTTGTTAAGTGATTTAGTTAATGGCTGATAAATGTTTTGTACAAAATAGATTCTGTACAGGAAAAAATCTTTTAGATAAACATTATTTATTTTTACTGTTTTGTAAGTTAGACACTATAATGAAGCTCCTTTTTGCCAGAATTACTGGAAGTGCCTCTTGGTAAAATGTATTATACGGTAAATATGTATTCAAAATTATTAGAAATACTTGTCACAAAATGAACAATGTGGATGTTGCAATGTGAAGACAAATGTACAACATAAATATAATTCTGTGGTATCCTGTTGCTGTGTTTCTTTTTCCTTTATTGAGCAAATTTGCTTTTGGTGCCCAGGTTTCAGTTTAAGTGCCAGACTGAAAAAGCCCTGTACCCTCTTCAGACTCTGATTCAAATCCAGTAAAAGCTAATTTATATTGAATTACTATTTTAGCACCAGCCCTGCTTGGTGCATGTTAGTGACCCAAGCCTCCCTTTATTGGTATCTGACTACCTGTCACTTTTATCTGCAGAATTCTGCTCTTTTTATCAGAACACTAATAAGTGCCATATGTGACTCCACCAATCTGTGGAAGGCCCTGTTATAAACATCTTTCTTTCATGATGACCAATATTTCAGCACCCATCATCTTTGTACTACTAAATCCAATCAATATGGACCATACAGATTGAATGTGGTCTATGTTACATTCAGCCACAGCAATGTAGAGTGACTAATGCTTCCAGGAAAAATTAAATGTGTTACCTTAACAGCTCCTCATATTAATCAGAGAAGTAATCTGTTAAAGTGAGATATCAGCAAGTGGAATCAATTTTCTTCAGATTTATTGGAAGGTAAGCTGTCGTTCTTCAGTGAAATATTTTGCTAGTCTTTTATGTGGGCTAGAATTGACCTCTACACTCACTGATTATAATTGCAAAAAAGTATCTTACAGCTGTCAAAAATTTTTCCCATTTTTAAAGTTTTATTACCTACTTTCACCAAAGACCTGGAGAGCTCTTCAGCCAATTGATTTGGAATGGCTGCATAAAAATTTTCTGGGTCAATCATGCCTCTTTTCCTAAAACTTACCAGATTTCAGAATCCAGAAGAGTATCAGACATATAACAAAGCTTCAATTTTGAAGCCTCACCTGTTTATTTGTCCTCTGGCTAAAATTCCGAATGACAAAAATTTAAGGAAATTTGTACCAGGCAGTGATTAGGAAGATACTAGTTGGGATCACTTCTTTACAAAGTAAAATATATTCTTTACAAAAAATATTCCTTACAAAAGTAAAATATATTTATACCTATTTTAAGGGAACCGCTTATAAGCCTGCAGCTGATCTGTCCCAAACACTTAATAACTCCATGGCATGGAATTATTCGATCCTAAAATTCACAGAGAAGCCTACAACTGGAGTAGTGCAAAAAAGCTTTTCCTACAAAGAGTAGGGGCTACCAAAGTAAAGAATGCACTTGTCTTTGAAAACCACCAGACTCTCTCTGGAGCTCTTCAAAGAGCAAGAGGTTCCCATGGGAAGAGCTGAGCAATAAAACAGGGAGCAGGAGCAGTCAATGTGCTAATGAGGCTGCACATGAACATGCCTCTCCTGGGGTCCTGCTGAAACATAAAGGAGACCATGACGTACAGTCAGTAGAGGCTCAATTAAATGTTGCATTTCCCAGGTGTTCAAATTACTCTCGATTGCTTGGGCAAATCCACTTGCCTAAAACCACTTAAAATGTTTCCCTAAAAACAGGCTTCTCAGAGAACTCTTTGCACTTTGTTTAGCAATGCTTTCTTTAACATTTCTTCAATTATCTTACCAAAATCCTATAGAAATCGATGTCATCCCTCATGTCATCATGGTCTCCCTGGATATTACAGGAATAGAAGAGCAGTCAGGTGTGTAACTTGCAGGTGCTTCCCTGGCTGATGTAGGCTGGAGCTCTGGGGTTTCCATCTCGCAGAGTCTGAGGAACAATTTTAACCCTTCCACACTGGGTTCCCAAAAACCTGCCACACCGAGATGGAAGCTGTCAAAGCTAACTGCTTTTTTGAACAGCTTCGTTGCCAAGAGATGTTATTAACATTGCCTTAATTCATGAGAAAACATGCAAGTTTGATTGAATGTTTTGATGACTTGTGTCACATCCAAGTTGGACTGCTAGTTATGATCACTAAATAACTTGGGATGACATGGGCATGATGGTTTGAAAGTCTGATAAAGACAAAAGTTTGCTGCAACACCTGTTTGTCTGCAGCCAGGAAATACAAAGCAGAAGGTTCCTACTGTTTGCTCTGCACCATGGCTTAGTTTACAATGATTTTTGTTGTTGGTAAACTACTTTCCTCCACAATCCTTTGCACATGGTGATTGTTTATTGCTGCACTTGCCAAAGGTATCATATTCTACAAATTCAACACCTTCTGTGTAATAAACTCTTCTGTTCAAATCTTAGCACCTTCTCTTTCCACATTTCTAGCCAAAATCTTTGGGTTTAAAGCTACTTCAAAGAACTTATCTTCATTAAGGAAAGTGCTATGGGATTTTTTTTTAGATTAATTGTATTAATCTCTAGTGGCTGGAGAAGTTCCAGTTTCAGTTATTACATTCTTCTACATAGAAATTCTCCCCAAAGCTGCAGTGGGTACAAGTGCTTCCTGCCCCCAAGGGATACATCACATCACTGGATCTCTCATTAATCCTTTTTGTTACTTCCCCTCTGAGAGGTGGTTTCATCTTTGTAAAGTGTGCTGCTGAAAATTCTCTTTAAAACTTGTCTGAGCCTAAAATTTGTTGTGTTTTTTTTTTTTTTAATTTTACTAATCATTCAGGAAGGAAAACCTCTGAGCCATCTGCTCAATCACCTTCTGCAAAGTGCTTTCAAGGTAATGTATAGCCATTGACCATGCTCCTATATGTTCCCTCATGCACCCAGCATGGAGAGCATACATTGAAAAGGTGATAACGTTCCATGGTCAGAGTACAGTAAATGCATTTACTGCAACTGCTATTTTTTTAAAATTCTTCTTCCTTATGTGTCATGCAAGGTGCTGAAAATGTGAATATCAGGAATAATTTGATGAGCACTCAGGGTAATGAGACTTCTTAGAAGGGTCTCTGCATATCCTAATAACAAGTTAGATGGGTCGAAAACATAATTAGAAGAGTTCTCTATTGCTTTCGCTGTCCTTTGGAAAGAAAAGTGTTCTTTGAAGCTATATCTGCAAGTCCTTAATTGGACAAGAAATTCTCCAGGCCTGAAATTCTCATGTCAATCCTCAAGAGCTTTTAACAGATGAAATGTGTTATCGGTCTCTGGTTCTATGACATGAAAACACAGGGTTTGTTCTGGAGTGGGTTTCCTTTTCACTTGTGTTCCTACCAAGTATGTTCTTAGGACTGGCAAGAAAAAGAAGAGGAAAATTAATGTCAAGAAATAATTAATCCATAGAAATAGACTAGCATAGCTAAAGCAATGAAAATTACACAGGCAGTGAAACTAGAATGGCTTATTAGTCAACTGCAAATGTCTTCGTTGTTTCTACCTGTCATTGACTCCAAGCTACACATTTACCTAGAAATCACAGCTAGCACAAATAATTTTTAATAAATTTTAAAAGTTAAATTGTACTAAAATTTAAGTACTCAGGGATGTTTCTTTGAAAGAAACAGCTGCTTCCAAGTCATTGTACTTTCTATGTTGATTTCATTCTGGCAGCTGCATTTCCAACTCAACAAAGGCACGGTGCCTTGAGCTTCCTGCTCTCTGGACAAGGATGCCAGAGATCTGCATCTGTTTGAGATTTTCCTGAGCTCTGCACAAACCTCCTGAATGCCATTCAGCAAATGTGAACAGTTCAATTTCTTTCCTTCAACTATGAATGTGACCTACTATTCAGCCAGTTCTCTCCATCTCATCTGCAGGATCTGAGCTCCTGTGCTGAGCATTCTGGGGTTTAGGAGATCTTTGCAGCAGAACTCTGGGCCACAAGCAGTTGCTGCCATGACTGGTTCTCCTCTGTGAGTCAATCCAGGCTAGGAGCAGCTCAGGGTTGGAGTATTTATGTGCTAGCATAAATAAAATACTAAGGGAGCATTTAGTGTCAATCAGAGTAGCTGAGGACTCATCCTACAGGAAGTTTATATATAGCTTTGCTTTGCAGCACAGTATTAAGGCTTGGGAATGTATTCTCTGTTGGACTACAGGAATCACGTAAATTCAGATATCAAGGTGATGTGGTATATCGTAAACCATTTGGTTTTCTTTTTTTTGAAAAGTCAGTATTTTCCTTCTAGCAGATAAATGCATTCTGTTGGAATATGTTTTTAAAACAAGTCCCTCGGAAAGGAATGTTTCATGTTTCTAAATGGAGGGAGGTTGGGTTGGGGTTTTTTGGTGGGGCTCTTTTGAGTTTGTTTCTATGTTAGTTTGGTGGGGGTTTTTTGTTGATTGTTTTTTTTTGAGACTTTGAGACTTTACAAGGTTAATTTGCTCACAAAATATGCCTCAAGAAGTAGCAGCTGTTTCCCTGGAGCTATTCCTCAGGGATCTGTGGTTGTTGGATGGTTTAAAAGAATGGCCCACAAATCTCCTGTGTCATCAGTTTATTGGTGGGTCTATGTGTCAAGATTACTCTTGTCACAGCCATTCATTCTGGCTTTGTAAATATAATTAATTAAACCTGTGCTTTAGAAATTAAAGTGGTCTGACTTCTAATTTCCTGTAACTAATACAAAGTAGGAATGCAGAGAATATAGACTGTGAGGAACAAGCTTTAGTCTGGTTCTTTGTCCTGTAGCTGCTTTAAAGACTTTGTTTCAATTATAGAATAAGTATATATAAGTAAGCAATTTCTTTTAGGACTACGGGAAAGCAAAACCTCTCTTGTCAGGTTGATTGTCTAGATGACTTCCAGTGGGTTTTTTGTCATTGTGCTTGGGAAGTGCCCTGCTGCAGGAAGCACTGAAAGGTGACACATAAGTGGTGTCATGTCCAGTATTGAAATTGCCAGTGATTTGTTTCCCATGTCTCAGTTCTTGTTAGTTAATTGTAGTAGGTGATGTACTGCATTGACTTTCCTTGTGATATCCATGGCCTGGAAAGCCTGGGAGACTCATAAATTCCTACCTGGATGAGACTTTTTTTTCTGCCAGATGAACTTAATGAATTTTCTTTATTTGTTTACTCTGAGCATCTTGAAAAGTTTTGTAGAGGACGTAAGTATGACCATTTCTGAGGAACTGCTACACCTAGAAAGAAGTCAGAGAAGACTTCATACAAAAATTCCAGTAAAACCCCAACTGCAGCTAATACTGAGATTTTACAATGACCCAAATATCCAGGAAAGATAAGAAGATTGCACTAAATCTTGCGGGCCTTGTTCTTCAAAGCACTGCTGCTTAAACTACATAAAACCAGTTTTTAGATATTTTTCAATAGACAATGCCCTGGTGTTCATCAATATGATTTGTAGCATAATGAGGATTATGTGAAAGGGATTTATATAACAAATTTAGGAACCTGAACATGAACCTCACCTATTTTAAGGGACAGCTTGTTTACCAGTGACAGAATAACGAGTCTGTGTCAGAAATCATTGAAAGAGACAAGGTCAGCAACAAAGATTAAAGGTCAGGAAAAACTAGTACAGATCCTGTATTGTGTAAACTCTGTTTTCCTAATAATTGAAGGAAATGGGCTGGAAGCTGTTCTCTGAAACAGGCTGAAAGAACTCATAATCACTAACTCTCCTAATCACTAATGCCTGTGGACTATTAGGCACTCTGATATCTCTTAGAAAAGGGAAAAGTGGACTTCCAGGTTCTAAACCAGATAAGGTTATAAGACACTTTAAAGAACAAAATCTGAATTACGTGTAGTGTAATAAAATTCCAGCTTCATTAAGAACCTAAAACGGATCTATAATGAAGGAATGGATAATAATTTGTATTAAATCCAGGATAGCAGAAGCCTACTCCAAGGTGCTGTGTTTGGCTGTGTGAGTGAGGTTTTAGCTACCATGGGAACCTGCCATGCTGCAGAGGGTGGGAGAAAGCAAGAAGGGAAAAGGAAGAAGAATTTACTACCTTTTGTATTTTTATAATTAAACCCAGATTAGCAGAAGAAAGGATTTACAGCCTCTCTCCACTCAAGAAACGACACTGGGAGCTAGTTAAGTTCTTCACCTTTACACAACCTTGCAAACAAATGCTGTTTCAGTAGCTATGACCTTGTGACAGCAAAAACACAGGGTCGGAATGAAGTCTGCAAAGTTTTCCTTTCATTGTGTCAAAGGATTTGACTGACTCTCCTGTGCGATTTTGTCCTCTCCTTTCATGGACCTTTTCATTCTGGTTTTACATCATGTCCACAGGGACTTTGCCCTGCAGGTTTTGAGCAGCAGGGCATGCTGGGCATACCAGGAAGGACCAGGCACTGCATAGGAAATCTCTGAATCAGCTGTTCACCCTACACACCCTAGAGCCTATCTTTTCCCACACACTCCCTCTTTTTATTTTTTTTTCCCCCCCCTAGTCCGTTCCCCCTTGAAGTCTTTTGTTTCCTGGGACTGAGCAATTAAGAAGATCAGAGGTTTGGGTTTTTTCCTCTCCACAAAGCTTTGTCACGTGTCCCATCAAACTTAGAGCAACTTGCAAAGAAAAATAACCCCAGGAGCTGTTTAGATGCTCTTCATGATTCCCATCTAGGGCACCCAGCACCTCTGCCTGGAACAGATAGGAGGGGATAGAGGAAGGAAAAAGTGAGGAGGTGGGGGAGGAGGATGGGGGACAGACAAATAGCAAATGCTCAGGCAAAACAAGAGACAAAACAAGTTCCCCCACCCCTATGCTTTTTCCTTTCTCTGCCTCTAGTATAAGATGTACATCCCTGGACAGGGTAAATTCTAAGGGGTGGTTTTCCCCTCCAGTTTTTTCCCCTTCTAAGCTGGGACCAGAGCCTACACATGGCATGTATGGGTATGCATAAGCGATAGAGGAAGCTTACCTATGGAAACTGGTAGGTGTCATCTCTGGGAATTCCCGCTGCCAGGTAAGACTTGACTTTTCTTCTTCTCTTTGTTGATTCACCTTTCAGAGGGAATGTCCTTTAGCTGAGTTCATGGGTGGTCAGTGTCTGTACCACTCTTCTGTGTCCACCCTGTCTAGCAAGTGCAGCTCCTGTGCCTGCAGGCTGACATGCAGTAAAGGCATGTCTGAGGAGGCTTATTGCAAAGTGGAGGAGTTTCCAGAGTGGGGGAGGACGTTTTTTCATTGCCTGGAGATCGAATGAGCGAAGGGGCACTTCAGGTGTCTCAGTATGCACGCTCAGGGACCACTCTGTCCTTGGAGCTGACCTTTGGGCACAGCTCCATGTGCCACCTCCCAGGAGGGTGAGTGCCATAGGAGCCAGAGCTGTGTCACAGGTGAGTTATCAGGGGTGCTGGGATAGAAAGCACAGCCACCAGGGAAGGCTCCTGCACCCCATCCAGCTGGAGCCAGGGATACAAGGAGGGGTTGGACCCCCAGCTGGAAGCCCAAGTGACAGACAGGGATAAGGTGTGAGCATAGCCCTTCAGGATGTGTCACCCACCTAGATGGGTGCACCCACCTGGATGAAGCACAACCACAGCGCTGCAATGGATGGCTATAAACTCTTCAGAAGGGACAGGCAAGGAGGCAGAGGCACTGGGGTAGTCCTGTGTGTTAGGGAGTTTTTTAATTACTAGACCTTAATGATGGTGGTGATAATGCTGAGTGCTTATGGGTAAGAGTCAGTGGGAAGGCCAGCAAAGCAGATGTTATGGTGGAAGTCTGTTAGAAATGCAACACAGCAGAGAGGGAGTTCTAGGAGGTCCAGACAGCCCAGGAGTTCCTGGAGTGTGTGGAAGATAACTTCCTGACATGGCTGGTGAGGAAGTCAATGAGGGGAGGTGGATCTGTTGTTTGTGAATAGAGAAGGACTTGTGGATGATGTGGCCATTGGAGGCCATTTTGGGCACAGTGGTCATGAAATGAGAGACCTTTTGATTCTTGGAGAAGTAAGGAGGGGGGTCAGCAGAACTGCCACTTTAGATTTCTGGAGGGCAGACTTTGGCCTTTTTAGGAGACTGATTGACAGAGTCCCTTGGGAGGCAACTGTAAGAGGAAAAGGGATCAAGGGAGACTGGACACTCCTGAAGAAAGAAATCTTAAAGGTGCAGAAGCAGGTCAATGGTATTATGGCCTGTAACAGGAATAGTGTGCCCAGCAGGAGCAGGAAAGTGATTCTTCCCCTCTACTCAGCACTGGCGAGGCCACACCACAAATTCTGTGTTCAGTTTTGGATCCCTCACTACAAGAAGGACATTGAGATGCTGGACCATGTCCAGACAAGAACAACGAGGCTGGTAAAGGGTCTGGAGTACAAATCTGAAGAGGAGCAGCTGAGGGAGCTGGGGGTGTTTATCCTGGAGAAGAGGAGGCTCAGGGGAGACCTTATCGCTCTCTACAACTGCCTGAAAGGAGAGTGTAGCCAGGTGAGGGTCGGTCACTTCTCCTAAGTAATAATCTGAAGGACAAGAGAAAAAACAGGTTCAAGTTGCATCAGGGGAAGTTTAGACTGGATATTAGGAAATGTTTCTTTCCTGAAAGCTTGTCAAGCCCTGGAACAGGCTGCCAACGAAGCAGTCAAAGACTCCTGGAAGTCTTTAAAAGACAGGTGGGTGTGGCACTGAGGGACATAGTTTAGTGGTGGACTTGCCAGGTCAGCAGTTGGACTTGATGATCTTAGAGGTCTTTTCCAAGCTGAACAATTCTATAATTCTATGATTACATTTTTCTGGCATTTCTGCTATGTCTGGAAAGGAAATGCTGACACGGGATCTGTCCTCATGTTTCATGTCACTGGAGAAATACGGTAACCAAGATAGGACAAAACCCTAAAGCTGTCACTATACCCAAATCAATAAAAGACCACCCTTACCAGCCAGCTGTCTGCTTGCATAAAACCAGAGCTGTCTCTGACCTCCCACTGCAGTTGACAGTGTATTATAATAATAATAATAATCCAAATGGCACCAAAAAGTATTTGGGTGCCATAGGGCAAATTTGTGATTATGGTGAAACACTCCTATTTATTCCGGTTGCACAAAAGAGGAGGGATCAAGGCTACTAGTGGGATGGCAGTGGTACCACTGGGCACCCTTCTCTGCTCTCTGTCTTGTGTTAAGGGTTTCCATCTAAGGCATTGTCAGGACAACCCAACTGATGCTTTGAGATATGTTGTTGCAGGTAACTTTGGGCCTGAAAACTATCCACCTCCTTAAAGCTGTGCCATAAGAGCAACTGGGGATACATTAAATCCTGTAAGACCTGTATGGCTATCAGTCCTTCTATACGCTCTTCCATTTGGAAGATAATAAATGTTAATGATTTTTAAACTGTAATAATTTTTATGCTGCTGAGCACAAGCTTTGTTTAAGCGCTGCTGTCAGTATGAGATTTGTACCAACTCACTGGGGCACAAACTTGCGTGGAGCTGTCAAACTCAGTCTGTCACATTCCACCACACATCTGTATGGCATTTTCTCTTTTTTGTTCTGACCAATCCTGCCTGTTGGGTGCAGAGGAGGAGACTGTGCAGCCTCTCTGCACCTCTGCTGGACTTTCTCTAGTTGGATGCTGCTTTGCTCAGAGATAAGGACAATTCTCTTGGCTTGGTGCATATATTTTCCTTTTCCAGGTTTTGGGGTTTTTCTTCATTCTGAAATTGCTGTAGATACGCAAAGCATTTCAAACCTTAGCTTAAAGCCTATTTGATGTGCTTATGTAGCAGTACACCTTATGTGATGGTCATGCCCATGCTCAAAAGTTTAAAGGAATTTATCCTCACACAAGTGCTGTGAGGTACATGCTGTCATTTCCCATTGTACAAGTTTGGAAGTGGGGCAGAGAGAGACAATGTGACTTTTCCCAAGATCTTGAGAAAGTCAGAAGCAGAGCAGGAATAGATGCAATAGGTATGCAAGAAGCACAAATCGTTCTTATTTTGTTATTGCTGTTAAAAAAAATCTATATACTAAGTGTTGACAAGGGAATCTATTACAGTCCCTGTCAGGGCAGTATCAAATGCAATTATTTGTCTTATACATAGTTGGGAGCTCTTATTTCATGTGATGGAGAGATCCCAGTGACTATGTTGGTGCCACAGTTATATATAAACAGAGCCTAGGCAAATATTTGCATGAGAAAATCTTAGCATCTAGACATACTTTTATTTTCACTTGCATTTCTGATAACACAAGTATCTACTGCACAGACCCTTGGAAAGCCATGAAAACACATGTATGGAGAGGAATATACACATAACTAAAACCACATATATTTTTAACTTATTTATGATCTATGTCTTTAGACAAACACAGAAGAAGAGGAATTCCTACTATTTGTATTCTCAGGCAGCAGTTCTGTAAAACATCACAGTGCTTAAAAATGAACACAGAAGCTGATTTCATAAATATTTTCAGATCTGATTTAGAGATTGAAATTAAGAACAAAGTACTGCAGTATGCAACTAGAGATTTAAGAATTACTGATATCTTTTGTTCTCAAAGTGCAGCATTTAGGTTTTCTTTACTTCTTTGTATTTACCTGCAAAGAAACAAATTCACATTTTTCCTGAAACAATTGACCACTGAGCCCTAAGGCTCTACATAAAATGGTAAAGGGAACTAAACCTCTTTATTCTTGTGTAACTCATTAGCTAACATCAGACGATTAGGGCTAATGTTTCCATCTAAAACAATTCAAGTCCCTCATTAAGGGGGATAGATTTCCTTTGATTTAATTACTTAATGTCCCAGATATATGGGAAATTCAGAGATCAGCTATGAGAAATCTCTGCAGACATGGTCACATCTAGAAACACGAACTTACATGTAGACTCCAGAAATGTTGTTTAAAATGTTACCATGCCTTGTTTAGTCCGCTGGTAATGCTTGGTTAAATGTTCAATGAAATCACATTGATGATAGCTAGAGAACAAAGATGATAGCTGTTTGCTGAGTATGATTTAATCTCCATTATTATAGGCAAGTGGATTGCAAATTTCCATAATTAAACATTCAGTGCACTGGTCACATTCTGTTGTGAAGTTTGATAATTGCTGTTGTAGGGCAAACAGTACAGCGGGGTGTTGCTGTCACATGACAAGCTTTTGAGGCTGAGCTAATAGGATGCCCTTTTAAAATGTTCTCCATGTTTTCTGCTTTAGAGACAGAGGATACCATCATGGAGATCTCATCAAAAGAAAATACCTGCTTTTTCTCAAACAACACAATCCTGCCTGTGGACCGATCTTCATTCAAATCAGGATCTTCCACATCCAAAGAAAAACAGCCATGTTGTGGAGGTATAAAGGTAGAGTAAGAGTTTTTGAATATTCCAGTAGTGATTTAGAAAATCTGGGGTTTTTTTTGTGAAAAATCACTTTTTCATTTCGGGTTACATCCTGCTGAGTCAATATGAAGTTGTTGAAGATATTACTAAGTCACCAAAAAAAGTCTGCTTCAGGTCTGTGTTTACCTAACATTTGGCAATATTCAAGTACAACTTCTTGGTTGAGGCTTCTGTGGTAGGAGGAACATCCTGAAAAGTCACTTTGTCCTCCTTATTGAACCACCTGAAGTTAAAAACAGAGCATGGCCAGACAGGTACCAGAGCACAAATTGCTTTTTCAAGATTGTAGCTGTGTTAGTCTTCTCTTAGTCTTCTGGGCTCCCAAAAATAATATTTGTATTAAGGTCTGTGTGGTTTAAGTGCTATATTATTAAAATATTATTGTAAAATTCCTTATTCAAGAGAATTCTGCATGAGGTGACTTTGAAATGAAACTGCAGAAGTATCACCACTGTATGTGCATTTATCTCACCCATGAGAAGTTTTTCCTCGAGGTAATGGGAGCTCCCTGCTTTAAGTGTCATAATGTAGCTGTGGCTACATGCGGGTAGGACTGCTGCACCTTGGAGGAGCATTCCTGCCTGGATGAAGCTTTGCCTACTGTCCCTACCTGCTTCCCAAAGCCAGGCTGTAAAATGCTGTCACTTTCTTGGGTGAGGTCTCAAAAATCACCATACAACGATGAGATGAGACAAGATGATTTGAGTTATATGGAAAATGAGTCTTTGGCCTTGTCCCATTCTTTTCACCTTGCAAATTCTTGATTTCTGTTGTTCTTCCCCCCTCCCCTCCCCAAACACACACATATCTACGTTCAGATATTAATCCAACTCCCAACACACTCGTTGACATCAGCTAACCTGAAATCTAGGAATTTTTTTTTTTTTGCTTTGAAATACAAGATGAGTTGTATTAATTATTTTTTTTTACATGTTAGTAATTCTGTCACTGTTCCTCCATTTGCTGCAAAGATAATCTGATCCCCTCAATGAATAAACCTTCAGTCACAGATTAGCCAGTCAGGAATCAGCTTATTAGCTCCAAAAATAGAAAAGCAATAGTATTTCAGCTCAGTTGCTTTTTGTCCAAAGAATTTGTGTCTTCTGGGAACCCAGACCAATATATCTGACCTATTCCAGTAGGGACTTAGAAAACCTCCTTTTATCTTTTTTGGTGAACTAACTCTTTTTCAGTTCTCATTATGCCCTGATAGTCAGAATGAAATTAATAAAGATATTTCTAAGTAATGAAAAAGTCTGCCTCAGGTCTGTATTTGCCTAATTTGTTAGCAAAATAATATGCAGATTCAACAGGTTGTTTTTACCATTCATCAACCTTCCTGCGTGTTAAAATTGACTTTATTAGGCAGAAAGATGTGGTAAAATCTTTACTTACTGGCATAGAAAAACCTGTGAATATGAAATGGTGTGGAGCTTTCTGTTCTAACTCTAAATCAGGAGTGTCTTTCTACCACTGCACATCTGGACCAGTTGCATCCCCAGTAAAAAACTAGTGCCAAAGAGAGACATAGGCATTTCAAGTTCTAGTTTATCTATTTCCTGAAAAAAAACATTTGTGCTTTCATGTTGCTATTTAAATTCCAAGGGCATAAACACACAGAAATGTAAAATATTATGGCAATATTTCTACTAGAGAGCAATTTGGGTGGCAAATTGTGTAGGAAATAAAAACCAGACAGTGATTGTGTGCATTTATTTACCTACCACTGTTTCTGAAGGAGGAATAACCAGCACTGCCTAAAGTGTGTTGAAGGGGACACAGAGATATATTTTAGCCTTAATTTGCATTCACCAGTGATGCCAGTGTTGTTAGCACTGGGCCTGGTCAAAGGAGATGTTGTAAGGAATTTTATACCGAAGTGAGTACAGCACTTCAGAGCACCTGCTCATTGGAAGCAGGATTGTTCAGAGAGGATTAAGGAGCAAGACAAGGGTCTAGACCTCTATTCTTATGAAACATTACTCTGTATTTTAATTTTAGGGTTAGGGGTTTTTTTTAGAGTATCCATGTTCATATTCATCCGACAAAACCTATACCTGAAAGCAGAAAGCAATGTTGTGATTTTCATGACCAATTCCATGGTGTGTGAGTATCCCTGGAGCTCATAAACTCAGTAGGACTGCATTCAGTGAAAGCAAATTTAGGCAATAGCTCTGCAGGAACGAAATGGTGCAGAAGACCCTGCAATCTCACTTTATGCATTTCAGAGCGGGGAGATACTTCAGAGCAGCCCTCATCTTGTCCCAGGGACTGAAGAGCCATTAACTGTTGAAGTGAATGTAATGCCTGTTTGGAACACAGCTTCCAGTTTAATTTTGTGTGAAAGTCTGCACATTTGCAGTATGTACCAAACCACAGTGAAGGGCATGGGAGTCTAATTCCCAAAACCTGCTCCTCAAAGTAACATGCTAAAATATATAGTGATAACTGGGAGAAAATAACTGTCTCTGCAAAACAAAAGGATGGGAGAAGGTTTTTCCCAGCAAAATACAAGATGCACTCAAAGGAAAATACGTGGATTAGAGTTTGCAATAGATTTGGTGAGCAAAGGATGAGCCTGGAAGGTAATTGCATGGCAGGTCACTGTTCATCTCACGGAGCCACGTAACAGAAAGCAAACAATTCTCCGTACTTGTCACCTTAGGCTTCTGTGGGAACAGTTTACAGGACTCTAAAATCCAGATAATTGCAAAAGCCTATGTTTAAAAATGCCCAAATAACTCACCTCCTCCCCAAGCCACGCTTAACAGTTACCCTTCTGGTTATTGTGTAAGACACCCCCTTCTTAGAAGATCAGGAGGGTGACCTGTCTCTGTCTTTCAAAACAGCAGTAGCTTTGACATTAACAGTGGTTGATAGTGAGGTCAGTTTATATCAGTATTGCTCATAAGTAACAGACAAATCAGCAGTCTGGCATTTAATAAAAAGTAGGAGAAATATTGAGGTGGTTGTTCGGGAAAAGAAGAGGTGAGAATTAAAAATGTTTTAAAAATAGTTCATAGAGTAGAGTCTTCTGTACTGATTTGAATCACTTTCTGCCTGATTTTAATCGCTCTCGATTTTTTTCACAGATATTTCTTGGTGCACTGTCTTTTGTTTATTTTGCTAAAGCACTGTCAGGAAGTTACCTGAAAAGTACTATCACACAAATAGAAAGAAGATTTGATATCCCTTCCTCTTTGGTTGGCATTATTGATGGAAGTTTTGAAATTGGTATGTGCTGTAGAAACCCATCTTTATTTTCAGAAAAAAAAAAGAGTGAATGCAATGTGTTGTGAAGAATGTTTGTATGAACCTCCTGAACCATTAAAACTGAGCAAGATTCCCCTAGTAAAAATCAGCAGGACTGTCAGTATGATTATGTTGGGTAGTGTAGGGTTGGTTGCTAATACAAGCAATTCAGCAGAGTCCTAAATGTTTTGTAATTTGATAAGCTTGGTGTCTGACTAATTAATAGAAATAGAAATTTTGACTGTTGATTGAGAATTCGCCCGCACAGATTTACACTTTCTCTCTGCTTTTGTCAGTAATCCACCCTTCCCACAAGTGTTTGCCTGTTGTGATTTATTAGCAGCAGGAGTACAAGCCTCTAACTGTAATCTACATTTATTGTCCAGTCCATGTCTTTCCCTCTTGCACTAAAATCTCCAGAACGACGTTGTCTCTTATGATTTCAGATGAATGAATTTATCTCAGTGGACTGTGGCACTCAGGGGAATTAAATCTTAGCCTAAGTGTATAAAACTCTGTTTGATTTTCCCTTTTCCTGCTTTTTTGGTTATTTGCTGTCTTCAGCTGGCACATCTCTCCTTTTTTCCAGCTGTTTATCCAAAGTTTATGTTTTTCTTATCACAAAAGGCATTGGATTCCCATAGAATGCCTGGAAAGAGAGAGAAACACCAACCCCAGACCATCAGCCCTCTCTCCCTGAAAACGCTGCCTATAGTACAAACTAGGAATGGTTATTCTAGGAGATCTCTTATCAACAAGCAGTAAACCTCAGTTTTCCTTTTGTACTCTCAAAGGGAACCTCCTAATCATAATTCTTGTAAGCTACTTTGGAGCGAAGCTTCACAGGCCAAGAATAATTGGAGCAGGCTGCTTAATTATGTCAGCTGGAACATTCCTAATTGCCATGCCCCAGTTCTTCATGGGACGGTAAGTGCAAAGTGATCAGTACTTTACAACTGGGTATGCACAGGGAATGTCAGCTCACTAAAACATTTAGGCATTGATTATGGAGATCCCCACAGAAATATGCGGATGTGGTTACTTAATGTGATGTTTTTTGTGAAAAGACTTATTACTGTAGAGCAAATAATTTAACATGTATCTATTCTCAGTTGTCATCAACTTCTCATTTATTAGTTTGTGATCTTAGTTGGCCACATTTTAACATGGTTTAGGAATTGTTAATGCACCAGTGAAGAAATGATGACTAAATTCAGGAAGACAATCTGAGCATTGAATACAAGGCAGAGGATACACCACTGTGATCATCTCTTAGTCCAAATTCAGGCATCACATCAGAGTAAAGCGTCTGTTAAACTGAAATGCATCACTATGACACAAAGAGAAACAACACGAAAATTTTCATGTACTGCTGCAGTATAAACAGAGTTCTATTTATCCTCTTTAAACCATCATTAGCAACACTTGGTGCAGATGAAATTTGCACTTAAGTGCTGTAGGCCTATCTGGTAGTAACAGATTTGATTGCTTTTTCTTATCAGTTCTTATAAGTAAATACAACTCTCTTCTTTAAACAGATATCGGTACGAAAGGTTCCCTTCCACCATCAATTCCACTGTTAACATCTCTCCGTGTCTGCAGGACAAAAGCCAAACTCCACTCTCAGCCTTGGAAAAATCTCAAGCAAAAATAAATGCAGGTGAGAGACATCTCTGTTAAATATTGTGATAAACACCCTAAAACATATCACAAAGCTCTAAAACTCTTGTGCAATAATTAATTAGAATACAAAAGAAAAAAAAGGGAAATCAGAGAATTTTTCCCACAGGAGAGACAGATCTGTTGGCAGAGGCAAGTTTATTAAAAAGAAATGTATAATTGCCCACAGCCAAGACTTTTTTTCAGGCTGCAGCCTTCCCTCCAGCTTTGCTGTCTCCTTCAGCAACTTTCTGCAGCTCTGTGTTTGGTAGGAATGCCAATTTACACAGTGCCTTTACATCTTTGGCCCACTGGAAATAGCCACGTGGGTCTCCCAGCCTGAACATCCTACTTCTTGTTTCTCCCCCTGCATGTTAATCCTGTTTTGCACACCAAAAAACTGTGTCCCTGCTGGGAGCATTGAGTGCCTCATGAGGAAGGAGCCATCCTCCCCTATGCCTGGCCATGAATAAGCTGTGCATGAGCAAATCAAACCCTCAATATGTCACAAAATATGTGTATGTTTGCACGCCCTTACCTGTTGATTAAATGTGGCTGGTAGTGCTCACTAGCAAGAGATTCCAGTTTTGGTTAGAAAGGAGTTAAAGAGTTTTCTAAAATGGGTTGTGGTGATAAATTTACAAAATCAGCAAACTTCTAGTATCTTTGAGGCAGTTCATACTAAAAACATGTCTACATTAAGCTGATTGGGTTAAAATTGCCATCCTCACACCCCATAAAATATTTTTCACAGTTTTCCTACTGTTTTTCCCACACTAGGTGTATTTTACAAAACCTGTGCATTCAGTGTCAGACTGTTATGAAAAACTCATCCTTGTTCTCTCTTGTTATATATTCAGGATGTGAAAAGGAAGCAGGCTCTTCCATGTGGATCTATGTTTTACTCGGAAATCTTTTGCGTGGAATAGGTGAAACCCCCATCCAGCCTTTGGGAATTACATACCTTGATGATTATTCCATAGAAGAGAATGCTGCCTTATATATTGGTAAAATAAATATTATTTATTTTCGTAATGGATTTTTCGCCAGAGGAAACTGAGTCATTCTGAATAATGGAATGAGTGTTATTGAATTAACTTGCCCTGGTTGTTTTCTTTGCATAATTTCCAATATTAAAATTTATTTAAGTCAAGGGACCAAGTTCCCCTTTAATTATACCAGCACAGTTCCATTATCTTAATTTGATGAAAGAATTTGACCTTAGTTTCCTGCTGTTACCCTAATCTTCCTAATACTTCTGGATGTGGACTGCTGAGCCTCTGTGCACATTCAGCTCTCTGCAAAGTGATAAAAACACGCACACTTTCAAGCACTTAAAATGGAATTTCAGCATTTCATTCACCCCAGATTCAGGCAGAATTATAAAAAACAGTGCTGAGGCTTTAGAAATTGGTATCACTCTTTTCTTGTGTTCATTGTCTGACCTCTGCACATTCACCTGAAATATTACCAAAAATTCCTTCCCCATCAGCATCTTGTCTGTTTTGCAACTGGCAAAAACTCGGATTTTCTCTGTAAAAGATTCAGTCATCCCAGATTTCTGGACAAATTTTGAAAATTCCAAGTATTCAGAAAGTTTGGCTGGGGATGTAGTAAATATTGTATACCAAAACAATGGTATTTTTCAGCCTATTCAGGGCCCACCTCAAAGTAAAAGTGACCAGATAACTAAAATAATTGCCATTTGCTTTCCATTTGCTAGTCATCTGAAGAGCTTCTAGCAACTACAGATACTACAGATACTACAGATATCATATTCTGCTGTTTGATGCAGAAGAAGCAGTGCTCTTTTTGACTCAGGAGTGTAATAATGCCCTGGTTTTTCTTGCAGGCTGTGTACAGACAGTGGCAATCATAGGGCCAATATTTGGCTTTCTGCTCGGATCCCTGTGTGCCAAACTGTACGTTGACATAGGCTTTGTAGATCTGGGTAAGTCAGAAAACTCAGGTTTTACAAGTTCGGTTATGCTCCAAAATGCCTATTTTAGGGCAAGAAGGAATTGATTGTGTGTCAGGGGCAAACAGGGGCAGTGCAGGCACACATGGTGGGACTCTTGGGAATGGCCTCATGCAGGGCTAAGAGTAGGGCTTGATGGTCCTTGTGGGTCCCTTCCAATTCAGGATATTCTGTGGTTCTGTAATAAAAAGGATGACAGCAGTGGAGTGCTCCATGCAGAAGAGGCTGGCCAGAAGGATGGGTGTGGAGGAAGTAGGAAGCCTGACTCTTCCTCAACCCCAGCAGATCTGTGGTGGGTGCCCCAAGAGATGAGGAGGCTCTGGGGAGACAGCAGGTGCCAGGAGGAGCCAGGACTGAGGCTCAGCATCCTGAGTGTGCATTTTTAGTGCACCGTTGTTGCCTAGAAATATAGTTTGGCAATGGGTACCATGTCTCCTGATTGTCTTCCACCTGAGAAAACACCTTCCACCCTGTTTTTCTGTGGGGTTTTTGTGCAGAACAGCCTGACTGGGAGCAAGTGAGTGGCCACCTGGACTGCCCCATGTCCTGGGCCTGGCAGCATTTCTGGGGATGTGCCAGTGGCACTGCAGTGTTAGGGCCAGGCTGCTGCTGTGTCACAGCAACCAGAAAGTCCTTGTTGCTGCACCTGTAACACCCTTAGAGACACAGCTAAACCGGGTGAAGTGGGGATGGGATCCTGCAGAGAAAGTCCCTGCAAAACCACCTTCCTTGTTATCAGCAAAAGCTCTCAAAAAGCATGTTTGTTTCTTTTTCTTTTTGTCTTTCTCCAGACAGTGTCACAATAACTCCCAAAGACGTGCAGTGGGTGGGAGCATGGTGGCTGGGTTACTTGATAGCTGGTGTGATCAGTGTCCTGGCTGGCATTCCCTTCTGGTTCCTGCCAAAGCACCTCCCAAAACCAGAGGGCAGGAAGGACTCCAGTACCTCTTCTGAGCAGTCAAAGTTCATCACTGAGGATAACAAGGACCAATGCAAACCTTATCAGCAACAAACGAAGATCACTGAGATGGCAAAAGGCAAATCACTGGAGTTTCTTTCCTGATTGTTGAGTTTTTCTCTCAAAGGCTTTTATACTTTAAAATTTTGTACTTTCTGAGGTCCTATTTTAATGGCCTGAGAACTATGATTTTTCCCTCAGGTGTCACTCTCCACCTAACAGGCACAAAAAGGGTTGCATTGTTTCCTGATCTTGCATACAGGATTTCTTCATCTGGGATTTGTAAACTTATGCTATTGGCCCAGCAAATATAATGAAACTCTGCAATAATCTTTCATTCACAGATAGTGACTATTGTAGAAGCAGCGGTTAAGAAAACCCTTGATTTTTGCTAAACTTTTTTCTGTAAGTTCATTCACTAAAAACACATATAATATCTGATCAGAATAAGGGTGGGCACAGAGTAATTGCAGTATTGTAGGAGGCTGTCTGGATTTAGACAGAAGCTGGTTTGCACAATTGCATTTCCTTGGCCTTACTTTGCCAAAAGCATTTTCCCTCAGTACTTGAATCTGTAACTCAATATGTCTGTGCTTATTGTCAGCTGTGCTGAGCACTCTCTGACCCAAATTGAGCTGAAAGGTGCTGTGGCTCTTGGGGACACATACAAACCAAATCAGTCCTGGTTTACGACAAAAAGAAGGTATATAAAACAAGGTATCTCTTCTGGGATATTGATGCTTAGTGTTTTGCTCCAGTATTCCTCCATCCAGAAATCGGGGCACTCTTATGAGCACCATGGATCTTCATGGATTCCTTCTGAAATGTTCTGCAGTCCTTTTTTTGGAAGGTGCAAACAAGTCACAAAGTATTATTCACAGCAGTTATTTTCTCTCTGATCTGCTTGTCATTTCTGCTGTTTTGTCTTGCAGACTTCTTTCCATCACTGAAGAACCTCTTTGGGAATCCAGTTTACATTCTGTATTTGTGTGCAAGTATCATTCAGTTCAATTCTTTATTTGGCATGGTGACATATAAGCCAAAGTATATTGAACAGCAGTATGGGCAAACATCTTCAAAAACTAACTTTGTTATAGGTAATGCTATATTTGCCTCTTGATATCTTTAAAATGAACATTTTAGGAGTGCCATATACATATAGGGAAAATTGGATTTTTTTAGGATATGTTAATTTCTTCTTCTTTGCCTTACTGCTTATAGCAGATAAGTTATTTCATTTCTGCTTTAGCACTAGCTACCTCTGAGTTTATCTATGCAAGAGTTACTATGAAAGTTTACATTATTTGATACCTTAACCCCCATTTAACCAGAAATTTCAAAACTATGTACAGCACAAGAAAATAACTGAAAAGAGAATTAATTTTAAAATACTCTGCATGAATTTGTCACCAGATCCTTACTGGCTTCCCATTTATTTCAGTGAAATGAAGATCAGCTCAGTGAGTGCTAAAGGACTGACAATAAAATAGTCTCATATTGCCAGTGATTTCTGAAGAGACTGATGTTAAATGAAAGGAAGGCAAGTCATATCCCAAGACCTTCCATACAGCACAAGAGAGAGAGATGCTGCTTCTGCCTTTGGTGCCATAGTGGCCATATTTGTAGATGAACTTCAGGATGGTGAACTTGAATGCCCAGTTGCTGAACCTGCCTACAGGCTTGAGTTCCATTCCTAAAGTCCAGGGATTCAACAGCGTTAAACAGCAAAGAGATTTACATCTACCCAATACAGAGGGAACTGCCTTGTTTCAGATCAGCATTAGTTGCACAGCAACAGAGGTATATATGTGCAGAAAAGCTGTATTGATCCATTGTGCTATGTTAATTCCTTAAAGATAGAAGCTGGAATTTCCTGGCACGAAACTCCTCAAAGCAAGGAGAAATTTTCAATTATAGTTGATGGCCAGAGAAAGTCCAGAAAACAATCCCTACATTCAGTAAAGCACTTCCAATTGTATTTAAGTATTTTCTGGAGCTAAGCTTTCAGCTATGTGCAAACTGAGTGAGGATTAAGGACCAGTTGATTTCACTGAGCACAGGGAATATATCCAACAGAAAACATGCAATGACTTGGCCAGGGAAGGATCCTGGCTGAGTGGCTATCCCTGCAATAAGGTGGTTTTCCTTCCTCATTTGCCTTTTTCTCCAAATCCACCCTTGCTAAGAAAGATGAGGGTGGACTAGAACTTAGTGTTTATTTCACTTTCCCTATCTCTTCTACTATTTCTTCTTTTCTGTCTCTTTTAAACAAATTCAGTCACAATCTTTCTGATAGATATCAAAATTGCCAGAGCAATTTGAAGCACTTTTAAAAAAAATAAAAGAAAGAGAAAGCAGGTCTTGCTCCAGATTTCATAACATTGTAGCTAAAACTAAATTTGTCCTCTAGGAACGAGCAGATCTCTCCACTGATAAAATAACAGTGGAGAAAACCACCTGGATTGACAGATTAAGAAATTGGGAGATCATTATCTAAACTTCTTGCATAATCCCCCTGTCAAAGAACTACCAGAGAAACATGTCCCTGGGAGCAAACTTTTAAAAGCAGCTCCAGCCCCTTGGTAGCAGTCCAAGGATCAATCTGAATCTGGACAAAGTAAAATGCCCTGACTAAAGATCTTTTATGTTTTGTTCCTTCATCTTATTGCTGCAGCTGGTTTTTTGGCTGGGAAGGTTAGTTAGTCCATTGAGCTGGGGTTTTCATTAATACAGATTTTTCTGTTTGATTTCAGGTCTTATCAACATTCCTGCTGTGGCCTTTGGCATATTCTCTGGAGGACTGATCATGAAAAAATTCAGAATCGGCATTTTAGGGGCCACAAAACTTTCCCTGGGATCATCTTTCTTCGGTTACCTTTTGCTCCTCTCACTGTTTGCCATGGGCTGTGAGAACTCGGATGTGGCCGGACTGACCGTGTCATACCATGGGTATGCTGGGAAGGGCTTCAGCATAACACGCCATTGCAAGCCAAACTCCTTCCTCATTTTATTCCACAAAGGATATAGTGTTGAAAGGAGAGTGACAGACCTAAATACACTTCCCAGAAAGTCGATTCAAAGCGTTGGAACCCGCTCCATCAGTTCCAGCAGACACTGTGTCAGAACACTTTCATGATCATGGCATAAACCAAAAGGGGTTATGTCACAAGTGAAGATTATTTTTCTGATTATTTTTTAATTATTTTTGCCATGGGACCCATCCTTTGAGCCTAATGATTTCTGGAAAAGTGAGGAGCTCAGTGCGGGGTTGGGGGTACCATTCATTTACTCGTTCCTTGCCTCTGTGTGCTGCTGAACAAATGGTATTTAACAGCCTCTAAACCCAAAACTTAAGGATCCATGGGTTAACCATGAGTAAACCATGATGTTAACCATGAGGCACAGTGGGGCTAGTACTTCTGGGGCACTTTTACCCATGCTATCATTGTAAAGCTCAGTTTTTGAGAGGAGCTTCCAGCACTGACTCCACAGCAGCCCCAGGAGCTGCTCCTCTGGTGTCTTCAGCAGCAGTAGGTGACAGAAGTTGGCACACTGATGTCGTGCAAGGTATTGGATCCTCAGTTTGGATGAATCCCATTATGAACAGCTCCTCACTAACTTCTACGTAGACCATTTCCCATGAGTAACTCAATCCCCTCTGCCACTTGTTAAGTTTTGGTTAAACTGCATCAAGCCTCGGATAACTAAATTCTGAGAAAATCTGGGAAAATGCATGAATAATACTAATAAATAATAAATAAATAATGAATAATACTAATAAACAGAGAAATAAGAACTTACACTGCTGCATGGATGTGAAGACGCAACCTTTAATGGACTACAGAGGGAAGGTCTGGCCAGGCACACCTGTCTGAGAGCACAGCCCGTGATTTGATGATTCCAGTCTGCTAGAAAACATCTTACAACTTCTCTTTTTCCTCAGAACTAAACAGATGACTGACTACGAGGGCCTGTTTTCAGAGTGCAACTCAGGCTGCTCATGTTCCAAGAATGACTGGGACCCCATCTGTGGAGAAGATGGAGTTACCTACATCTCCGCCTGTCTCGCTGGCTGCCAGGCATCCAACGGCAGTGGGAAAAACACCGTAAGGCAGCCTTTCATTTCCAGAGGTGATGGGATATTTTTCCTAATGCAACCAGGTCTGTGGATTCAAATTAAATAAAGCACGTCCTCTTCAACCCTGAACTCCTCAGGGTTTTTTAGCAATCTGCCACCCACATTTAAAACTTTCTCAGTGTTTCTATCCAGCAGAAATAACAAGCAGAGAATGCTGGAGGGTTTTTCTTTAGCTGTTGGCTGCCAAATCTGTTGAAAAAAAAACCCCTAATACATACATTCATCAGCAGTTGATACTTTATAATTTTTTCCTTCAATAAATAAGTCTTTTCCTTTCGAAAAGCATTTCCCACTGTGGTTTCAAACTTTCAGCTACCCAGAAAAGCATGATGTGCAATTCCTGAACATCCACTTCTCCACTGTCTAGGTTATCATACACTTTCGCCTGCTCTCTTCCAGGTATTTTTTAACTGTAGCTGCGTGGGAACCTATGAGTCTTCACAAAGCTCCTCAGCTGTGGTGGGACCATGTCAAAAAGGAAATGAGTGCCCAAAAATGTTTCTGTATTTTCTAGTGATATCGGTTATCACTTCATACACTTTGTCAGTAGGTGGCACACCCGGTTATATCCTGCTTTTAAGGTAAGAAATAAGTTCTGTTAGCATTGCCAAATGTTTTCAAGGTATTTTGACATATGTGACTGGGTCTCCCTCCCCTCCTAGTATTCCTAATATTGTGAAATGCTTTCAGCTATGCCAGGTGGATTTTAAAACAGGGGATTTTTTTTACTATTCAAAGGCATCTTCATAATTTTACAATGAGTTTTATACCATCAACACAGGAGTGTGTTTATGATAATCTTTAACAGCAATATCTTTCTGTTTTCAAACGTGATATTAGAGGCCTAATTACAGTCTATACCAAAATCCACTTCTGTTAATGCTTTTTACATTACCTGAATGGTATTTGGCCTCCTTGCAAATGGAAATTAGCTCTGCACATGCCAATGTGTGCACACACGTGTGTGTGAGCAGCCAGTTTTCATCTCTTGCTGTGGATACCAGCGCACAACTACATGGAGGTGATCTAACCCAAATCCTATATATACACTCAACTCTTCTTCTCTAGCCCATTTTTATTATTCCATATAATTCTTATGTTCCAGATATTTCTCTTCAAAACAAAGATCGATTTAGCATGAGATTTTTTTTTTCTGTTGTGATAATCACAGATTTATTAAATGCTTGTCTCAAGGGGTTGTTTCAAAACACATTTAACTGCTGAGACTATTTGTCCATCGCTGAGTGTAAGCTGTGAAACTAATTTTAGGAAGTGCAAAAGGCATGTCATATTACCAGGGCTTAATCTGGATTTTTGTCAACTTCTTGCAACTTTTGGATTCCAAGTGCTCCTCCACTTTGTTTTGGAAAGCTTTCTTCCTCAGTTCCTTTTTCCAAATTATTTCCAGATGGGCGCATTCTACTTCTCAAACAAAACAACAGTAAATCCAGTCTAACTAATCTTTAGCCTTGTAATTGTGTTTTCTTACCCTAAGATTCGCTTTGGTTTTGAGTTAAATTTTCTGAAACCGGCCCTGTCCCATTACTAGTGTCTTTATATCACATGGACAAAGCCAGTGCTAGAACCGGTTGCCATTGAGAAATGCAAAACCACACTGCATCTTTCTTTCTCTTCAAGGTCTCGTTCCAAAAATGATCATGTTATAATCCATTTTAGACAATTTTCACTGGAGCTTATGCACCACTGGACTGTCCCCGAGCCAGGATGAGGGTGATTCATGACCTGAGAGCTTGCAGCAAAGCCTTCAGGATTTATGCCAGACTGCTCTCTGTGATTGTTTCTGACACATTGGATAAATATGGGCACAGGGCTATGCAGGGATGCAGCTTCCTTCTCTTTTTCCCTCTACATGATGTCTCCTTTCTATCCATAAAACATATAGTAAAAGTGTACAGATATGGTACCACACAGGGCCTCAAACCATCATAGCCACGCACAACCTCCTGCTTTTTGTCTTGTCTCCACTGCATAAAAAAATAAGTGTTTGGGAGGAGAGACATTCATAGTTGAACACCTACAAGCTTAAACTACGCAGAGTTGCCAGCACTTCTCAGCTCTAAGAACTTGCTCTTGGGAATCTTAATGCTTAATGGATTTATTTAGAAAAGCTTAGAAAGGTTTTCAGTTACAATACTAAAACACTTTATATATGAAATCAGCAAAACAATTTTATTGGTTCGGCTCCAAATCTTTTATTGGTGTTGAAAATTGTTTTACTTTGAGAGACATTTAACAGAAACTCAGAAGTTATGGGTTTTCCTGCTGGAGTGAAGGCATCCACCTCTGATGTGTAGCTAAATAAAACATTTCAGTAAGTTCAATCCTTTTTTGTTTTTGTTTTAGTTTCTTCTGCACTCCAAATGACCTACGGGCACAATTCCACTTTAAGCTTATGCTTACTTTTCTCTTTTCTATAATCCATCACTGGCTGACTTTCCCTGAAAACCTGGCTGAATTGAAAGCGTGCTTCTGTTACCAGAAGGAAAATGAATTTTCTTTGGAAATAAATAAGTCCCAAGGTCAAGTTGCAGACTTCATTAAGTACTTTTTCCAACTATCTGTTTTTAAACTTATTCAATATTCAGTCAGCTCTGCTAAGATTCCAGCACTTAAGCAATCTGATGTTTTCAGATGAGCAGATATCATTGCACCTGCCATGCAGCACAAATAGAGCTAAATTCCTAAAAGCCCATATTTAGTCACATTTTCTCTAAGGGTTTCCACACTGAAGCCATTGAAATGTGCTTACAGAAAGTGACCGAGTCATTTGCTGAAATGTCTTTTTAGTGGTATTAGTCTAATTACAATTGCCAAGGAACCTGGGAAAGCCCTGTGCTTTTGGAGAAAAGCAGCCTGCAGTTCAGATAGCTGTTGTTCAAGCACCAGCTATTAATAGCAGGTGATTAGAGAGTGAAAAGGAAGTCTCAGATCTCCCTGAGAGGTCTGGGTATCACTCAGGATCACAAAGAACTCCTGTTTCCGTGCAAACACAGTACAACTGCTCTAACAATTTTTTTTTTTTTCATCTGAAAGAGAGGATGTTTTTGCCAAATATAAATCCTATGGAACATATAATGAATATCCCATTACTGGCTTTATTTTCCAGATTTGCTTTCTATGCCCTAAGGTTTGTTTAGATGGACTCCAGACTGAGGTTTGCTTGTGTTATGTGTGTCTGATGGGAGAGCAAATCACTGTTCTTCCAGCTTAAAATGATATTACAGTTATGCTTACATAGATGGTAGTGCTTGTATAAGCCACAGTGCAACAGAGTGTGTGATGACAATCCATGACCAGGGCATTAGAGAATGAAGTGTTGAGATCATAAAATGAGGTACACAAAATTTTATTTTTTAATGTGATACTTTGGGGTTATTTTCACAGAGTCACAGAATGATTGGGGTTGGAAGGAACCTCTGGAGATCATCCAGTCCAAGGCAGGGTCACCTGGAGCAGGTTGCACAGGGTGGTGTCCAGGCAGGTTTTGAATCTCCTCAGAGAAGACTTCACAGCCTCTCTGGGCAGCCTGTTCCAGTGCTCTGTCACCCCCACAGTAGTTTTTCCTCACATTCAGATGGAATTTCCTGTGTTTTGGTTTGTGCCCATTGTCCCTTATCCTGTCACTGGGCACCACTGAAAAGATTCTGATCTCATCCTCTTGAAACCTGCCCTTCAGATATGTGTATGCATCAGATCCCCTCTCAGCCATCTCTCCTCCAGGCTACCTTCTTCCTTATGTGTCCTTCATGTCCTTTCTACTTTCACTAAATTAGGGGAAGATGACCCAAATATCATTTACGATATGGCTTCTTAATGCTGTTCTGGCAGCTGCATTGGGAAATAAAAAAATCACTGGTCAGGAACAAAAGAACTAGTTCTGTGATGTCTTTATTATTTTTTTCAAATCAGATTCCAAGTTACATGAATTTCTGCAGAAGCTGAACCCATCCTAGTTCAGAGCACATAGACTGGACCTCCAGAGTGCTATGTTCATCTGTAGTCACAACTGAATTTCAGCCCAATTTTTTTTCTGTTTTATAATTAATAGAATGATTATGACAACAGGGAGTTTTGTCCATTACAGTATTGATGCACACATGTTACTCACCCCACATATCAAACATGCCCCTGTGACTGGGACTTCTCACTTGCTAAAAGTCAGTATCTTTTATTAGACTGGGCTGAGATCCCGAATTTCAGAGAGTGTTTAGCTAAATAAGACTATCCAATGAATGCATGAGTTCACAATTTATTTTCTTGTCCTATGTGGGTAACTTCTAAGTCCTGATATCATCTGAATATCCACAACCATCTTAAAATGTGATATCAAATATAGATGTTCAGAATTCCTAAATTCTCTTCTGATGTTATCAATTGTTTTACATATTTGTGTAATTCAGCTACATTAAGGAGGAAAAAGTCACATTTCTTTCCTTGCATTTGCTTTCTATTTGTGTTCAAATTATCCACACTCGATTCCTTATTTCTATTTAACACTTTTTTTATTATTACTATTTTTAGATGCATTAAACCTCACTTGAAATCGTTTGCACTTGGTATCTATACCCTGGCAATAAGAGTACTTGGTAAGTCAATTTGTGATTTTGAATCTGTTTTAATACACACTTTGCTAATGGTTTATCTTAGAATTAAGCTTTGATTGGTGGAGAGAACAATGTCTGATTGATAAATAAACATCATATGAATTACAGAATCACTGAATCAACTAAGTTGGAAAAGACCTCTAAGATCATCAAGTCCAACCTGTGACCTGACACCACCTTATCAACTAAACTAAGTGCTACATCCAGTCTCTTCTTAAATACCTGATTTAATATGGTGACTCCACCCTGGGGCAGCCCAGTACAATGACTAATCACTCTCTCTGTAAAGAACTTCCTCCTGATGTCTAACCTAAACCTTAAAAAAAAAAAGGCAAATAAAACCTTTAAAAATATTAAAACCCCCCAATCTTTAAACCCCCCCCCCAAAAAAAAACCCAAAACCCAAAAAACCCCACTTTAAAAATAGGAAAATGGTTGGAAAAATGAAATATCTTTGCACCTGTGTCTTAGCTATAATTAAAATATACATGGCCAATATCCATAAAGATGACCAGTGTTCTTTCAGCTAACATAAAAATTACATCTTGTCTCTCCTTCCTCAGCAACAAGCATAATATAACAGCTGTGGCTGAGAATTTTTGATTGTTTTACAGGCATATTTTCATTAGTTTCTGAGGGAATTAGTTTGAGTACAGCTGTGCCCGGGGGCAGAGTTCACTGCAGCCTTGTGATAGAGCCACCTCTAAGTTTTCACTGAAATCAAGGGTACCATGACATGCCAATTAACTGGAAATTCTAAAATCCTCTAGGTCTTCATAGGAAAAAAAAATTATCACCAATTTAAATAGAGCAGACTTAGATGAACTAGATGAAATTACATCAAAACCAGCTCTTGGCTGCTTTCTCACACCTTTGCAGGCCAAGATTTTTCCTCCAGGCTTACTTTTTATTCCAGCAACCATGGGTGGCTCCCCAGGTGGCACAGGGTCCAGGATGTCCCCATTAGCACATGAAAAAAGGCATTTCCTTTCCATCACCCATAGGCACCCATAAGGTTTGTCCCTGCCACAGTAAGATCTCAGGATACCTGCAGGATTCTTGTAGCCCCACTGCAGGCTCCCAGCCCCACTGTGTCTCTGTTTTTAATCCCCACAACCAACACACAGGACACCCCCTATACCCAAGCTGAGCAGGCTCCATCACTCTCAAGAAAGGAGAAATATTTTTTTTTTGTCACCAGAGGTGTCCCGCAGGGTGAGGAAACCAAACCATGGCCAGCCCTCCTTCCGCTGACTTCCACGGGCTTTTTGATGTTGTGTCATGTTTCCCTGGTCTCCCACAGGGAGGAAAGGGTGGTGTGTGCCTGGGCAGCACAAGGCACGTCTTCTCGAACCAGCAAACAGTGTGGAAGTGTCACTGTTGCTTGAACGTATTAGTTAATGTTCTACAGGAATGCGTCTCTAGATCAGGACTGATCCACCTGCAAAGTAACTTTCTTACCTCTATTTATTTCTCAAATACACCCAGCGGGAATTCCAGCCCCAGTGTATTTTGGAATAGCCATAGATACCACTTGCCTGAAATGGGGAAGCAAAAGGTGTGGGGGAAGAGGAGCGTGCAGACTCTATGACTCCAGTGCACTCAGGTAACAGCTCTTCTCCATTCTTTCTTTCACTTGTATTCTGTAAGTACATCCATGCCTGGCACTGATAGAAGAATTTCTGTTAGAAAATTTGAGGGAAAGATTTGAAACTGCATGAAAGGCTCTGACTAACAATATTAAAAATAGTGCTCAGGTTTCAGCATTCTCTTTTAATTTAATCTCTCTTTTGGAGAGAGAGGAGATCATCTTGTTTCAATATCAGCCGGAAAATATTTTCACTTAATTATTCACTTAAAATACTGAGGTTCTGTTGAAATCTCAGTTTTTCAATGACTGCTGTGTTAATGTGTGTGTGTGACTAAATAAGTAGAAGAGTTATTAAACCTCATTGTTTCTCCATGTTGGAGCTGGACTACAAAACAGAAGGGAATGATCCAACAAAGCATGCTTGGCTTATCTAGACACTTAAGTGCAGTGTTGTCTTTATCAATTTATTGCTAGAAGACAATTAATTATCTGAACTGCAGTTGTGAAAGGCATCACCAGAAATGAAGAATGGAACAACAATGGTAAGAGGAAAATGGGAGAGCTGTTCTTTCCCCCCCAGTGCCAGGAAAAAATGTTTTGAAAACTTGAAAGAAAGTACAAAAGCTCAGCTGGGACTCTTTTTGCTAATAAAATACAATGATGTTATTGTTGTTGCTGTTGTTGCTGTCATTATGCCTGTAAAGGAAAAATGCCATCAAATGGTCTTGATATAACTGGTACTGTCTACGAGGCAACAAAAAAATAGTGTAATTGCCCTAAAAACATCAGTGCTATTTTTTCTGACATACATTGGGTTGGAGGAGGCCAGTCAATGCTTGAGATGCTTTCTCGGCCACAGATCACCCACCTGACCCGGGTGAGTTGACAAACTCCCCTCTCCAGGGTCATTCCCTTGACTGAAGGACGTTCTTACTCAGCCTTCCCGTGTGAGAATATGAATGTGCTCTTGATGCCTTCTAGTCGAATGTTGCCTTTGGAATAGGCTCTGATCAATCATTTCTCTCTCAGGTATGTGTACCTGGGGCTGACTTTGGTGTTGGGCACGGTGTCCATTTTCTTCAGTGTTGCTGTCCTTTGGGTTCTCCGGAAAAGGTCTTCTCCACCAGATGAGACCCTCTCAGCCAACGGGGAGAGAGGCGCCTGTGGGACAAAGAGCAGAAAAGATAATTTTGTCTATAGCGACCATTTAATTCAGTCAACTTACTGGCCAGAAAAGGAGACTAGACTTTAGGAAGACTGAGATCTTCACCATGATTTTACCCAGTGAGTGGTGTTTCAGGCAAAAATTCACCATCAGTGAAGCAGTATCTTAGTATCCACCCTGGAAATATTCAACTTTGTGTAATTTTCACTGTAAACACCAAAAGCAAAGATAACAATTTTTAGCACATGTACAGCTCTGAAAACACTGCTCAGCATTTTTTATGTCGAGTGAGGGGATTTGTTGTGGCTGGGGAAATGCAGCTTTGTCTCTCTCTGAGAAACCATTTTTACAGCTGCTCCTCAGCAACCTCCCTCCTCGTCAAGCTGCAACAGCCACTGTTGCCCTGTGGTCTGTGTGTGAGGGGTAGTGTGAGAGCTCTCTCTGCCATGGTACTAGCCCACGAGGAGCTGGTGCTGACTTGGCAGCCTGGAAGGTGGAGGGATCTTCAGGATGCAGCCAGCCCTTGGCAAACAGTGCTGCATAGGGCAGGAGGAAGGTGGTTTGCTGGAAGGTGAAATCATCTACAGGCTCTGGGCACCTCATGAATTCCACCCATAACACTTAGGACATCGAATGTTGTGGTTAGGGATCCTTTTTCAAGTAGCTCTGTTACAGCAATAACAGCAATAAAAGTTGTCAATGCTGTCAAAGAGACCACAAGAGTATCGTCCAAAGGAAACTGGATAAAAATAGAGCTTTTTTAGGTTTCCAGCAGTTTCTTGCTACTTGCTTGTACTAGATGTACTAAATAATTCCATGCACTTTATGCAATGTAATAACACCATGGTACAAGATTCAAATGATTTATTTTTTAAAAAGCTATGACAAGACATGTGGGAAAAATAAAATTAATTAAAAGACCGAGTGATTTGGGGCTTTTCCTTTTAATGTTTGTATTTTCTAGCTGAAATTAAGACATCTATTATAGTTTCCCTTTTGCAGCCTGTCAATACTTGGTTTTAAATGTATTTGGGGTGTGGAGTACAGTGGAGAGCTGTTTAATGCCAAGCAAACTCTCAAGAAAGCTTGCACTGAAAAAGATAATTATGGCATCACTGTGATATCCTTCTAGAATTTTAGAGAACATGATGAAAGGTAGACTTCACCCTTCCCCATGACATTGGGAAAACAAACCCGTATCACACCACTTGTGTCTCAGCAGTGACTGTAGGAACCCTGCTGAGCGTGGGGGTCACAGGCAGAGGTGGAACTCCTGCTGTGGGATGCACAGGGAGGGACAGCTGTGTAAAAATGGGATTTGTTGGCATTTATCAATGATAAATATTTACACTATGGCACTAGGGAACTACCCAATTCCTTCCTTAGGAACACCAAGAAGAAGAACGGTGCTTAAGCACCAAATAAGTGCAGAAGGTAAGGATTTAAAGCCACCACTTGAGAAAATGCAGTTGTCAGAGGAAGGACCAATGCCACTCATTATTTGCCACATGAGTGAGTGGCAAATAGACAGTGGCCTGGAATATGGGAGACCTGGTCTCCTGTCGCAGCTCTTCATCTTCCCAGGTCAGAGGTTACAGGTGCTGGAGAGCTGTGCCTTCACTTCTCCTTGTGTAACTGGATATTGAACTAAACAAACATAATTAAAATCATTTGAAGGTTTATGGAAATGGGACTAAGTGAAGAATTGTGGCTAGGGTGGATCACAAAGAATGGCATTTCAGTCTTAGGTCTCATTCCTACCACATCATAATAAAAACAGCAAAAAATGTCAAACTGCACCAGCATCCAGGAGCAAGAGCAACACTTTGAGCTTTCCACAGCCTCCTTGGGAAGGCACTTCTCATAGCAATGAGCTGTCAGATCCAATGAGAGAGAGAGGAGGAAGCCAGGTTTGGGATAAAAAAGGAGAGATATTTTCATTTCACACAATGCTCGATGTTGTATGTGTGTCAAATAAATGGGGATGATTCCTAATTTGTGAATCAGTCCTGGCAGGTTTTTCTGGCAGGGACACTGTTGCTCAAGCAATGCTGAAGCTGTTACAGAGGCAGTTCTGCACATACCCAGCAGCAAGATGGCCAGGAAAATGCACTGGTTTCATCTGTAATAGAGTAAATTTTCTTCTTAGTAGCTGTGTTTTTGATTTATTATGAGAATAACATTAAAAGCACACTGATGTTTTAGTTGTTGCTGAGTTACTCTTACTCTAAGTCAAAGACTTTTCAGTTTCCCATACTCTGCCAGTGGGAAGCTGCACAAGAAGCTGGGAGGGACCATGTCCATGACAGCTGACCTAAACAAACCAAAGGGATTTTCCCTATCCTAGACTGTAATTTCCAGTAAATAAATTGGGAAGAACTGGCCAGAAGGGGCCAGTCACTGCTAGGGACTGATCTGGGCATCCATCAGCAACTGTACTGTGCATTAGTTGTCTTTCTTGGGTTTTATTATTAGTATTAGTATCTTTTATTTCAATTATTAAACTGTTTATTATTACTTAATCCATGGGTTTGACCTTTCTTTTTTCCAATTCTCCTCCCCATCCCACCAGTGGGGACAGGGTGAGCAAGCAGTTGCATGGTACTTTGTTGTCTGGGGTTAAACCACAACAGACAAATAAAGAAATTAAGAGAAATAAATATATCCTATTCTAGTTCTGAAAGAAACAGAGACAAAAAATCAGCCTCTGCTTGTATATGTAAGCCTGTACTTAGTGAATAATTCCCTTAAAGCATGGGCTTTCCTTCCATACCCCATTTTCTTTACACATAGGAATACTATAAAAGAATTTGCTTCAGTAAGTCTTATATTCATTATGGTTTAAAAATTATCACTTTTTTCCTCTCATCCTTTGGCAATGACACATATATGTCATTCCTGTTTTGGAATATTTTCAAGTCTGCTACTTTATTCTGGTACCTCAAGTAGTAATGTGGATGCACAGAGGAGTGTCTGACTAGAGATACATATTCTTGATTTGTTATAATACATTAAGAAATAGTCTCAACACTAAGAGATTTGAATCTCTCAGGACCTTCCTGAGAGGCTCTTCAGGATCTTCATCTTAAACTAGAGCCACAACAGGTGCTGTCTTACAAGGGTCAACAAATTTGGATCATGTCTTGTCTTTCTAGAATTAGAGAAATTAAACCACAATTGAGTGACTTCAAAGAAGCAAATGCCTTTCATTTTCAAAGATAATATTGCTAAAAGAGTTGGCCAAGCAGACTTCCCAATCTTTGGTGTCAGCATTTGAGGCCAGAGTAGGACTCATAACCTTGTTGAGAAGTACCCACAGGCTGTATGCCACGTAAAATATGGCATATTATAGCAAGAACCAGGATTGGCACATGGCACAGGAGAATGCAAGGGTATCACATGATGGGATGTGCACCCAGCCCTGATTTCCTCTTCTACCTCCTGGCAAAAAATGCAATTCTCAAATGACATAGTATGTCTTACTTATAGGCACATCATTTCTAATCATTTTGGGAGAGAATCATCAAGAACTAAGCAACAAAGGAGGCAAAATGATGAGGTCAGTGGACTGTGGGAACTATGAATTTTATATATAGCTCATGCCTTCCTAGCATGTGTGGAGAAAGAAGCAGCAGTATAGGATGAAGTATCTTCAGGTTACAGACAGTAGAAAACCTACCCCATTCTTGTGCCACTATGAAATTGCTATATATGATCCAATAGTCTGAGGGAATTACCAAATTCCCTCAGAGCAAAGAGTGTGAATATATGAATAAGAATATACAGGCTGAATAATGATGGGTTGCCTCCTTGAAGTGCTCAAAATAATGAATAAGATTGATGTATGAAAAAACTACTGTACTATTTTTAAATAGTGGCATGATTGTATAATCTGAGAGAAAACATTGACATTTCCACTTTGGCTGGTTTGGCTGTTGATGACACGACATGCAGCTTAATTCTGCATAACATTAAAAGAAAAACAAGCTACTAAGACTTACTTCTAGTGCATAATACATAGACTTACAAGTAGCTAGGTCACGGGGGTATTTTAAAGGTATCTGCAAATAGAGAAACATTATTAATAATTATCAATTATCTATCCCAAACACTGTTGCCTGGAGGGATCATAGGTCTAACTCAGGCTGCTTGTTTCTTTTTGTACTCTGGAGCATCACAGAGCAAGTTCTGCGTGAGGCAGTTATTCATCTAGTGCTAATCAATCTCTAGAAGAAAGAAAGTCCATAATTGCTGTAAAAATTATGAGAGCAATTTAAATGTGGGGCCCTTTAATGGTGATTTAAAATGCTCGTTAAAGTACCTTAGTTAAGCAACATGTGGTTAATATCAGGAGGTTAGTTAACCAACAGCTCATCCCAGATTAATACAGTTCATTGAATTTTGAAGAGAGTAAATAAGGAAAGGATTTAGTGGAGAGCAAGTGGGGCACATTCTCACAGCTGGATGGTGGGCAGGTCGGGATGTTCTGTCTCATAGCTGTCGAGCATGGTAAGTCTGAAAGGTTTTCTTGTACACAGTGGTATCCAGAACTTTGTTATGGATCCTAAAACAAGATGCAGGGAAATGGGGACTGGTTTAGAAAAAAAACCTGTGACAGTTATGCAGTCGGCAAAAATCTGTTGATTTAACTCTGCAGACACAGGTAGACTATGTTCCAGTGCCTGGAAATCAAACAGGATAAGACTGTGTCAGAAATAAAACACATTTTGTTCACTGGAACAACTGTCCTTGGGATATTTCTGACATCTGATAGATTTTTGTGTCATGTATACTCTTCAAATCAAGACTTGACCATTCTTGCAAAAGATCTACTCTAGTTAAACAAGACAGATGAACAACTTGGTAAAGTTGTGTTGTATATAATGCCAGGTATTAAATTATGAACCATAACAATGTTTTCAGTCCTGTTAGCTCAGGTAATATCCCAGACCATGTGAAGGTGATGGGAGTTTTGCCTTGGGATTTCACCTGAAGTATGCACAGGTTTTGTTATGCTATGATGCACCACACATTTGGTTTTGCTCCTAAAAATATCTAAGTACTCCCACCTGCCAATGACTTACACTTCAATTCTGTGTCTATAATAACAACTCCAGGCTGCTGAATAAGACTGAATGCAAAGAGAAGCTGTACAATCAGCATTAAGATCCACGTTTTGTGTTTTAAGCAGAAAAGTAAGAAACATCATTAAAACAGCACATCCTGGTGTAATCTTCCCCAGAGAGATGCATGATGCAAATCAATGACAAAATTATTGAGTTCTTAAAAAAGACAAATGCTCCACTGAGCAGTGGAAGGATCAAGTTCCAGAGACTGTCTAAGATGGTGACAACTAATCAGCCTCTCAGCAGGCTTTTCTTTCTTGTTAGCTCTACAGCAGCAAGCTGGAACTAAACACACTGACACAGGAGCACCAAGAAGCCTTTTCCAATATTATAAATATTTTTCACCTTCTCAGGATTCATGAAGTATCTTAACATTTGCTTTACACCATCCCTTTTACTTAGTTTGTTAATTAAGAGTTAAATTTTAAAATACATTGATTTTCTTATTTAGGGATTAGTGACCTGGGAATAAGAAGGGATCTAATCAAAGCTGCCTCCTGCAGTTGGTCTCTGCCTGGCTGGCTAATCCCTGCTACTCCCGGCTCACTCCTGAAAATTGGAGCCTTGGCAGCCACTTCTGGTGGGAGTCTGCTGCCACCCTCTGCCTGGAGGAGTCTGCAACCAGCTCCTGTGCTAAAGGTGACTTTCTGTGGCTTTTGTGAGGATTGTCTTTAATCTCAGGAGTAATCAGAAATTACTGATATGTTTTTATTAAGGGGCTTTTTTGCTATTGCAATTCCCCGCAAGTGTAAGTCATATGGAGGGGGATCTTGAATGAAAAAAAAGATATGTCTTGGTTTTGAGTGTGAGACCACAGTCTTGGATTTGTTTCCCATTTCCTGTTTTGCTAACTTTGTTCAACAGTTCTTGGTTCAAGAAGTCAGCTTTGAATGTGAATGCTTCTACAGACAGCTTGGTCATCAGCAGTCTGAAGATAGAAAAATTCTTCTCTGCCATACTGAAAGCAAAGTCTTTTAATTCCTGGAAAGTTATAAATTAATGGCATATACAGCACTAGGAAAAAGTAGGGGGAAATTGGTTTGTATTGATATGTTAGAATGAGGAAGCTGAAGGAATACTATTTCCCCTTTCACTATACGAAAAAGAAAGTGGCATCTTTTTCTACAGGTTCTACTATTTCCAAATTACAGAGTAGATTTGTCTCCATCCCTTTTGACAGGTTTAGGATTAGAAGGGAATAGAACCCTTGGGTAGGTCTGCCGATACATCTGAAGACAACCTGAAAATGAAACCTTGAGAATGCAAAGCTCCATCAAAATACTTTGTAAAACAACAGAGAACCCTTATCTTCACCTAGTCAGGGAAAAATAGTGGAGCTTGTGACACACGTTTGAAGAATGATGAGGACCCAGGGGTTTGTGTGTATGTGCCCTTGGAACATCAGCAACCACACAGACTGGCAGAAGTTTGATGTGCTAGCCTGTAATAAAGAACAATAAAAGGGTTAAGATGCCTGTCTTGTGACTAGAAAATTTTAATCATGGTGTAAGAAACCTGCTGGAAGTGGATGGTTGATGTTTTATGCCACAACAGGACATGAATCACCAGCTCTGAGAAGAAGAACATCTGTTGTAGGACCATGAATTTCAATCTCTTGCATGTAGTTAAAACTGAGTACATGATTCCTGACTGTAAGGACTGAACTCTTTTAGAAAAATTACAGGTGTAGCAACATTGGTTGTTTGGGGGGTTCTTAACTCAAACTTAAATCTAATGGATGCAATCATAATGTAACACTATGTTTTTTTTCTGCAATGATGAATGAAGTCTCCCTTGAACATGTTATTGATCACTTAGTCATGGAAAACTAAAAATAGTTCTGCATGAAAAGTTGCAAACAAAATGAATCAATAAAATAGCAGGAGAGGTTTATGGAAGATTATAGAATAATTTATCCTTGAAGACATTATTAGGCACACAATGAACTGGTGATTTGGAAGAGCCAGCATGGAATTATCAAGGGCAAATCAAGGTCTGACTAAGCTGGTTAAACATAAGACGGTGCTGCACCTTTGAGCCTACAAGGCTAACAGCATGCTAGGCCACAGTAGGAAAAGTGCTGCTTTCTCTCTGTTCAGTATTTTTCAAGCTGCATTTGGAATTTTCTGTCCAGTTTGAGGCTCTCCAGGGCAAGGCAGACTTTGATAAACTGAACCAAGTCCAATGAATGATGAATTTTAATGTTTTATTCAGCTGTCTAATGTGTCATTATACAAAATTATGGAATCACAGAATGGCTTGGGTTGGAAAGGACATTGAAGGTCATCTATTTCCAACCTCTCTGTCATGGACAGGGGCACCTTCCACCAGACCAGATTGCTCAAAGCCACATCCAATCTGGCCTTGAACACTTCCAGGGATGGGGCATCCACAACTTCTCTGAGGGAAGATAAAAGGTGACAGACATAAGTTTCAGTGAAGAGGATTTAAGTGATATGTATATATACAAGTTACTTACTGTGAAAATGGTCAGACACTGGATCAGGTTCCAAGGGAGGCTGTGGAACCTCCTTCTGTGGAGATTTCTGTCCAAAACTCAACCTGATGAGACCTGAGCAGCACCAAAAAACTATGAAGTTAATCCCAGTGAAGATGACTGGGCCAGATGGGCTCCAGAGTTTCCTTCCTTATGCTGTGATTCTAAGACTTTCTCTAACATTTTCTCTAGGATTATTTAAGCTCCCAAACTTTGATTAAGCCAAGAGTTAAGACACATCTATTTCAGGTTTCTCAGCTAAGCATCAGTCTGTCTCTTTAATTTTCATTATTGTTCCTAGATTTTCAAGCATGCTATGCACAACATTGCAGCTTCACTTTTTGCAACAATAGTAAAGAGAAAAAGCTGGATGGAATGGTCAAACAGAAGAGAGGCTGGATATCATAGAGTGAAAAGAGAAGAATGAATCTGAGAATGGCAAAATGGGAGCGGAATATGATGTTAAACAAAAAGTTGCACAGCTGATGGCCAATAACAGGAATTTCTGTTTCTTGGATGAAAAATTTTGAGAAGACCTTGAGTGTATCTGTTAATTGTAGATAACTAGGAAACATCTAAATGCTTTTTTGAAAAGGTTATATGTAATCTTAGAACATATCAGACAAGGCTAGAGATGAGGAATAGTTAATATTTCAAGATGTGGCACTGGTGAGATAACACCTGGACTATTGTATACATTTCTAGCTGTGTGCATTGATGAAATATGGATCCACTGTGGCCAAGGGCTCCCAGGGTGTGTTGTAGAATCAAGAATGCCTATTTTTAAAGAAATTATTAAGCATAATTAACTTGTTTACTTAGTAAAGCACATTGAAAAAATGTGTTGTCTTCATGTATGATCAAGGTTGTGTCCTAAGTATCAGACAGAGAAGAAAATTTTAAAGCTATAGGATCCTGTCACTTCAAAAGTGAAATATAATTTGGCTGCGACTGGAAATTAAAAGAAGGTTCCTATGCATCACAACACAAATCATTTGCAGTAGCCTTAGGAATGGATGGAGGGGGAGAGAAGAAAATTATTTATTGTCCTCAAGACAGGGCCGGATTCCTTCACAAAATATCACTTTGAGTTTGCAGACTGGATTTGTGGTCTGGATTCCTCCTGCTTTCTTATTTTATAATTTCACTAATACTTGCAGCTTTGAAGTAACTACCATTTTCTTGGTGACAGTGTCTCACATTCTAGGAAGTTAAAGGGAACTCTCTGGCTGAGAGTCAGAAAGGCCATGAGCAGTGCAAGGTATAACTGATAACAGCATGTTATCAGCAAAAAGATCATCCAAAGGTCAGCATAATTAAGTAGGCTGTAAGTATTCATAGCAAGTAAAAGAATAGGTGTGGTGAAAGTGGTGGCAAAGAAGGGGCATGAACTACCAGGACTGGCATATTTTGGTGTAACATCCAGGCAAACAGGAGTCATAGTTCACATGATTTGACTTATCTTTTAAGTACAATTACCCTCAGGAATCAGGCAGAATGCACAACAGGGGCACAATCAAATGAAATATTTCTCAGTAAACCAGTTCAGGTTTCCTTGAACTGGGGCTGTAAGTATGTAAAGTACATAATAAAGTGTAAAGCGTATAGTACATAAAGGGGCTGCAAAGTACACATAGACCCAATATCCTTTCACACTTGGTTTGCTTGTGCTGTTAACAGCACTAAACTATTCTAAGCATGAGTGTTTCTTTAACATCCAGTTTGTTCTACATATCCAAGGCATTATATTTTCTCTTCCTGCTAGTCCTTGTCTGGGTCTATCAGGTCTGAGCTCAATGGACTTCAGCAATAGACTATAAAAATAAAACTTTGTACCAAAATGCTTTAGAACCAGGAGCATTTTTAAAATTAGGACACCCCATTTTTAAATGCCAGGAAAGTGTGGACCATTTTAATCTAAGAAAAACCCCATGTTTCACAAGAATGTAGAAAAGGTACACACTTACACATTTTCTTCCTAATTAATTTTTGACCTCTGTGGATAAACATGTATTTTGGGACCTTTAACAGAGGGCAGAACTGGGAGGAGACAAGATTAAAACAGTAGTTTGTGTTGGAAGTTAATGATTCTTCCACCAAGTACCAGCACAGCTTTGCTTAAGAAGAGAGTACTCTGACTTTGGAGCATTTGTGTGGTGGTATAACTGCTGTTGTTGTGGATACAGAGCCTAGGTAGGAACCTCTTTAATATCCTTTTTGTTTCTCTCAGCCTTAAAATGTTGCCAGTAAGTGTTTGCAGCGAATAAACATCACCTGTGCAGTACTAGTTCCATTTCTTTTAACCAGTAACACGAGTAATTTCTGTTGAAAATGTCACTGCTTTAATGATAGCATCAAACATTTGAATGTGTGTCTAGGAACAGTAAGCCTCATATATCTTGAACTATGTGCATTGGGATCTGCACAGCACTCTGGTATTCATTTTTCATATTAGGTTAACTTTAAATGTCTTACTATGATTCTATTTAAAAATCAATAAGACAATTGGATTAGCACTGCAGTTAATGAAAATCAGTTCCATAAATCACTGCAGGAAACGTGGCTCTTGAATTGTTATTCTACTGGGTGGTGGCAGAGTCAGTCCCTGAGAGTGCAACTGTAGTGACAAGTAGTCCTTGGGCTTAGAGTATCTTTGCTGGATTTTTAAAATTCCACAAACATCACTCTATTTTTCTTTTGTAAGAATCTACAAAACCTGTAGCAAACTGTTGTCTTTACCTTTGTAAACTAATTATCTGTTACTCATGCTAAGATTTTTTAATCGCTGCTCTTATTCATTATAATTTATGTATTATTAGAGGGTATAAAATGAAGCTTGATTTTTTTTAATATTCACTGAGAAACAGCTCTACCTAACAGGCCTAGAGTTAGGCCATGGCCCCTGTAAAGTCATATATCCTGCAGCTGTCCTTTGCAAGGCTGGCTGCATTCTCCCTGCAGTTGAATTGTGAGGATTTCCCGTGATGTTGTGAAAGCTGTCAGCTCCCACCAACACAAATGATCCACACTCATCATTAGTTAAGATCCTTAATCTTCCCCCACCCAAAATATTTCTCTGTAGTGAGCATAACATCAAATGAATTTGTCAGATATTTGGGTATGTTGCAAAAGTGAACTGGAAGAGTGTTAAATTTCATTCTCAAAGTATGGCTGAAGGGTCTTTAGTGTTTTGGGGGTTTTTATTATTCTTTAGGCTTGTTTTGGGGGAGAGGATTATTTTCTTCTGTCAGAAAGTCAGCTTAATTTTTGTTTAAGTTGATTGACTACCTAAACAATGCCAATAGGTTGTTTAACTAATCTTGTTTTTCTGCAAATGAGACTTTCTCAGATCACAGCAGAGTGGCTTGTGCAGGCAAAGAATGGTAGTTTTAGAGAAGTCATATGAGTGAAAGGGTACTTTTGGTGCAGAAAGCTTCATACCTTTGCTTTGTAACCAGATCCTTGGTTTATTAAAAATGGGAAAAATGCTTGTAAAATAAATCTAAAATAGCAACTTTATCAATACTCAAAATTGTCAGGCTCAGCACCTATTTTGTGTGAATATCAACTGTAAATCAACCTTTTGTCTTGTTTTCCAAACTTCTTGTGGCCTGGAGTTTCTCCAGCCCTGATCTCTTCCATGTCCAGCAGATGTCCATGTAGGTCAGGGTCAGCTGAGGATGGGAGGAGATGCTGCCAGCAGCTCCAACTGCTGATCATTGCACATAACTTGCTCTAACATTTCTCCAGCACAGCTGCATGATCTTTTTCCTTCAGTCCCCTCTGTCCCAGCCCTCACAAGCAAAAGTAACACCATATCCGATAGCAAAGAGATGATAAGACGTGTCAGTCACTACTGACAGGAGCTGGTCACCTGTATTTTGTCTGAGAGTCCTTCCTCAGGATCAGTGGAGGAGCTGAGCACTGACAGTGCTGAGCCAATTAATTCCCACCTTCTAGATGACTTCACACTTTCCTGTGTGCATCAAGCAGCTTTTGTCCCCTGAAGATGCATTTTACTTTATTTTTCTTCTCTTTTTTTTATCCCTTATCTTGCCTGGTACCCTAAACTTCCTCTGGATGCCTTTTTGTCTGTTTGCATCTAACAGCTCACCCTGTGTTTTGATATTTATGCTCACATTTTTAATCTTACTGTCCTCCCTTCTTGTGCTGGCTTCACAGCCTTTCTTGGAAAATTTAACTGGGATAGCCTCCTAATATCTAAACTTCATCAGTTAAATGGGTAATTGACTGCCTTTCTCTTTTAACTACTTTGCCTCTAATTTCTATCTTCACTCCTTCTCTCCTTGTACTGAGGTTCTCAGTCAGGTTGTACCTTCAAAATCTAAAAAAATTCACTTCTTTAATCCTGTGACCTGCAATGATGTGGTCCCCCAGCATCGTATTGTAGTTATCAATGTATCAGAATAACAAGAAGAAGCCAATATATTCAGATTGCACAGGGACAGACGAATTTCAGAGGAGCAGATGTTCAAAAGTACTTGTGTACCAACTTTTCCTGAGCCCTGAGAATCTCATTTCATAACATTTCTGTTGGTAGCTGTGCAGACTTGGGGAAATCTCTTTCTCTTACTTCTTCCTATCTGTTTGAATAGCCAAGAGCAGAACATCGCCACAGAAGGGTTTGGGAAGTAGGTATTAGCAGTGGGAAAGAAGATGGACCTTTTCCAGCACCAGAAAAGTTCATCCAACTTTTTTCAGTTCCATTCAAGCATAGAAAACCTCTCTTTGTGTGATTTGTTTCCCTTTTCTCTCTTCTTCACCCTTTTCTCAAATTGTGAAAGGGGAAACAAATCAGATCATGTGAGCTGTGATTTCTGAGTTCTGACTTGAGGGCATTACTTTCAATAATCTAATAGAATATGCAATACTCCTGTCTGCAGATCTGAAGATGGCTTTTTTCAAGTGACCCATTTTTTCCTGAGTGGCTCTGCAGTGGGATCTGGATCATCCTTCTGAAATCTATTCTGTTTGTAGTTGGAGTTGCACAAACGGGCAAGTGTTTTCCTCCTTTAAATAAACTTTGCAAGTAGATATATAGATTCCTCTTACAGCTTTTCCCTGGAGTGTTCTTTTTAATTGTTTACTCAGATATAGAGTTTTAAAAAGCTGAGAAAAGAAGGTGAAGTATTGAACTATTCATTGCAGTTAATTGATTCATTAAATTGAATCAAAATTCAACTTAATAACAAAACAAGGCTTTCAACAAAAAAACAATATGTTGTACCAAAGGATATCATTCTCTATGGCTGCAGGATGTGCTTTTCCTGGGGGAACTGGAGCAGTTCTGCTGAACTGCTGAGTTACAGATGATTACATGCATCAGGGCATACAGACAGCACTCTGCAAACAGAAGGGCATTAGGGATACTCTGTATATTATAGCAAGAAGAAAAAACCATGTACTATCTTTATAGGAGGTCAGTTAGCTAAATTAATAAACTCTTCTGCCACCAAGAATTGTTTCCAACAGGCCAGTGTAGAGAAATTAGTCAGATGGCAGAGTGTTGCTACAGAGATCTTACCAAATTGATGGAGTCCTAAGCCATGTGGCCTGCAAGTTTAGAGCTTCCCTAGGACTCCTGCTTCGGCACTGATGCTTTGTTGACCCTTGTAGTTTATTTTTGGACAGAGATTTTGTATCTTACTCCACTGTGCAAATTGCCCTTTTTAACATTAAAAGACTGGTGGGGAAGGGGGAGGAGGGGAGGTAATTTCTTTTGAAAAGAAAGATGTCAAAACAAGATATTTCAGAATTTAAACAAAGATACACTTTGAAATACCCAAGTCATTGAGCCAAATTGTTTCCAATGGAAAGGTTCAGTTTCAACATCTCAGCATTTTTCTGTAACTACTGTTTCATCAGAAAGGTCCTTAAACGACTCTATTTTGGCACATGTGCTTTTGTATTTATTATTGTTTTCTCTAGGGTTCAGATCACTCAATAAAGAAATCGACCATGACAGTGGAAACCAAACCCGACAATGTCAGTGACTCAAATCATGAAGCAGAACCCAACCAGCCTTTGGATGAAGATGCAAACAAAAATCTACCATCCAAAAAGAAAACTTCCTCTTGCACTGGATTGAAGGTTTGGTGCCTTATCAACATCACCATGAATTACCATTGCTATATGTTAGGAAATGTTGTTCAACCTGTGACATGCCAAATGACTTCATTACTGTTCCTCCCATTTTTTCTGGAGCTTCTAGGAGTGCACAAGAAGAATGGATGAATGAAAGCAAGGAAACGAATAAGAATTTTTCTATCATATTAAAGCCTTGGTATTTATTGCTTCTGGATGAGCTGCAAATACTATAAGGGCAAGATTTCTTCTGACACTGATGTGTTGGGTTTATGTTTTGACTAAATCTTCAGCCAGCTTCATCTCAGGTTAAATTCCCTAGGCTCAGTGGAGTTGTAATCAGGGACATGTTTCTCTCCATAAAAAGGCCTGTACAATGAAAGATTAATGGGAAAAAATAGATCATTGCAAGCTTCTTAAAAATCCACAATGGTTTGGCTTAAGTATCAGGCAAAGGTTGTTGTGTTTCTTATTTTATCTGTCTCACATTTGCCACCCATATACACCTGCAAAAATAGAATTTGACCTCTCTGGGAGACTCACAGAACTAATTTTACCATCATATATGTGGGCAATATGCAAGACTGCATGTCTGTGTCCAACTCTATGGCAATCAGAGTTTAATAGCCACGATACTGTGGAAGGAATACGAGAATATTATCCCTCGTCTTCTTATCAAATGTTTTGTGGCTGACCAGGGGATTGCATTTTCAAACCTAAAATACTCAGGTCATTTTTGTTTGTGTTTTTATGCTCACCATTGGTTTGTGATTTCAGCCAAATGCCCTGAGAGTACTCCTGGCATAAGGCACAAAAGGTGGTTCTCAGAATCTTGCCAGTCAAGCTCAGGAAATATAAAACATATCAGGACAAAGCCTCCACTTGGGAGATTTTTCTCTTCATTCCTGATGAAAAGAGAGTAAATATGCCTATTTTCAAGCTTTTTATTCCCAGACTGATTTAATTTCTTATAGTAGATAGTATTGCAAAGTCTAAATTTATATTTACTTTGTTTACTTACCCAAGTTTCTGTTGTATTGGAACTTTTGCCCAGTGAGCAATAAGTCTATTTGGTTTTTAGACTATGTGGAAATAGTTGGACAATATTTAAACAAACTTAGTTTAACTTTTTAGCAAACAAATCTTTATTTGCAAAAGCCATGATGTGTGTTGGTGGAAGCAAATATAAAATTACAAAGAGTATTTAGCTTTTGTTTATGAGGTATATGGTATGCAAGCAGCATTTCAAAATGTATCTTCTGAGACAGAAATTAACTCAGTCAGTCTGTATCACCTTCCATATACCGGAATATCACAAAAACTTGCATAAAGCCTTTATTTTGATGTCATGACTGAGTATGACTGAGTTAGAACCAGTTATGAAGTGGCTTCAAATAAATGACATGTGGCCCAAACAACACAACTTTGAGTTGGACTAGTATCAATAAATCTGTCCTGGTTAGGTATTTTACCTCTGGCAAATTTTACATTTTTGCAACACCTTTGGCACCATTTTGGCTGCCCAGCTCTGGTCCTCTGTGTTTTGAGAAATTTAACCACAGATGCCAGCAAGGTAAGAGGTCCCCAGTGAGTTGTTTGTCAAATACAAGGTCCTCAGTTCCACTTTAGAAACCTCTGGACAGCAGAGCCAGCAAGATTGGGTCTTCTGGCAGTTAAGATGGTTATTGCCAACCTGAACCCTAAAGCAGGCAGCTGCCCTCAGTGCAGCACTGAGCACCTTTTAGGCATCAGGGGAAACCAGAGCAGGGAGCAAACAGTGCTGAGATATCACCCTGGCACCCTGTGGCATTAGGGTACATGAAAATTCACCCACAACTTGTCACTCCAATTTGAGGAACAAACATATATTGTGGTGGGGGTTGTTCCACACAGTTTTAAACACTTTTGATCCTTCAGCGACCAGTTTTCCTGCCTCTACCTCCCATTTTTTATCTTAATCTTTCCTCAGACATTTCTGGCTGCTCTATCATTCAGCTACTTCAGTAAAGCATTGTCTGGTACGATAATGAAAAGCTCCATCACTCAGATTGAACGAAGGTTTGACCTGACATCATCTACCGCAGGTTTCATCGATGGGAGCTTTGAGATGGGTAATTGATATTCCATAACATGCAGAAAACTGCTCAGAGACATATGAGACACGGCACCTGGCACTGATTTTGGTTCATTACCTTCCAGGTAACCTGCTGGTGATTGCCTTTGTAAGCTACTTTGGAGCTAAACTTCATAGGCCCAAAGTAATAGCTGTGGGATCCTTTGCTATGGCTTTGGGATGCTTTTTATCAGCAATGCCTCATTTCTTCATGGGATAGTAAGTACTAACAGATGTTAATTTGGGTATCCTAAGATTGGAATTGCAACCAGCTTTCTGATTTTTGGATGAGACTTGGTGTATATTAAGTCTTAGATTTCCAAAGGCCTATAGCACCTCACCTCAATGTGCAATGCTTGACACACACATCACTGTTGTGATGATGAATGTTCATTACCCCTGGTTGTAAAAATATGGCTCCCCTGAAGTGGAAGTTAAACTTCTCAAAAACAAAAAGGGAGGGGAAAATCACAATGCTTTTGTTTTCATTCTGATTTGTTGAAAAAAGAGGCAAAAAAGGAAATGATGCCAGAAAATAATCAGATTTTTTTCAGGGCGAAACAACTATGAAAATCTTGTGAAAATTCAAGTTTCAAATGAAATAAATTGTTCTTTGGAAATCTTCAGCCATGCTACTACGCTGGTGCCATTGCTTTAGTGAATTTTATACTCTTCCTGAATGGCAAACTGTAAGAACACATTGTTGGGAAAATCAATATTAACTCAAAAAAGTGGCATCGTTGTTTGCTAATAGATGTCAGGATCATGTAGGCAAGAAAGCGAGGCCATTACAAACCACAGTAAAATTAAAAGAAATATTGAGTGCAACTGTATGATTTTCAGAATCAGATTGTGCTATTTCGATGAAGATCTTCAAGCTCTGAGCACATAACCTCATATTAAGGGACATCTCTAACTGCAATATAACTTTATTTACAGTAACAGGCAATTAATGTAAAATCAGACATTCAGAGCATGTAGAGTAACACATATTTCTGTTGCTCTCTTAATGTATTAGAATAATTTTAGGTATACTACTGTGAAAAAAAAGACTGATGAATGCTTTTTTTTTCATGTTAGTGGATCTAGCATCAGACTTTTCACTAGTTTTCCACTGCTTAAGACAAACTATGCATCATACTCATCTACTCATGAACCTGGGCCTGAACGTTTGTAAGGAAACTGTTCTACACTGTCTCTCCTGGTGGCTGGTCTGTTTCAGCCTGAAAAATAAGCCTTCCTGGTCTAACAGAGTTATCCTATTTCCTAGAAGCAGAATGTGTGCTTTGCCGTGTTGTTCTGCTAAAGCTAATTGTACTTTGCACCTCAGCATTGCTCATATCTGGGAAAGGGATCATGTCAAAGCAGCCGAACAGACCAAAATACATATCAAAGTTGGAAAGGGGGACCTACACTCACACTGAAGAGATTCTCCTTGACTGTGGGATCAGCATAGGGAGCTCACTTGGACCAGACCCTAAATTTTGATGCCAAAAATTCAATCCTATCTCAATTACTTTCACAAGCCCTTTCAAATTTTCCAGCTTAAAATGTATGTCTTCCAGCCAGAGAAATCTAAGTTTTATTTGTTTTTCACTTTAGTTTTTGTTTTCCAAAACATACTTAGATAATCTTCTTATTTGCTCCTTCAGTATCACTCTGAGTTGATATTTAATCAAAATACCTTTCTCCTTAGGAAAACAGCAGCCGAGTGGTTCCTGCCCTCCTGCAGTAGTATTTGCCTAGTGAGAACTGCTTCTAAACCTACTGTTGTGTGGTTTTAGTTATAGGTATGAGACATCATCACACACAGCTTCTTCAGCCAACTTAACTTCAAGCATAAATCCCTGTTCCCCCCACCAAGATGTGAATGACACTATGTTGGGAGTCTCACGATCAGGTAAGGAATTGTAAGTATAAGGACAAATACAGGAGCTAGTTTTATCCTTAGTTGCAAGTGGAATGAGTTTTTGCCCCATACAAGATGTTCAGATTTCCTCTCTGCTAAGAAGAACTTCAATCTCTACCTGTCTGGGAACGTTGACAACAGTTTAATGCACTTTGTGCATCTCATTTGGAGGAGAAACATCCAGCAAACACAAATTATAAGGATACAGGTGCCCAGTTTTCTATGTTCACATTTCCAAATTACAATAAATCACCTAACACTGAAGGGGCTGCTCAGACAGTGTTTGAATGGATTCAGGTACCCAGGACCTGGAGTTGGGGAGGTGGAAAAGATAGTGTGACAGGACAGGAAACTGCACAGAGTTTACTGGAAATAAAGGGAGATTATTGTTGTCTTCCTTATAATATGGAATACAGCTGTTTTACATGTTGCTTTACATGGGACAGAGGTGGAGAAAGAGCCAAACTGCGACCCAGAAATTATCTCAAACTTCACACACTAAAGATACATGTTATATACCAGGTAATACAGTAATGACACTATAAATCTGCCAATTTTTTTCCTAATTAGTGGTTTTATCTGATGGATAGTACTTATCTGTAATTTTAGAATTTTACTTATCTGTAATTTTAGAAACCAAATACAGTCAAGGTGGAAGAAAATGTTTTAAAAGTTTATTAAAAGTTATAATGAGGTTGACAGCCTTTAATTAATCTTCCACAAGGAAAATGCTGTTCATATCTTAAATGCTAAGATATCATCATTTCATGTGCTGAATTTCCTGTGATTTGTCACTGTTTCCCATTCAACTATTTTATTACAAAGGTGCAAACTCTCATCTGCAGGCTGTGGGAAAGAACCATCATCATATATGTGGATATATATCTTACTGGGAAACATGTTACGTGGAATTGGTGAGACACCAATAACACCACTGGGCATCTCTTATCTTGATGATTTTGCTAAAGAAGAGAATGTTCCTGTGTATGTAGGTAATCTCAACATGAAGTAAAGTGAGAGATTCATAGAATAAGAGGTAAAGAGAGTAGTGCAGGACTAAAATTTCAACAATTAAAGGGTACTAGTATCTTCTTTATTGTATTTTCAGCATGTTTGCACACAATAGCCATGATGGGCCCCATGTTTGGTTTCCTGTTGGGATCTCTATGTGCAAAACTGTATGTGGATATTGGATTTGTTGATTCAGGTAAGAAAAACAGAGGAAAAGTGACAGTAAATTAACATTTGTTCATAACAGGTTCCTCTAAACAGTTGCATAAGTTTTTATTATATTAGTTATATTATTACATTTTATGTTTAATTTATATTTCTTTCATTAATTTTGTTATATACTTTATTACAATTTAATTAAATTACTGAAAGCTTTTAGGGTAAAGACAGAATTAGACAGGGAGCATATTTTAGAATTCTATTTTAGGATCAAAGGATTACAATACATTAGTACCAAGAACTCTCACATACCCAAGATGTTTTACTAAACTGGGATCTTAACAAAAGGATTCTGCTAGCATAGTAGTTTTACATTTGGGGGGAATTATCCACCCTTTCAACTGAGTATTTCTCATTATTTACATTTCATGTAATGTTTGCAGTCCATTATACACTTTTTGCCAGCTTATTCAGCCGAAATGAAAACACATGTTTGTATTCACATCTGCAAAACCCCAGAGAGGGCAGAGCTATCCCTGTAAATATTAGCTGTGGTCCTTCATCCTGTTCCCTTTCACTGATTTATTTTTCTAGTGGCACTGAGAAGTTTTCAGATCTTCAGAATCCTGTAGTTAGATAGATGAACTACTTTGGGTTTGCCCTTTGTTAAGCCAATTTTTGATGTCACTTAAGCATAAGGACAGTGAGCCAATTCTGGTCACAGAGTGAAGTCTTATAGTCTTGGTGCCCCAAGGGGAAGTGGCTTCAAACTGAAAGAGAGTAGGTTTAGATTAGATATTAAGAAGAAATTCTTTACTGTGAGGGTGGTGAGGCCCTGGAACAGGCTGCCCAGAGAAGCTGTGGATGCCCCATTTCTGGGAGTGGTCAAAGCCAGGCTGGATGGAGCTCTGAGCAACCTGGTCTAATGAAAGGTGTCCTTTCCACCTGGGGGTTTGTAACTCGATGATCTTTAAGGTCCCTTCCAACCCAAACCATTCTATGATTCTATAAGACCATTCAGAGTCTGATTCCTGATGCCTTCAATGCACAGATGGTCCCTCTTTAAATGATCATCGCTACCACTGGACTCCAGACACTGTAAACTGTAGCTGACACAGCAGACTAAGGGTGGGAAGGCTCAGCTTCTTCATTTAGGTAACTCGTGCCTGTTTCCCCCAATTCCAGGAAGCATCACTATCACCCCACAGGATTCCCGCTGGGTGGGTGCGTGGTGGCTTGGTTTTTTAATAGCTGGAACAACCAATTTCCTGTCTGCTATTCCATTTTGCTTCCTGCCAAAGAGTCTGAAAAAGCCAGAGGGAGCCAATAATGACAAAAGTTCACATGGTCTCTTGGAAAACATGGGTGCCACAAAGAAGAAACATTCTCCTGAAAGCCCTAAGCCAAGGAAGTGGTCAGTGATGCTGAAAGGCAAGTATTTCCCATGTTGTATAAATGTGAAAAGTAATAGGCACAACCTAGAGCAGGAATGTAATAGTTCTGCAAAATATTTTGGCTCCCCCGCACTTCTGTCAACACCAGTCAGATGTCCCCAGCAAAGGAGAGTTTCACTAAAAATTAATGGAATTGAAGGAGCTTGTTCAAGACTCAGAGGTTCTGCAGGTATCACCTGCAACAGATCATCACCTCAGTCTCACCTACCTCCAAAATTTTGTGCTAGAAGAAATTTGAACAGTTGAAAAGTGTTTCTGTATCAGGACACAAATAAAATCCTAGAAGGCTCCTTTTTCAATATGGAAAGACAAATTATTTATCTGATACAGCTCATGGAGACTCTGAAGCACATGGTTGTTACCTAATAACAACCATGGTTATTAGGTAATAACAACATGGTTGTGCAATCTTAGGCCAAAAAAGAAGTGGAAAGACAATGGAAAGGGATGGCTTTGCTTCTTTAGTTGAATTTTCCTGTCATTGTTCAGATCCCAGCAGAAGACATTGAGCATCTCCACAAGGTCAGCTCTCAGCCTTGAACCTGTGATAACATTTGTGTGAGCTGAATGAAGTCTTTGTTGTGTGGAGCCCTTTAGTCTTCATGTGCAGAATTCAATACAGCACACAGGCCATTCTGTCTTTTTTTAGGATTCTCTTCTTGTATCTCAAGCTCTGGTGTTTTTCAGGAACCTGATTTTGCTTTCAGATACTCTCGTGTGGACGAAGATCAGTACAACTTGGACAGCTGAGAGAAGAATTTTGCCATGTTTTGCAGGGTACTCAGCAGTAATTATAACCATGCCTCTTTCAAATGTCCCTTTCTTTCAGATTTCTACACCTCCATGAAAAAAGTATTGAGCAATCGAATGTACTTTACGCTTTTGTGTTGCTCACTGTTACAGTTCAGTAGTTTTATTGGTTTCTTGACTTACAAACCAAAGTACATGGAACAGCAATATGGGCAATCCACATCTAAATCTAACTTTCTAATAGGTGAGTTACACCATGCAAGGACTGCTTGTGTTGTAAGCAGTTGTTTTATCTGGGACTGAATTCCTTGAAAACCAGGTTGATGTAAATGGTGGTCTCTCCTGAACATGAATTATAAAAACTACAAATTTTGTGCCTGTGGGACCAGAAGGAATTTTTTATATTATATCAATTATATTATTTTATATTAATTATATTTTTGTTATATATTAATATTTATATTATAGCAAGGGTACCCCAAAAATGCAATGAGTGTGATGTAGGAGTTTTAACTGCTGAAGGACATCACAAGTGCCTTGCAATGGAAGTGGGTTTTGTGGGCTAGGGACTTTCACAAACAGCATGTGCAAATAGGGATTAGACTGAACACAAAGCCACCTGAAGTCATCATGACAGACCATAAAGCCACCAGGAACATCAATCTAAGGTCAGGCTTTGGCTCTTAAGATGACTGAGAATCTTAAATTTAATATTCCCCTTCTATAATCTCTTTCAGGAATTACATCCTTACCTCCTGTAGGTATTGGAATTTTCCTAGGAGGGCTTATAATGAAAAAGTATAAAATGGGCATCATTGGAGCAACCAAGTTTTCATTTACTATGTCATTTGTGGCCTATGCCATCAGTTTCTTGCACTTTTTTGTTGGCTGTGACAACTATGCAGTGGCGGGAATGACAGTGTCCTATGAAGGGTGAGTATTAAAGGAAGAAGAGAGGCTTTTTCTCCGTGGCAGGAATAGTTCAAAAAATGGACCATGACATCAAGGCTAAAAGAGGAACATATTTTTGCAATGCTTAGGAGAAAGTGAACACTACCACTTATCATTGAGTCAGTTTTGTTGGCCTGTCAAAGCCCAGTGCTGGCTAAAGACTAATTAGAAATTGCATCATTACCAGTGTAGGTTGTTTGGCAGTGTTGGGGGTGATATTGCTGTTTCACTACTATACCAGGAGCAATTGTCTACCAAAGTCTAATCAATAAAAGGGTGAATTCAGTATATGTAACAGAGGGCATGGGTAGCATATCCTGCACAGAGATGGAAAGACTACAAGATGCCAGACTCACAGCTTGCTGTAAAACAAAATAAAGCTTTTGTGCCTACTGAAGATGCTCCCTCCTCTCAGGAAAAACCTGGATTTAAAAGTTACAGGCTGTTATTTTTACAGATCGCAATGCTCAAATTATGCCTGAAATTAAAAGGAAATACCATGTTCTCCTTATCCTTTAGGAAGAGTTTGGCCAGGTTTTAATGGAGGAATATTTTTAGAGTATTTATGGAGAAATCTAGGTTCTATCATTGGTGAATTTTTACCAAGAGCTAAAGATATACTTGATAAGACTGTGATGACTGTTGCTAGCTCTAAGTTCAATTAGTGGGTAGTCTATCTGACCTCTCACTCCTTTTTCTTCTCTGTTTATATCAGCCAGTAAAATCAGTGGCAATATTTTTGTTTTAAAATTCTCTATAATTCAGCAATTACTTTAATATCAGTGCAAGTAGGATGGAATTTCAAACAGATCAATACTGTATAGACTGTGGAAACTCATATCCTGGGCATGTGAGGTGGTTTCAGGACACCAACACTGCCACATGGAAGGGATTCCACTGAAATAAAAGTTTCTTACATTTGTCTGAACTTAACTTCCAAGCAAACCCATTCCGTATGATGAAAATGCCTTATTTTCTGAGTGCAACTCTCACTGCAAATGTGCCTCCAACGTGTGGGATCCTGTGTGTGGAGACAATGGAATCACATACGTTTCAGCATGTCTAGCTGGGTGTGAGACTTCGGTGGGACATGGAAAGAACACAGTAAGACCCTGCTTCAGTTTCTGAGGTTTTCTACTAGATTATTTTCCATGTAACAGGATTTAGTAGTATAATGCATTTACAGAAAACTAAAGTCACTGGGAATCAGTAAACTATTTATGATTTCTGGCCACAAACAGCACAGAAGAGATAGAATTCTCTGAAATATTGCACAATAAGCAAAAAGCCCTAGCACTTTATTGTAAATATTAACTTTCACCTTTTGTAGGTTGACCATAAGGGAGGAAACAGACAAATCAAATTGGTTGCATTTTTCCCGAAGGTTGTCTGTGATTTGCCTTTCATAAATTCCATTTTGGCTGCCCTAAGATTTTAACCAACAGTTGAAATACACTAAGATACACAGTAAGATACATGGTAGTATCTATCTTCCTTGATACTGATCATTAATGCTTAAGTATGAAAAATGATGTAAAGGAAGGTAGCTTGTTTCCTCCACGGGAGACTTTGGGATGTCAGGATATTCCTTATTTTTCTGGGTGACTGATTTCTGCTTGACATAGAGTCTTGGGGATAATGCCCAGAGCCCCAAAGAAGAGGCTCCAGTCCATGGATGCAAACCTTCATTAGACTATGCTATTCCCATGTTTTCTGACTCCAGGTGATCACTCCAGAAGATGCATGATCTGGAGCTATCATTTGTACTCAGTTTTCTCTCCAACAGAAGTCCCATTGCATCAGCAGTGTCCTATCAAACCTGCTTTGTGCCTTCTAGGTCTTCCATAACTGCAGATGTCTTGAAGTCAGCAGTTCATGGACAGGAAACAACTCTGCCATCTTGGGACAATGTCCAAAAAGTGATGATTGTTCGATGAATTTTATTTATTATACAGTAATACAAGTTATAGGTGGCTTTTGTTATGCACTGGGAGGCACTCCAGCATATATGATTGTTTTTAGGTAAGTATAACAAAGGTGGAGTGTCTCCAAGGAGGCTTTAAAAATCATGTTTATTTCCCTTAGGAAAAAAAAGGCTTTCTTGCAGTATAACATGGTTGTTTTCATGAGGTTTGCCATTTCCCATTGGTTGGTAGCTGTTAGAATCAAACATTACTTTGCTGCTCTCTGCAAGTCAGTTCCAGTCTGTTGCCTCCGACTACTGCAAAATAGTTTCTCTTACGCTCGTCAGGAACTGTAGTGGTAGGACAAAGAGTGATGGGTTCCAACTGAAAGGAGGGAAATTTAGGTTGGACATACAGAAGAAATTCAGTATTATGAGGATGGTGAGGCCTGGAGAAGCTGTGGCTGCTCCATCCCTGGCAGTGTTCAAGGCCAGGCTGGATGGGGCTCTGAGCAACATGCTCTAGTGAAAGGTGTCCCTGCCCATGGCAGAGGCAGTTGGAACTAAATGATATTTAAAGTCCCTTCCAACCCAAACCATTCTATGATTCTATGCTCAGGTTTCCCAGAACATGTCATGCTTGGACATTCTTACTGTAAGGATTTTGAAAATACCGTGCATTTGTCAGGATTTCTGGATGTGTAAGGACATGGATCCAAGATCAGTGCCCATTTCTGATGCTTGGAGTGCTGTTCACCATGGAACAGAGGGGGACATTGCCAGGTAGCTTCTTGCAGTCCAAGATATGTCATTGTACAGAGCAATGTCATTCAAGCACAGAAAGATGCTGCATTAATCCTACTGTTTGCAAATCTTTTGCCTTAGGGCAATAGGATACTTCCCATCAGGTGAGACAAATGTATGCCTGGGAGATAAAGCAGGTGAAAAGCCCATTTCAATAACACCAAGATAGACTATGATTATGATTTTAAAATTTCATTTATTTAATTTTGCCTAGTGAATGGACTTCCCAGGAGGTATGTGATAGAAATCAGCAGGTTAATTCACCTTTTTCATACCACTTAACATATTTTCAGCAGACGTAGGAAGTACTCTTCTTCCAGGTCTTGGCTTTCTGTCAATAAGAATGTTAAATTCAAGGTAATTAACAGATATTTAATAGGCATGTCTAAGCACTAGGCCAACACTTCATACTCATCCTTTTTCCTTTCAGATGTGTTCAGCCAGAGTTCAAAGCTCTTGCAGTTGGTCTATACACACTTGTTATGAGAATGCTGGGTAAGAGAAATCATTCTGACTAAATGAGATGTTTGTGGATATGGTTCTAAATGACACCAATGTAACCACCATTTGTAAACCAGACATGTCCTTGAAATAGCTCTTAGATCCTGAGCTATTCCTGAATATCCTGTGTTTTTGTGAAGGTCTGATATTCAGTCAAGAGTTCATTGATAACACAATTCTGAAAATCTCTGACCTGCTGATTTAAATGGTGTTGCAGTTTGGAAGCCTGGTGTTTCAAAATGGGAATTGTTTCTAAGCCAAATTGCAGGTTGCATTTCTAAATAGCACTATAATGTTTCCAACTTTTGTCTCAGCCAGTGGCTGTGAGTAAAAACAAAAAGACTTGCTCAAGTAGTGCTTAATTCAACACTAGTACAACTCTGCTCATATCACAGTGTTTTCTCCATGGTGAATCTTCAGTTCCCTTTAAGATTGCTGCAATGCTGTTTTTTCCCCTTTTTTTATTTGAGGCTAATGAGATAGTTGATTAAAATGCCTAGGCATGTAAGAAAACACCTACATTTTGTTTTCTTTTGTTCTCTTTATCAATGGATTAAGAATACCTGCATTTCAGAAATATAGAGAAATGTGAAGAGAAATGTGTGAAGAGACAAGCCACAGGCTTTTCTATGAAATTCAAAAAATCAACAGCCACAAATGTCTACAATCATAGCTGGGTATGGCTGTGGTGTCAGGATTGTGATGGGATATTTCGAGTTAGGGAGGTGTTTCCATGCTTTGTCCTCTTCTACTTTTCTCATCACAATACATGTTTTGCAGTAAAGCAAAAGCTCATATCTGGCACACAAGGATTTCAGTTGCTTTTCCCTCATTTTGGCAGAAGGAACTATCAGCCAGTGTGGATAATTTAGGCTCTGAATAGAAGAGAAAACGGTGCATCAGTGCAGTGCTCTAAATGCACAACCAGCCCAGCTCTTCCTTGCAGGATCTTAGGATAAACTATAAGCCAGCAGTGGTTCTCTAGAGCCATACTTGAGAAAATAATGTGCATGACTGTTTGCCTGTCCAAAACCATCAGACCAGATTTCCAGGGACTGATGATCCCTAAAGCTCAGAGGAGGTGTCACAAGTTATGGTTACACTGATAAAGTAGGAGCTCCCCACAGTCCAACCCACCTATTGCCACTATTGCAGCAGGTGACTCGCCACTAAGAAAACACAAAAAGATGTAAAGATGTCCTTTCCTGTGAAATATTGTGACATTTTTGTTTGGCTCCTTGCAGCTGGGATTCCAGCACCAGTTTACTTTGGTGCAGTGATTGACAAGACATGCCTGAAATGGGGAAGCACAAGCTGTGGGCAGAGAGGGGCTTGCAGGCTCTATGACTCCAATGCTAACAGGTAAGGAAAGTTAGGGCACAAAAAGCCTCGAGTATTCCCTCTCTACAGAGAGACATATTTTGTTCTCTTACACTGTCGTGTGTGAAGACACTGATCAAAAATTATGGTCGGATATTAACTCTGGACTCAAATTTAAGTCAGTCTGGAATTCTGAAAATTCAGAATTTTCAGTCAGTCTGTCAATTCTGAAATTGACAAATCTCAAGATCAAATGTTAAACTCTCAGTTTTTATGTTCTATGAAGGAAATCCAATATCCATGATTGAGACTTCTGAATGAATTTTGTATTTTTACTATCCTTTGAGCCAATTAAAAAGACCTAAGAATTTAGGAATTACCATCAAGACAAAAGTTACCCAAATTTACTCTATTTCCAGGTAGTTTGTTCATACTGGCAAGAATGTTAACTTTGTGAATTGGCCACTTTTGAGACAAAAGTCAGTGAAAGAATATTGTACTTATTATCTTTAGGTGTTGGTTAAACCCAAACACTGTTGTTCTCCAGGAGGAATATTCCAGGGATTTTTCTCGGTTTCACTCAAGCCTTGGCAATTTCTGAGGTGTTTTTTATTTTTATAGACAATAGTACACTCTGGCAACCTCAATATATTTCTAGCCCTAAAAAGTCTAAGGCCTTAAAGTGATTCAAAAATCTTCCAAAACAAAGAGAAGGTGACGGAAGTTTCACTTTGCAACAATCCTGATAAGCAAAAAGAGCATTATCAATTCTTTAACACAAGTTTTCTCAAGAGAAAATGTCCAGTTTGTGGTACTACTCACTAATAATGAGTTTTAATGTTTTCCCCTAAGCTTTTTTTGTTATATATGTGATCCTTAAAAGCCACTCAGTGTCTTTGAAAACTTCAATGCCTTGTACTACCTTCTGTACTCTGCCCCACAGGTATGTCTTCCTTGGTTTAGCAGCAGTGTTAAGAGGTCCTTCCTACTTGATTGCAATCATATTTTACATATTGGTGAGGAAACACTTTCAAGATAAGAACTCCAAGCCTATAGAGAATGGACAAGAAGATGGTTCTACGAATAAAGAAGACAATTGCAAGATCAAAGAACATTTGCCAGGTTCTTCTGATGTGGAGAATGAATCCTCTATTTAGAAAGCAATTTAGACCAGTGGCACACGAATCAGGTCAGCTTCTTTTAGAAACAACATTCACAATGCTATGAATAACTAAATAATAAATAATAACACTGTTCAGAAAGTATAACTAATAGCAAACCTGCGATCAACAACAATGAAAACTAACAAACACGTATGAAAGTGCCTTATATGTACCTGGTTACCAGTAACAGACAGGACAAGTTACACAAACTGAACCAAATCCTCAACAGAAAAAGAAAAACCTCCTTTGGTATTTCTGATAGTGCCAGTCAGGTGTTTTTAGTGGGATCAAAGATGACTGCTGCCAGCACATCCACATATCCACAAAAGGTGATGCTGATCCTGTATGCAGATCCGTGCGGTTAGACTGACACAGGAATGACAAGTTCAAGGCTGAGAGCAGCTTTCTGATTCCACCTAATTCAACCAGAATTCACAGTAAAACCAAAGCATTTAAGCAAAAGATTTCCAGCTCAACTAAACGAATCACTGCAATCATTTTCCATTGCCAGATTGGCAAAAGCAGCATTTTTCCAGGAATCATTTTATCTTAGCTCACCTGAAAAGGTGATGCCTACTTAAAACTACAAATAATTTGTCATAAAGCAAAAAAAGTTTTTAAAAATCTCAGAATTGTATAATTTTATTATGAAATATATATTTTTTTCTTAGCTAAGTGGTTGTGAAACGTAAGAAATACTCTGAATTTTTGCAGTGTTGTTGTTTTCCGAGAAAAATATATATTGCCATTCCAGGCAATGTCTGGCAGAGGGCACTCAAACAATAGCATTACCTTTAACAACTGTTGCAACTATTGATACGTTTGTCATGTTCAGTCTTGGTTATTCTGGGAGAAATTCAACATCAGGCAGGCAAAACATTCATATGTGGTTCCACACAAGTTTAAAATTTCCTCAGTGAGAGCCTTTAGCTCATATATCCAAAGTTGCTTCTGTGTATTTGTTGGTTTGTGTTCATTGTATTCACATCACTCGGAGCTTGACAACTTGTTATTACTTTCAATAAAGAGATGTGTGCTTGAGTTCCAGTTTGGAACTAGTTTGAATTGATGGTTGGTACTTTACAATAGATGCTCAAGACTCAGTGGGATAAAATTAACAGACATAGTAGATTTAAAAAAAAAAAAAAGTAAATTGAACAAAACACTGAATTGTTCTGGAAGAAGTGTTGTGTGTCATGACAGTCACTTGGCAGTGATTGTGGCAGCTGAAGGGAGAAGAATGGGACTTTTTTCCAGATGAAGTGCTATTTACTCGAGGCAGAGATTCTCCATCTAACCAGACCAGAGAATGTCTTTAAATCTTTTGTAGCCTGGAGAAAGGGGGGCTCAGGGAGGACCTTATCACTCTCTACAACTCCCTAAAAGGAGGTTATAGCCAGGTGGGGGTCAGCCTCTTCTCCCAAGGACAAGAAGAAATGGCCTCAAGCTGCAGCAGGGGAGGTTCAGGATGGATATCAGGAAGAATTTGATCACTTAAATAGTGAACGGGCTTCCAGAGGTGTGGTGGAGTCACCATGCATGGAGGTGTTTGAGAAATAACTGGATGATGTGGCATTTAGTGCCATGGTCTAGTTGAAAAGATGGTTTTCAGTCAGAGGTTGGACTCAACCTTGGACATCTTTTCCAACCTTAATGACTCTGTGATTCTAAGATTCTAAAACTGATCCAGTCTTGTCTTACAATTGCTTTTGCAAATGCTTTGACATATCCAGATACAGCCATAGGAATGACCTGTGGGACATAAAGGGAAAAACAACCATATTTAACTACTGATCTTGGGAGTGAGTTTTGGCAGGGAAAGTAATTGCAACTCTCTAGTTCTGTTTCTATTTCAGATGCTTTGTTCAGATTATATTTTATTAACACATCTTGGTGCATATATAATTTCCCAGAGTGTCGTAAAAGAGAGGGGGTTAGAGGAGATATTTGTAATCCAAAATCTATAACCTTCAAAACTGTGCTTTATGTGATAAAATACACCAGTTTTAACTGAAAACAAAAGCTAATTCCAGATCACAGATTATGAGAGCTATGCACAGGGAAACAACAATGCCAGAACAAAGATGTTATAGCCTGTAGCAGATTTAGGAAGCTATTATTCCAGGTTAATGAGATTAAGGACGTGTCAATACACTGGTCTCTTTGGATATGGAGAGGAAGGCTGACTCAAGAAGGTTATAACCTGTTCATTGAGGGGATTTTCCACTACCTTGAGGAAAACCAGCAAGAAATAATGATGTCTATTGCTACATATGTTCAGGAGAGATTTAAAGTAAACCAAAGTGAGAATCTGGAGAACTTTTACCACTCTGGGAGGAGAGCTTAGGTATATTTTTCATTTCTGTTTCTGAGAAGAGAACAATTAGTTGAAAGATATGCATGAATGTATTTCAGCAATAATCTGTCACTGAAGTAATAATTTTTACACATCGAGTAGGTAAAATTAAAAGTCTGCATATACTGTTTTATCCACCTGCTGTAAATATCTCTCTTTGCTTTACACTTTGGAAAAGCTGGCCATGTTTATTCAGGCCCATTCCTTAATATATCGGAGTTTTGAATATTAGGAGCAATGTCTCTAAGCCCTGAGAGCTGGTTTGGCCCAAGCCAGGTGAGAGACCTGTAGAGAGGCCTCAGCAACAGCCCAAGAAAGTGTAAAACAGACACTCAGAATGGGAGCTTAGCAGCAACAGAAGGTTCTTGCAACATTAAGCTCTGAGACTTCAAATAATAGCATTAAAAAGGTGGAAAATTATAAATAATGCTCTTTCAGAGTAGAATGGATAAAAACAAAGGGGAAAAAAAGCTGAAATCCTTTGTGTGCTCTCTAGGAGAGCAGGCATAAATCAAAACTTAGATGAAAAGTTTAAGGAGTTGTTTTCCCCTTAAAAGAAACACAGAAAAGGTGATGTGCTATGAACTGCAAAACAAATTTGCTACATTCAGTGCTTGCACTATGGGTGAGAGAAAAACCATATGAAAAGAAGCAAAGCCTTTCCTCTCTTGCTACTTTCTATGCCTAAAGCAGGGTAGGTCTTTTCTATTAGTGCAAAGGAAAATAACTGTATTAAATCTTTCCCACTTTTTAAAAACTACATGATGTCCAAAGTCAATACAAGAATGCTTTTGGAGATAAGCATGCTTTGCTTATGGTATTTCTTTTTTTTTTTTTTAATAGATCCACTTTAAGAAAAAACTGAACGATATTTAAAAAAAAAAAAAGTGGTTTTCCAAGTCCTTGTGCAGTGCCATGATCTTTACATCTGAATCAATACAAAGCATGAGAAAAGCTCATTAGGGTTTTTTGGTGTATACTACCTGGTGGATGTTACTGTAGTTCTATTCTGGAGCAGGATCTAGAAGCAATAAAATACATCACAGACATGTGACGCAAAGACAAAAAAAAAAATCTGTCAGCTTTATTTTGGTGACAGGTCATCTACTGGTGCAAATCTATCCACTATGAATAACTTGTCTTACCTGTTCAAGACAGAGAGTTGGCTCAGTGGTGCTCATATAAATCAGTGCTGAAGACTGTCTCTTCTTTCTTCATGTCAGAATTTATAAAACTAATTTCTTGGCAGAATGGCAATATGTCATGCATTTTATCCAGTGCAGCACAACACCAAAGCTGGCTTCAGTTTTAAATATATGCATATTCTAATAAAATGCTTGGAAATTTTAAAAGCACCATTAATTTAATGTATCAGTGTGAAATATGAAACATCCAGGACACCCCAAAGTTCTGTGCGAGCCCACCCTGAGTGCCCTGTCAGGATTACAAACCCGACCAGGGATGTACCACTGATATGTTCATATCATTTCAAGGGCAAATGTTTTATATGCAGTCAGATCTCTCAGGTCTTTCAAAAAGTGAAAGGCAATTTTTTTTGCTGCATTCATCTGAAATCTTAGCAGTTATCAATTATTTTTAAAAGACATCTGCAGTAATAGCACTAGTTAGTTGTTTTAGTGTTGCTTCTCACTCATGCTTTTTGTAATTCCTTACACACACTAAGTACCTGGCAAGTATTTACTTGCAAAAGCTTCTTAGTTTCCAATTATTCATAATATTCTTTTTTTCTTCTTTCTTCTTGAAAACAGATTTTGAAGGAGAATTCAATAGCTGACTCATTTCTGAATCATCATTAATTTCAGCCCACTAGTCTTTTTTTAATCCTCATTTTAATACATGGGATTTAAAGTTGTTTGTTGTTTTCATTGACTTCAGGAATGCATTGAGTTGGTTAAAAAGAAGCATTACAGAGGGTAAGAAATGTTTTTGCCATCCAGGCCTCATAAATGCCTTTATTCCAGACCTATTTGGCAGATTGTCCAGGGATATAAGAAACTCAACAGCTAGTTCTTAAGGTCATCCAAACATAAGTAGGTCTGGAACCCTGCCATTGCATGAGTTGTCATCATCTCTCTATCCACATGCTACTGGAGAAGGGATGCACTTTGCAGTCAATTTGAACTTGCAATAAATGTCAATATTGGCATTCACTGGAAAGCAACAGCATGCAATGCATTGAAAAAGTCTGCTCTTGTTGATCCTGTAAAGATTTGAGAGGGCTGAAGGTTTCAACAAATGTAAAATTGCAGAATAAAATTGCCTTAGCAACAGGTACTTACAGACGGATGGATGGGTGGGCAAACATTCAAAATTGCAATAAAAATGTGTCATATTATCTCTTGGTGAAAAGGTAACAGAATGGAGAGCACAGAGCACACATGGGAAGTCTTTGCAAGACTTGTTATTTTGAAAGTTGAATTAAGAGGGAAAATTAAAAAAAGACATGGAAATACAAGGAAATGGATTGATTACAGTAATGAGATTAAATTGGACCAACATCTGGTATTAACAATGAAAATCTGCAGATAATCCAGCCCAGCTGATCCAAAAAAGGGGGACCTCTGGCTAGGGACTGCATGCAAGGCTAGGATTTTTTGTGTTGATGTTGGGGTGAATTGCTGCACTGTGCAATTGTGTGTGATGTTGAAAGAGAAAATCCAGTTAAGGAATTAATTCCCTACCTGCAATCACCTCTTTCCAAGTTGCTGAAAGTGAGAGCTCAATGCCCAGCATCGTTTTTGTTTCTTTCTGGTTCCTCAGTTGTTCTCTCAAATGATGACTTCTGTGATCTATAGAAACAAATGGAATTAATTGTATTTCCACCACACTTTCTCTTAGTATCTTCAGGTGTTTATTCAGTCTCCATCAACACTGTGTAGTCAGAGGAGAACAAAGAAAAACTGAACTGGAAATAACTATTATATCGCACATAAGCATTTGAATGATCTGACATGAGAAGGAGTGTTACAGTCCAAAATTTTGCTGGAGGATGTTATCCTCACATATGAATTCAAGGAAGTAATTTTTTTGTCACATTGAAGCTGAACAGGCTCTTGGAGCTGGGAATATCTGCATTCACTTCCTTGTTGTGTTACAGTCTTATTTCTTTGGTCAAGAAATACAGGCTTGGGAATCCTAGGTAAAACAGCATTTTCACAAGCATTTATAAACCAAGTTTAAAGTCATACTTCTAAGTCAATATTTTGCCTCTCAGCTCACTTTATTATGGCATTCTAATGGATGCAAGGTCCAAAAAGCTTACATCATGTTCAATAATGAAACAGGATCATGTAAGTGCTTTGAAAACTTCCATTTGTATGAGCTGGATGATAGTAAACATACAAGAAAGGAAGTACTTCAGGAGATATTTCCTATCCTAAGGAGATACAGCCTCAAAAAATAAAATGTTATGCTCTTTATTAGCAGTTATTGAGTTGTTCCCTCATTCTAGATGAGCTCTCCAGGTCTGGGAAATTATATTATAGCTTATTGTCATGGTTTGACTCTGGCTAAAAGCCGAGAGCCCACACACAGATCTAAAATTTCTCAGAGAAGGGAAAAAAAAACCTCGACTTTTGTGATAAGGATTACAAGCAACTGTTTATTAACTACTTCACACAAGCAAAACAGGCTCTAACTTAGAATGTTAAGAATTTACTACTACTACAACTACAACTACTACTAAAATCAGAGCTTAAGAGTTTAAGGGTGAGCAGTTTGATAGTTGTTACAGACACCTTTCCCCCCCCACCCCTCCCTTTTAAGATCCTTCACCTTTCCCCAACAGCTCGGGAAGGCAGGTGTGTGTGTGNACTCCTCACCCTCCTGTCTCTTAAGCGGCCATGATGTTCTGTGCAGCTTTTTTTTTCTCTACTCCTTCTTAAATATGTTACCACAGAGGCGTTGTTGCCTGACCTTGGCTAGCTTAGAGCAGAGAAAAACTCTAGCAGCTTCTTAAAGAAGCCTCTCTCCTAGCCCCCCCAGCTAATAAAAAACTCTGGCTACTTAAAACCACAACATTTATAAATATTTTGGAAACATTATTTAGTCTAAAGTTCTTCCCCTTTCATTTCTTCCTGCAAGAGTAATTTTTGCCTGGAAATAACCATTCTGCCACTGGAAGTTTATTTAGGTTCAAATGACAGTAGTTATGAACACATCCTTGCCTTCCAGCTTTCAGCACAAGGTTTGAACCTGTTTGTGTGCTGGGTCTGAAATGACACTTAAAAAACCCTGACAATTAAAAATTGAAATGTTTTTGAGATGTTTTGATATTTTTTTTAAAGAAATGCTGTATTCAGCAAGCCTGGTGCTAGTTTTTTTGAGACTGCTGAGTACTAATGCTTTGAAACATGTTGTTACCCAATTAACTAAAATAGAACACCCAAAAATGAAACTCTTCCTCTACACTTATTATTATCTTTTTAACATGCAGATCCATACTTTTAAGCATTGATGGAAAACTTTTTGAGTCTCCTAAAGCTGTATTTATCTAATTCTTCTCTTAATTTGCAATTTTATTCATGTTCCTCTCTGCAAACCAGGTATCCTGGTGAGCCATTCTCTAGCTAATATTATATTTGATCATCTTAATCTTGTATGATTCATACCTTCTGCTGGTAGAGTAAAATTCTATATAGAAATCCATCTATTTGTTGTGTTTAGGATGTGGTTTTCTCACCCATGCACCTGCTGCTTTAAAAAAGTTGAAGCAACCAATACAGGATACCTAGGAGGACCTCTTAGATATTTCAGAGCACATCATCATTATTATTATTATTAAAACCTGTTATTAATACCATGCTAATACTTTTTATATAAATGCCTTATAGTGCAACACAGCTGAGGAGATGAATTACTTAGGTTTGACAGTCACTGACTCAGAATGTCTCTGGCTTAAGATGTAGATCTATTATAATAATTTTAGCAATATTTCTCATATTTTTGCCCTGTATTATATAGGTCTTTTTCTGACCAAATCTCAAGGATTCCATGAGAATACTTTGTCTCCATCTGCAGTTCTCATGTAAGGATTACTATATAGCCTCTTTTAAGTGTGATCTACCAAAATCTGATGTCCTGTTGCTTCCTGAAAGTCTTAATCACTCAAGACTTATTTTTTCACTAAAAGTAATAATCACATTACAGCATGTTTAGAAGACTTGATTAAAAAACTTTTGTCCCATCGGAAAACAATCCCTGGCTTTCTACTGCACAAAAAAAAATCATTTACCTTCTCCAAAAAACACTTTCTTCCCTTACAGACCATTTCCAAATTAGTGCAGAGCAGTCTCATGAAAGAGTTTTCAGCCTCAAAATTCAGGTGCACCTCTAGCCAGATTTTTTTTGCTTTTTAATTCTTGGTCAAATTGAACTGTGATTTAGTTATGTTTTAGTAGTTCAGAATATAAAGATGAATTAATTAGAAAGTAAGAGATACAAGTAATACCAGAGAAAAAACAAGCCAGATCTGTATTAACAGTTTCATCTAGAAAGAATTTTGACCATATTCCAAACTAGAGGTAGGCAAAACAACAACATATTCCACAGTGAAAACTGGTAGACTAAATGTAACATTACCTTTCTCCTGTATTATAAAAACATTTGAAATGCTTTAAATTTAAGCTGACAGCCTGAAGTATTTTCTGTTTATTCTGCAACAGCTAGTACTCTATTCCAAACTTATTTTTGTGCCAGGATAGACAGGAATTGTTGATAATGGGGACATAAAACCCATAGGAAGGTTTGGTCTTTAGGTACATGGTCTTTAGATCATTAGGTACATGATCCTAATGCATACAGAAAAGTGTGGGTTTGAGGCTGCTGGGACTTTTTTCTCTTTCATAAACAACTAGAAAACATAATAAAAATATGACAAGTAGTCATAGGTCGTTATGTCTGCTTGATTATACATCTAAGAGCAAAGAAATGCCAAAGAACCTCCATAGTTATTCTGACAGAAGGACCTTGATAGTGCCATTAAAGGGCTTTTTGATAGCCTCAAACAAGAGTTGGGTAAACACAAGGCTCATGCCCTTAAACCTCCCACAGTCTGACAAAAATTCACTGTTTTTTCTCTTTGTTCAGCGGTTTCAGTGGAACTACCATGATTTATGGCCCACCAAGTTTCCTGTAATGATCCCTAAACTACCTGATTTGATGTCTATGTTCAAAAGTATGCCTGGCTTGGTGTAGTTGCAAATTTGCCTCCAAAATAGCTTTCTTGGTTAACAAGTTCTCTTATCAACCTAAAAGGCAACAGGTTTCTCTTCTTTCCTGGGGGATTTCCTCAGTGATGGAGCTGTCAGAGATGTCAGAGCATGCTGACACAGGATAATGTCACCAGTTTTGGTCAGTAATGTGGCTTTGCTATCAAACCAGAGGCCAGGGACACTCCTGCCTCTCAGTTTGTTGAAAGTTTGCCTTTGGAGCAGGAGGAATTAGAAGGGAGAATGTCTTTACTTCTTCTCTGTGGTGAGAAGCAAGGGGACAAAAAGCTTTTGGAAAATGTCACTCGGTTGACCACCTATTAGAGTTTTTGCATATTCTGTGCTAGTTGCTTGTTGAAAAACAAATTATTCCCTTGAAGAAACTTCTACCTGCTGTTCACAGGAGAGTTCTTAGACTTGCATTCAAAAACAGGGAAATGATGCAGCCTTGGAGTTGGGAGTACACTGAGCCAGAGACTCATTCAATATCACCTGTGGCAGCCCTTCTGCTGTTATCAATTTGGGACTGTATGAAGAATGATGTTAATTCTTACTTGTTGGAAAAAGCTTGCTTTACTAAGTTGCATCTGAGGTAGATATCTGGACATGAATCATCAGATCTGACCAGAATCTCATTTCCAGTCTGACATTGACTATCAACAAACCTCTAATAAAACATTACCTTCTGGGAAAATAAAGATGCTCTCATCAAAAAAAATCCCTGTAATATAAAAAAATAGTGTGTAGAAATAAATACCCAAACAGCAGAAGTAAAAGGGAAATTATGTTAGCGTGAGTCAGCTGACTGAATCTGTATGATCTGGCACAGATCAGGAGTGTTTCTAGAACAGCCAATGTATTTATTCAATGTTAAAACACTATTTACAGAAGGAGAACGACACACCATGATTTTCTCTTTGTACAATTCCTGAAATTTCTGGAAGTTTGATTTTTCTTCAATTATTTGCAGACCTAGATACAATATTGATATTGTGTGTACTAGAGAAGCTTCCATTTCATCCCTTATAACACACACAACTTGCCCTTGTCTGCTGGCAGTTTATAGTCAGAGTTGTAAAGGACATCTAAATGTGTTTGTCATTGTCCTTAAGTGATAAAATACAACCAACCACATCCTCAGAGCCAGAACATGAAGAACTTCCTTTCAGTAAGTACCACACCAACCTTTTTCATATCCCTGTTCTTGCACTTGCATGGGGCACATGGTAGAAGATCAGAAAAGCATTTAATACAAAGAATTCCCCTTTTTAGCCCTCTGATCTCTTATTTCCTGAGATAAAGTGTGGTAGATTACTGCAGTGCTCTTTTCCATGTTCCAAGGAAGTTTAAAATTAGGAAAGGAAGCTTATTTCCTAGTTTTAGACTTATGCACAGGAGAGAGCAGAGATACCCTGCAGAAAATAAAGCAAAGTGTCTGTCATGATGGAGACAAAACCTACTGGCAGGTTTGCTCCTATTGCATAAGGGCTATCAACAAAACATCACAGTTCAAGTATTTTTAGAGACTTTTTTTCTCAGTAATAACTGTTGGAAGCCTCTATTAATAAAGTTTTTCTCTGGACAGGGCTGCCTGTGAAAAGCCATGCATTTGCAAGTTTTCAGTACTGTATTTCAAGGTTTACTGAAGGTGCCTTAAACAAGGAAGAAAATCTATGATAAATGTGGTATAAATACAGTGGTCATTAGGATAAATATGTACCCCCTTCTCTCCACACACAAACACACACAAATCAAAGAAATTTAAACACCTATCACTTTATTGCATCAGTTCAGAGTAATTGTGCTCAAACCCATTTCTGAGATGTGCTGCAAAATTAATGCACCACTTTCTGCATTTGCTTTCCATTTTTGACTGTTTAACATTTCCAAGCCAAACCCCAGAGCTGTTGTGCAGTTCAAGTTCAAAGGGTGCTCAGTGACAGCCCTGGGATTTTCATCTGACCGTGGAACATGGGACCAAGTCTGAAACAATGAGCTCTGGTCATGAACCCCACAGCAAAGGCCATCAGAGCAACTGGGCAAGTGAAACTTGATTGGCCATTTAGAGTTCTAGGTCTAAATTTAGAGCAAGAGGACTTGAGATAAAAAAAAAAATTAAAATGTCAAAACAGCTTATTGTGGATTTCTTCTTTTTAATTTTTCAATCATAATCAAATTGATGTCACTTGCAAAATTATGGCTTGTTCTACTGTTGGTCCAGAAAGGGACTGAGATCAAGTTCCTCAAAATTTTGAATGCTTTTTCTCCTTATTGTTGTTTCAGATGAGGACAGGAAGAGGATAGGGTAAAGCAAATAAAAATCAATGTTTCGAAGGTATTTTTTTGAACTCCCAAAATGTAAACTAGCTGCTGAAGTCAGTAATTAGACTCCTTTTATGCTCAGGAAAACTGAAGCATAGGCAGAAAAGATCTTGTTTCTTTTTTACATGTAAGTGTCCTCACTCTCCTCCGAGGTTCTTGCACCAGGAAGAATTTCTTTTTTGTTGGCAATATCTAGTTCTTTGCTGGTTGATCTTTCTGTACTTTTAATGTCTGTCATGGCTTTGCCATCTGGTTTGAAGCGTTTCATGATTAAAACAGAGAGCACTATATATAAGACACAGCTTCCTGCCCGTAGTCCTGCAATGAGGCCAAGATAGACATTTCTGGGGGGGGAAAAAAGAGACGGAATATGTTTATATTAATAAAGCTTGCCAATTCTGAATGGAACCAAGTAAGATATAAAGTGCAGTTTGACAAAACCATCTATTCTCAGCCAGGTATTACTTCACATCTTGAAATAACAGGCAGAAGGAATGACCTTATGATATTTAGGCTCAGGCAGATGCTGTTCAGGTCCTACACTTTTAGCAGAAATGTCTGGAGTGTGCTCCCATTCAGCAGACTGTGTTTTACAGCTGAGACACGAGAAGCTGCACCAGCTGGGGCTTTTTTCCTATTTTATCCCTGTCTTCCCCCAGCTCCTCACTGGCACACCCGGTGCTCCTGGCCACAGTTCTCCATGTACCACCAGTCATTTAAGTCCTCTCTCCAAGTGGATTTTGTGAGGTGTAGGAAGCAAATAGATGAGGGGTGTGGCAGAGCATCTTCACTGCTACTTCACAGTTTTTCACTCTTCCAAAAAGCCAAAGAGTCACAGAGTTATTCAGTGCACTTATTATATTATTCACTGCAAGTTTCAACAGAAGAACTAATTTTAGCAACTTATGGCAGGGTACTGCAATTTTATATGTCATATTGAATCAAAATTATTTGGTTTGTTTGATCTATCAAGGTCCAGTCAAAATAAGGAGCTTTGATGCTGTTAGTATCCTAATCTGTCCATAGACAATAGACACAAGGAAAGAATATTTTGGTCCTTGCTCTCCAAATCTGCCTCAGAAGCCAAATTCCCAATCCCTTAATGAAGACTCAGCTTACCTGAATTCTTTTGTGTCATATACACGGCAAGATCCAGATCCCCCACAGCTTTTTGTCCCCCATTTCAAGCAGGTCTTATCTATCAAGGCACCAAAATAAATAGGGGCTGGGAGTCCCCCTGCAAAGACAATTTTTATTACATGATCTCAGACATAAAGATCTCATCATTTAATACCATGTAAAGAAAAGAGGAAATGAATCTCAAGGTTTCTGAATTACAATTGTATCAAATCGAACTAAACAACCAGTTCCAGTTTTGAGATTCCAAGATTTGTGAAAATATTTAAGCAAGTACTAAAGGGAGTTGAAGTGATGAAAGATTATAGCTTAATTATATTCAGTGAAGGAAATGTTAGCAATTCACTTTAATGGCATTTTTATTAGAAGCATAACTTCTGTTGTTTAAAGAAATAATATAACCAGCATTTCTTTTGCAGTCCCCAATGTGGATTTACGTGCCATGACACATTAATATTTATGTATATTAATGTACCTATTCGGGTATTACACAACAGTTTGCCATTTAAAATGTTTAATGGGGTGCAGAGGGCTGAATTTAACCACTTGCTCAAAAGCAACTAGGTAATAAATGTATTACTTCTGTAGGACTGAAAGAATTCCTTTTAGACAGTCATAACCCTTTAATATAATCAGTAACCTGTTGGAGGGATAATGTGCAATTTTGTGAAACAAACTGTTTCATAAAAGCAGAAGATTGATCCTCTGCAGAATTCAGCTAAAATATGGAGATTAGGAAAGAGATCCAAATGACTACTCAGGCTTGTGAGCAAGGGTGAGGTTTCAAAAATCAGTTAACAAGAGAAGACGAGGCAAGATTTTCTTGCTGTAGGGCAGACTACATTTCTGAATACTTCAATGATTATTTATTGCAGACAAACTCAAGAAACAAAATAATAGGCAGAGTACATGGGAGCTTTAAATGAATAAAGCTCAGCAAAAGGGAGCATAGGTGTTAAGGATATGCAGATTGAGCAGACTCAGGTAGTTGTGTCCACAAATCAAAAAAGCACCCCGAAAGTACAATGAATTCCTTGCTTTGTCTGATCCCTCTGCTGTGTAGAAAAAAAATGTTAAAGACATAACCACAATGTGGATTACATGTCAGGAAACATGTAGCAGGCTTCTCCAGACACCTTGAAATGAACAGTCTGCTTGCAAGGAAAAATTCTGGAAAAGTTATTTTGTTCTCATCTGAAGCAAGGGCATTGCACTGGCTAACTTTGGTCTGCCTCTTTTATTACCCACTTGAATCCCACAAAATAAAAAAGCAGTTCTACCTAGTACTCTACCACCCAAAGTTTCAATCCCAACAGCAAAGGATTTCAGGTCTGGTGAAACAGATCTGGAAAGGAAACAGAAACAGTCCATTGCTTTGAGGAACAACAGAATAATGTCTCTACATTCATGCTGTGAACATCCCCACATGCTCCATTGCAAGAATGCTGTGGCTTACTGTGACCAAACTGTCATCAAAATAAATGGGACAACCTACAGAAACTGATCTTGAACCCAGGGAAAACAGATTGTAAACACTTCTAGGAGATGATGCAGAGGAAAATTAAAGTGAACCAACTGAAACTAGACAGTTCATGTCCATAAGTTGAGCTCCAAGAAGCTGGCTTTCTTTAGAAAGGGTTGTATTGTGCAGTGATGACCAGAGGGAACAAGGGTGTGCAGTCCTTGCTGTCTGCATGCAGGTTATTCCCACCTCTTCCTCTGGCATTCTACACAGAGGCAGCAAATGTGAATTACCTGGCTACAAAAGCATCTCATTCCTACCAGTGGAAAAGATCTTGTGTCCATCAGGTGAACTGGGAGAATTGACAAAAAGCAGAGGGGAGTAGTGAGCTGGAACAGGGGCAGGAGAAAGCCTTGCTGTGTCCAGCCTGCTCCCTGAACTGGAGTTTGTACAGCAGTCTATTGAATTTTCACTATTAAGAGGAAAGGCTTCTCATTATTCACATTAGTGAAAACTGGCCAGCAAAGAGAGCCTTGCCCATAACCCAGGTGTGTGCTAAGGATGGCCACACTTAGAAATTCTGCAGAAGAATCAGCATCTTAGCCAAGTTATCTACTCATGTGCACTGACTGCTGGGGGTTGCAGTTCACCCGTGAGCATGAGGGGAAAGAAACTTCCATGTGAAAGGCACAGAACACCAACTTTTCTTCTGAGAGCAAAATAGCAGTGCTGCTTTCCAACTGAAGGAATAAAAATTTAAAAATATACAGCTGCTGACATAGTTCTGTTTAAACCAGCTGACACAAAAAATTGGAGTATCAGACTTCTCACAACACAGAAGATATTGTGAGGCCACAAGGCTTAACAAAGGTGGATGTTTTTCTCCTGAGTAATGTGAACAGCGTAGTCACCTTGGATATGGCTTAGCACTGCATCTTATTTCAAGTTCAAAGCTCTGTTAAAAACATCCCAGTCACTGGACATCAAAACTAACTTTCAGGATCAGCATAATGCCCACCCATGTCATCACCAAAGTATCTACTCAGTCTCAAATTGGAATCAAATTGCTGGACAGGCATTTTTGCTGTGCCTCTGGACAGAGATGGATTTCAGAGTACAGGCAATTTGGGCCTCAGGGGCCCAATTTGATGAGCATGCCATTCCTCACAGTAGGAATGAAACTACAGATACCATATTCTCTTTCTCTTCCCCCAAGCTTTATGGTCAAGGTAAGGTAGAGTATTTCACCTAAACATAATCATGTATGTAGGAGTGCCTCCTAAGGCTAAAATAAATGCACATGCAGTCTGTAATGCTAAAAAATAGGGAAAGGCTTTGGCACAGCTTTCTCTTTGGCATTGTCCCAAAACTGCAGAGGAATTGCCAAGCCCGTGCCCTTGTCCTTCCACACAGCTGCAATTGTGAAACACCTGAAAGGAGAAGATGAGAAGAATAATTTATTTATTCAGAATTCAGTGGCACTAAACAACAATTTTAGTAGCTAGATCTTTCATTCCCCATATCAGCCAGGCTGTTTTTTACACTGGAAGAACTTCCCTAATCACCTTTGCACACTGATGGTTCATTGGTATGCTCCAGCCACTCTGAGCTACTCCAGAGACACAAAGCAACTGTGATCTACTTTCAGCCATGCTATTGCCAGAACAGAATGTCCTCTGTGTATGTTTAAAATGGGTCAAAGCTAAAAAAATCAGATGTGAACTGTTATCCAGCCATTCTGCTCAGGTACCTTAGGAAGCAGATGAGTAACAAATACAGATATGGACTCAACAATGCAATCAGGAATATCTACCATTTTATATCTAAAGCAGCATTTGGTGTTCAGTTGAGAGTGGCCTTTGAAGTTAACAGGAGATATGGGCTTGAGAGCCAATTTTCCAGAAGGGAAGCAAGAGGCTATTGCTGGAATATACAGATATAAGCCTGAAAATGTTGCTCATCTTTTTTATTACACTAAGACAATGCTGCTTCTGCCAGAAGACATGGCCATTTGCACACAGTTCTGCAAACCTACTGATTTTAATGGTCTGGCCCTTTAGGTAGGATTTGAAGTCTTGGAAATGGCTTTGCTGCTGATACACCAACCAAAATGGCCAGGTGTTTTTTTCAAGATATCTTAGCTGTACAATTAGTGCTATGGATTGCTTTTCTGAGTTAGGGCAGCTCAGGAGAGCACACAATTCCAGTATGATGTTTAACAGCTTGTGAAACCAGCACTCAGATGTTTATACAGGTCTGCTGCACATGAGTTGACACCACAGGATTTTGCTGCTATAACAACCAGGCTAGTAATGGTCTCCTAAAGCAAACTGCTTTTAGCTGTGTTTTAGCTACACAGTAAGAGATCTACTGAGGAATTTAAAGCAAAGCCTATGGTCACCTTGCTGAGAAGGCAATAAATTTAAAAAAATCTAAATAAAAGCATTTGAGAATTGGAAGTTTAGAGGCTGAAGTTTTCATGTCTGTTCTGAGTATCTCACTTACCTCACCCTAAATCTTTTAAAAACCCTCCCTGCAATCTTGCACTGAGTTTCTACAAGGTTAAACCATACAGGATAGACATTTGTGTCTACCAGATTTCTGAATCACAAAGCCAAAATAATTAACAGATGGAGAAATCTGGCTATATCTATAACCATAGAATAATTGAATAGTTTGGGTTGGAAAGGACCTTTAAATGCTATCTAGTCCAACTCCTTTCAATAATCAGGGACATCTTAAATTAGGTCAGGTTCCTCAAAGCCTCATTCAACCCAACCTTGAATGTTTCCAGGGATGGGGCATCCACCACCTCCCTGGGAAACCTGTGCCAATGTTCCATCACCCTCGATGCAAAAAATATCTTCTCTACATCTAGTCTAACCATCCTCTCTTAATTTAAAACTGTTACCCCTTGTCTGATTGCAACAGGCCCTGGTAAATAGCCATGTATCCACCTGTATATTTACCATATTCTTTCCTGTTCCAGTTGATGATTTACATCCTGCAAAGCAGGCTGTCATGTATGTGATCCCATCAGCCCCACATACAGGGTCCCACTGATCCAGCTTGCAGCTGCAGTCAGCATTGCAACTGGCCACATAGGTGTTCTTGGTGGAGGAAAGATGCTTTATTCTGGAGGACAACAGAAGGAAATAAGAGAATTATTTAGTCAAATTATAAAGTAAAAAAAAAAAATATTAAGGAGTAGTCAGGAAAAACATGGGGAAAGGGAAGTAATCACCATGAACAGGTGTCTGCTACCACCCAATGGACTGTGAAGTTGTCATATGGAGACTAAAGTAATTTCAGCTCAACCAAAGGTCTCTTGAGGTTTTTCATCGAGCATTAACATTTTTACAGATTGTTGTTGAAAAGGCATGGAACCGAAAAGTTGTAGGTGTCCTTGGCTGGGAAGGAATATTTGGTATTATATTTCCATTTGAAAGCTCACTCCAAGAAAAAGAAAATCATGTCTAGAATCTCTTGCCATAGAGACATGGCCTAAGAAAAGGCCACGGTTTTCCTTAGCACTAGGATATCGTAGAGTATCTGAGTGCTAGAAGTGGTGATGTAAAATTACATAAAATTGCAACAGCAAGATGTATTTTACAATTTTTTTTCATTGGATCAAGGTCAGTAAGTGGCAATAAAAGGAGTGCTGCTTCTCTCTCAGCTCTGACCATATCCAGCAGCAGCAGCCCTGAATCTAGGACCCATTTCTTATCAGATCTCATTTCTTGTATACTATCACAGGCTTTTACAGTTCCCACTTTTACCAACATTTCTCTAAGAAAAATAAAAATCAGGCCCCAAAGAGTTAGACTAAATAGATGACAACTAGATTTGAGAAATACAAAAGTGGACAGTAACTCAGAGGCAGGGCTCATTTTTCAGAAAGTATTATGAGTCAATCAGCTACGAATCACCCCTGCTCACAGAGTAAAGGAAAAAGTGTTCAAAGTTTGCCTTTTCTTCTTCCTTACTCCTCAATCAAAACCACACCTTAAGTGGGCTACATTTCTCCTATGTCTTTTAGAAAGGAAAATAGCTGGGGGATTTATCCCTCATTAGACCATTGCTTGTCTTCAAAATACAAATTGTTAAATGAGTAGAACAGTAGATGAGTTGCTTAACCAGAACAATCCTAGCACATGCAAAATTCTCCAGTCTCAGTTCTCCTAGAGAAACTGTAATTTCTCTTTCAGTAGATGCTGCCTTGTTGTTTCTGCTTATTTTTAATTCAGTCTACAGTATCAGATATTGCACTCAACCAGAGTTATCTCCACTGCACAAGGCTCTGACATATTTTGTGTAACTAAGCTCCAAGTTGAACTGGGTATCAGGTTTGCCAAGAGAACTTAGATATTTCCCCAAGCACAGGCTTGGTTTCTGTCTGAATTGAAAATGTAGCAAGTGTTGCTGGATTCAGTTTAATCCCTTGAAATCCCTAGAAACTTGGACCAGAATGAGCTCAGTTTAGACAGTAGGCAATTGTGGCAGACTGCTAGAGTCAGGAAAATGTCCTTGGGAAAGCATGTCCATGGTTTTTTTACATCCCACTCCCTACAGGACAGGAAGAGACTGGCTTTAAATTAAAGTCTTGAGATAGAACATTAAAATTTAATTTGCCTGTGGTAAATATCTTAATTACTATTTTGCCAGAATATAGAGGTATATTGTTAATGTCCAGCAATAGAGAATTTTAAAAAGTAGAAATAAAGAATTTAGAAAAAAGCAATGTCTGATTTGAAATCTGAAAGACAAATTTGAAAAACAAAATCATTATATTCTGCCCATACCCAACACTAGGTATCATTTGAGCCTGACAAGTCTGTGCAAAACATAGGATTTTCTTGTGTGCATCACTCTCAAAGAAGTGGCAAAATTATATAATCACAGCAGCTCCACTCCAGTTAAAACCCCACTGACTGATAATGGCAAATTGCCTAATACAGGTCAATTTAAAAAAACCAAACTGTTGTATTGAAACAGGTATATATGTAAATGGATATAGAAGCATGCTACAGTAAATCAGCAGACAAGACATGTCTCACAAGTCATCCAAATTCAAATGTTTCCTAGAGTAGAAGTTTTGAGATTACAAACCCAGAGTAGCAGAGGACGCTCAACTCGAGTGGGAATTGAGAACACAGGTCATGCATCGTGTCCTGAACAGGGCAGGAAGGACCAGTGACAAATGACACCCAGCACAAAGCCAAGGGGATACAAACCCAGAGTAGGGCGCTGTCAAACCAGCCACCTGGAGCACCTCACAACTGCAAGTGAAGTACAGGAGGTACAACAGAAATGCTGCTACAAAAGTGATGCAGGCGAACTTTGCCATCTCAGTTATGTGAAGTTTGAACTTCTTGATCAGAAAGCCTCCCAGAAACATCCCCAGGATCGTGATGGGTAAAAGGACCACACCTGCCAATAGAAGGTACGAAAAATGTTAACTGCTGTCATTTGCATTGACCCGTTCCAGAATAAATATCTGGTTCTAGTGTTTTCAAAGTATCAGACACTCACCTATTTGGGGGCAGATCCCTTGAGGTTCTAAGACTTTTTGTTACCTTAGGAATTTTACTCACTTCCCCGTTTTCTTTTTCAAGTCATATTACTACTTTAAAAAGCTTAGTTCCTCAGTATTCCCTACCTTTGTTGTTCGTATTTATCTTGATATAACAAAACATTTGGAAACTGGAGTAAATGAGAGAAATGTCTTAGCTCAAGGGCATTTCTCCATTTAAAATAAAACATTAAACTTCACAGAAGCTACAAAAAAATTCCCAAAATGGAACACAAAAGGAAGCTCCATCTGTTTCTGCACTGGATTCCATTTTGATGCAAGGGTGAATCATGAGAAGGTTTGTATTTAGATTTAATCTGTTCAGTATTTCATGAACACCAACCCTAACATAGGTTAGAGAGCTTTTACAAGGTTTTATTGGAAGGGGATTGCCTTTCTCTTTGTGGTTTTTCAGTTTATTGGGGTTTCTGGATGTGTTGTTTTTGTAAAACTTTCCCTACATCCAGAAAAAAAGTTAGGAAAAAGAAAGTTCTTCCCACATTTGTACCTGACCAAAGCACAGTGCCTTCAGATTAAACTAATGCAATATCAGTTCTGCAATGACCCCAAATACGCCAGTTTTCCTGCCTTCTACTGTAAGATTAAAATAATTTTTGCCATTCTTTTTTTCTAGAACACCACAAAAAACTTATTTTTGATGGAACCGATAAATAGAAAAAAGAGCTTTGAGATGAATTGATTCAAAATTTTATATTTTAGTTTCTTATTGCTTATAAAATTTGCATTTGTAATCTAAATGAAAGAAAATTTATACCAACATCTTATTCTGAAAATAAAAAATCACACATTTCATTAGAAATTTTTAAATTATATTTTTTCTTGTAGTTGTTACTGTTACAGCTTATGTGTGGCTTTTGCTCACAAAAACAGACACATAAGCCAAAAATCTCTCTATGCAAAAAACTTCCTCCCAGTTCTAAAAATCCTCTAGCTTGCTGAATTAGGAACACCAGGAAAATTAACACTAAAATTAATAAACCACTACATATTCCCTTTTTAACCAAAATAGTTCACAGAAGCTCCTTCTAAAAATGAAGACAAAATAACAAAGAAAACTTTTTGACATTGGAATTTGAAAGGAGAACAGGTACCTACCAATTAGAAAGATGGCTCTTGCCACTGATACATTAAATTGTTGCTCCATAAACTTTGTCTCATAAGTTATCATCCCAACAAGAGAATTGTACTGCAGAATAGTTAGGAAGATGTACACCAGGAAAATTGAATTTCCAAACAGTTTCCTAAGAGCTGGCAAGAAATCTGCAATGGAGAGGTATATGCTGTACACTCTGCTAAACACAGAGAAGAGTTGTTTTGACATACTTTAGATAGTAAAATCAACTTTGATTTAATTACTGGCTGTATTGCAGGTTATAATTCTGTGCCTATCAAAACACATACTTGCTCAAGTGAGAGTTTTCCTCATTGCCAATACATGACTTACGGGAGCAGCAAGGCTGAACTGGGAATCAAAAATCCTACGTTGTCCTGTGTGTGACACAGGACTCCTCATCAGGAGCACTAAGGTTTGCAAAATGTCTTCTCAGTGCCTGTACAGAGCATTAAGATCCTCTATAATGTACCAAGAGCAAAACTTAGTGCCTAAAGCAGGAGCCCCACATGAAGATGATATTTAGAGAAAGGAAGAACCTGACCCAGAAAAAGGCTGGAATCATTCCTGAGACCCTTGACTAGAATGTTGAAGTGCATTAAATTAAAGTGAACCCAAAAACCTGCATTTAGACCATAGCCTGGCTCTTGGTACCCTTGGCTAAAAGATGAGAGTTGAGAACACATCTGCTCTAGGGGTGCCCACACATACAGTGAAAACCTTAGGTCTTAGAATAAAAACATAAAAATAAAGGCAATGGGTGATTGGCTCTGACATTGCCTGTACAGGTTCATTGATCACTCCTGAGGAGCTAGGGATCCAGGGAAGTCCCTCCAACAGCTACTGTGGTACTGAGCCCCATGTTTCCCTCCAATGTGTTGGCCTCACAGAAACAGTGGCCTGTGAGCTATGGATCAGCCACTGATGAGGGATGGGATATTTCCCCCACTTTTCCTTCATAATCACAGGCTTACAGCTGTATACGTCATCTGAGAACTATGAACTGAGGATCTCTGGTGCTCAGAGCAACACCACAAGCATTTTCCAGCTGGGGAAGACTAAAACATGCTCTTATCATGTAATTGTAGTAGTACAAATTAAAGCTAACTTTTTTGTCCACCATTTGTACTGCAGAAATGTGCATTTTGCTGAAGGTTGTGCAAGTCCACGTTCAGCTCAAAATGAGCCCATGAAATAGAATTTGCTTGCAAACATTTGGGCAATAATCTTTCACCTTTTACTGCCTCTGAGAACTTTAACCGTGGCTGAGCTGAGGGGTCTATTTTATAGTGATCTCCTTGAACAGACAAATGGCTAATCTTCAGGTTTTCATTCTCTCCTTCTTTTGGTAAGGAGTAAGGCAGAAACCAGAAAGGCAATGAAGCAATGAAATTGACTGCTCCACAGATGAGCAATCCAAGCCACCAGGCACCAACCCAACGAGTATCCTTGGGATTTATGCTGATGGCATCTATAAAATACAGAAAGATAGGAAAAAATATTAAATATCATGCAGAGCAACCATTATAGATATCCTTATATAAATACATGATTTAAAAACCAGAACAGAGGTGATTTATGTTCCATATGAAGAACTGAAATGCGGTTTGTTTCAAATCATAGATTCACAGAATGGTTTGGGTTGGAAGGGACCTTTAAGATCATTAAGTTCCAACTCCACTGCCACAGAGGCACCTTCCACTAGACCAGGTTACTCAGAGCTTCATCCAACCTGGTCTTAAAATTTTCAGGGATGAGGCATCCACAACTTCTCTGTTCAACTTATGAATGACCCATCCCTGGAAGTGAATCAGTCCTATGCAGTCAAAAAAAGATGTCTCCATTTAGCTCCATGGTGGTATTTTCTTGCCACAATCTTCAAACATTTTCTGTGGGAATGAGTGACAGCAACCCAAAAAGACCTTTCTCAATTTCCCACTGTCACCCCCTTGTTCCATCCTCAAACTCTACATCTTCCCCCATATTTCCTCAAATTTTCCCAGGAATTAGAGACTTGAAAGTTATTTGAAAAAAATGAAATGAGTTTTTATGTAAATCTTTGCTGCATGCTTTTTAAGAGAACATAATTCTTGAGAAGTGTTTAAAATGTCTGTGGGCCTTTCACTGTTCCCTCAACGTGTGGATGGTCTTTTTTCACTAATTTTTTCTCAGCTGCACAGGAAGGGTGTAACAAGTGCGTGTGCAAGCATGAAAAGAGGTGCAGTGGGGGTAGGGGGTCTTGCATCAAGGGCTTTTCCAACCACATTACGACACAGCAGATATTGAAATGTGATTAACACTAGCTTTTGAGTGGGAAAAACTTCCTGAGATCCCCCCTTTTTGAAGCAGGGAACTGGGAAGGTGCTTCTTGGCATGCAAGTTCCTACACTCAGCCACCTTCTCGACTAACTCACCAGCCCACAGTCTCTTACCAACATCCACAATGCCAATGTCAACCCAGAGGCTGGCACAGAAAGAGCCAAGCAGAAAGCCGAGGGTTGGTCCAAACATGCCCGAGGATCTCACCAGGCCTGGAAAAAATGGGAGTCAGCACACGAGAGTGAGCAAAACACACATGGACAAACCTCTGAGGGCAAGGAAGGGGAGAGGAAGGAGGACAGGGAAAAGTGGCACAGATCAAATGCAGAATGTCTAATGGGAAGACCCTGAACAGTGAGATTATAAGCCACAAGTTTCCATAAAGTGGACCTATGCATGCGATTCATTGGCAAGATTTGTGTCTTGAAAGCAATAGGAAGAAAGAACAGCATTGCAATGGCTTTTATTCCTCCTACTCCCTTCTTCTGATTTTGTAGTTATGTTGCTCAGCTTGTGGCAGCTAACCAATGATCATCCAGCTCTAGACCAGAGCAGACTTCTGGAGGTGCCAGAAGTCTGCCTGCAGCTCTGTCTCCAGCTTGCAGGATGTTCTGTGATCGTACAAGCCAGGACTTTTCCCTGTGTTATGTGTTCAGGTCCTGTAATTCTAAAATCAGTAGTTGATCTGATGATGTGCTTGTGAAAAGGCACATTTTCACAGTTTGGGATGACAGGGGCAATAAAAGTGCACGGACACGGAATTTGGTACAGAATTATTCTTCAGAATATTTGAGAATTTTTTGAAAAATTTTCTTTGAGAATATTTTCAGTAGGCAATAAACAGCTACAAGTGCCCCCATGTGTGATCCAAATTCATTAGACAGAATCTTTGTTGATTCATTCAGCACCAGAACGAACAAATCAGTGAACTCTTGTGTTAATATGCATTGATGTGGCTGTAAAAAAAAACCCAACCAAAAATTAGTGATCAAGTAGTGCCCTTTTTAAAATCATATTTCAATTTTGCTACTGGCCTCTCTGGGGCTTCCATTTTCTGCTCTGTCTCTGCTTACAAAGGAGATAACATGGGATCAGAAGAAGGTAGAATGCCCCTAGGAACAAAGGAATAAGCTGTGAAGACTAGCAAAAACCTAGGAAACTAGACTACATTTTGCTGACCGGTGATGTAAATACAGCACAATTTGATTTTGGGGACCACTACTGGCAATCAACATAAAATTTAAAAAATCTCAAAATAATTCAAGCATAGCTCCACACATTCCCTTGCCATTTGTTTTGATCAATTAAAGTTTAGTTGTGAGGAGGTAACAGGCTCAAAAGAAAAATTCAGTGATTTGCACTTCTGAATTCCAGCATGGAACTGCCACCTAGGAGCTGTTTGAAGTTGCAGAAGGCTTAATTCTATTAGAAAAGAAGGAATTATTGACCAAATGCCTGCCATTTCTTGCCCATATTCAGTACTATGCTCTGTAAATCCTACTGTGTTGCTCTACTGCAGAGATTTTCCTCCTGAGACAAAGAGCTGGTTTTGGAAACTCTTTTCTGAATATAGTGATTGTTCAATTTACCATCAGGAACTTCTGTAACAAATCCTTACAGCTTAACAAATATGCTAATTTTTTCTTTTCTCTTCCTTTATGTGTCAACCCTGGTATTATTATTTCACTACAACTCCACCAAAAAATTCTAATGTATTCCACTAAGAAAATGCCCCAAAATAACTTATGTTCTTATTCAACAAAACATCTAAAGGCAAAAGAAAAAGGAGAGATAGGAAGCTGAAACTTCTTGTTCATGGTCAAATAATGAGATCAAATGATCAAAATTCATCAGCAAGTCTTGACTGACTTTTTTATTATAGGACAACTTTATTTTTTTGTATTTTACTAGAACACTGATCCTGAATTGATTCATTCAACTGATAAAAAATAAGAGATAGAAAAGAATTAAAGTTAGTCAAGAAAAGAAATTTCAGCTTTATGGAAAAGACTATTTCAACAGTCACTTTTTTTGCAAATAGGTTCAGTCCACCAAACCGGAAGAGACTGCAAATTGCTATTCTGAATGTAAAAATGAAATATTTTAATGCTGTGTAAATTACTTTATTTCATTTACATAACCGAATTTTCATTTTGACTGAATCCATACTATTCTCTGTGTCTACTTTACATTTTTAATCTCGCTTGCCCAAGAATCCCCAGCATGTCTCAATTTCCCCCAGATCAGATTCTGACACGAAAAGAATTCAGCTGAACTTTTAAAAATACCTTTAATCATAAGCTCTGAGGTGATTACAAATATTTTGGATAACTGCTGAGTGGAACAGTTTTTTTTACAGCTACCCCCCCTATTTTCTTCAAAACGCAGATTTCTTCATGCCAAAATGAAGGTATTTGCCATGGCCTTACCCTATAGGATTACATATTGAGCTCTTCCTGAAACTGTTTTACTGCCTTCATGACCAGCTCAATGTCACCAAGTTTACTTCAGGCCACAGTTTTTACCTCCCTCAGCCAAAAAAACACCCCACATTTTTAAACCAGTTTGCCAACAAATTAATTAGCTTGGGTGCAAGTCTTTCTGTCTTGGGCAATAGGTTATCTGCCATCAAAACAGGAACAACAAAATCCCAATTAGAAGGGATTTGTTACAACACCCCAGCAGTGTTGTTTTCCTTTTGGTAACTAATGACTTTAAAAAGCTTTCAACAGGAAGTGTAAAACACAAAAAGTCAGGTAAGAGCTTCTGAAACACATTTACACTACTGGGACTACATCACATTTACATTAAAGACCATTTCCTTATCTGTGAAACAGTGGTTAGGAAGAATTTTATCTTCTGAAGCTGTGGTACTGAAGATGATATGCCAGATAAGGCAGATATGACTTACCTTAGAGAAACAAGTATTAGATTATACTTCCCTATGCAGAGAGAACTGGCATATGTATCAGAAGCCACTTGGGGAAAGGAAAAAGATCATCTGGAAATATCCTTAGAAAATAAACACTCTTTTGCATTGTTCTTTTATCTCAGTGCAACACAAAATTATCCAGAATAGAGTAGATAATATTTTTTGTTTGTTTGTTTTGTTTTTTGTTTTCTATGTTTGGTTTGTTAGTTGGGTTTTTTGTGAGTATTTGCTTGGCTATGGAAATGTTAAAGAAAAGAATGTTTAGCATAAAAATCACTCATTTGTATATTACCTATATAAAATGCTGAGTTTTCTTCTTTAGAAAAATCATCAATATATGAAACTCCCAATGGCATAATTGGTGCTTCCCCAATTCCACGCAAAAGGTTTCCCACCAACACAAAGAGCCACAGATAGGAATTTGTTGTTTTCTCACATCCTGCAGGCCATAAACATTGACATTTCTGTGAACATAATTCTCACAATACTTTATTGCAACAGTAAAATTACATTAAAAAATTATTTTAAAAAAAGAGGGTTTAACAATCATTATAGGGTGGGTTTGTAAATGTCATTTTTTCCACAGAGGGTTTATACTGCTTTCCAGTAATAGAGGGTATATACAATGGGGAAAAGCAGAAGAAGGGAATCCAGCATCAGATCTTTTGCTTACCAAGGTTTTTCATTGTGCTGGGTGTTTCTGTAGCATCTGTGACTGGATGGCCCTCAGATGATGCTGGGGAGCAAGCTGATACACTCGTGGTGGAGTTGTCCATGCTAACAGTTATCCTTTCATAATTGTAACTGGAAAACAACTGTGTAAAATACAACTGACACATGAAAGACTCTGCTTTGCAGGAAATGTGTATGAGCCTTGTGTTCATGCATGTTCATCCCTGTTACATGCATGCAAAGCAAACAGGCAGCCCATTTCCAGTGCATTGCTTACAAAACTGTAGTTATCTTTACACCTTTTTCAAATGCTCTAACGATTCTAACCCCAGTATTTTCTTAATCTAAAGAGCAAAAAAGCTGCTTTCAGAGATTAAGAAATGATTCTTTAGACTGCAGGACAAAGGCAGTGGCCATCCACATCTACATACATACAATAGTGCTGATGCTTTTCTATACCGGCATCTCTTTTTCACTTGTGTGATAGATGTGTAACATGGAGATTTCTCTGCTAGTGTAAATTTAGATACCTAAAGATCCAGTAGTAACCTGTCTGTGTATATAAGAGATTAACACAGGCTGCAAGATACACGTGAAAGTTTGGCTGCATTAAGCAGCCAGCCATAACAAATCTACAAAGTAAATTGAAGCCAGCTGGAGTACATTTATGCTACATTAGGATAACTGGACAGCAGATATTCTCTCTGACTGTGCCATCAACTTTAACATTGTGATGGATGACTGTGAGGTCCCCGTGGCCACTGGGTTTTGCTCAACGTTTGGAGAATGGGTGATCTTCAGAACCCAGATGTGAGTTTGGGTTAAACCAGAGATTTCCACAGTTCTGCTTTTAGCCTTTGCAGTGCAGGTTCCCACACAAGTGTCTGTGACTACTTTCCATACCATGGTCCCCAGATATGATTCTTTCCATGCCCTCCTTATCACTGGAATTGGTTTTAGAACTAAAGAAATTACACAAATAAATTTTAATTTTTGAGGGCCAGAGGGATTTTATTTTTAACTACTACTCAGCAAAGATTCCAAAGGATTGGAAAGGTATGACCTGCTTCTGACAACTACACAAGCACTAAAGCTTAGATGTCAGATATTTAGATGCCTAAATTTAGATAGGCATTTGGATATTTAACTTTCCCTGAGTTCAGTGGAGATAGATACAAATCTTTATCACTTTAAAGAGCTTACAGTGATTAACTACCATGGAGAAGGAAACCTTTTCCATGAAGATCTCGCTACAGTTCATTTAAGTAGAAGAAACAAGGAAAACCACTAAAAAAATGTGTATGTATATATACATATATATCCATCCCATGTGAAAAATTCCACCCATTTTATCCCTAATTTTTTATAAGTTCTGTAGAAGCCTGAGGTTTCTCTCTTGCTTACCTGTAGCAAGAGGTAAGTTTCAGAGAGGAAATCAGAAAGTCAGTACTAGAAAATTCACCCATTTAAAATCTTAACAAACTACCATAGTCAAGCTTTTAACTCCAGTGTATGTTTAAAAAACATTTCATATGATCAAGTGCAATTAATGCACACTGTGAAAACTCTCCATATTTACCGTCCCATTAGGAACTGTGGCATCACTGACAAAAATGCTCCTAAGGACATGATGAGACACCCAACAGCAATTATTTTTGGTCGATGAACCCTTGGTCCAAGGTAGCTCACCAACACCATTACCATTAAGTTACCTGTGTCAACAGAAGAGAGAACCAGGACAGAAAGAGAGATATTTTGGTGTGAAAATGTACTAAGAAGCAGTACTTATGTACTTTCAAAGGAAGTACACATACCTATCTCAAAGCTTCCATCAATAATTCCTACAATTGATGATGAGATTTCAAATCTCCTTTCAATTTGACTGGACATGCTCTTCATGTAGCTTCCAGAAAATCCTTTGGCAAAAAAGGAAAAAGCTAGAGCTCCAAGAAATATCTGAAGAGAGAAAATAATTGAGTTTACAAAGAAATAATTTTTGTTTCATGGCTGAATGCCTGAGCAACCCACTCAAGAAACACAAAAATCATATGCTTTGCTTCATAATTCTCTGTGAAGAGAATCTTCTTATTGTTTTTATTAAACTGGAAGATTTTACTTCCTTTTTTAGGCTGGTCTCCAAAAACTCTGCTACTGCAAAGAAAAGGAAAATTGACACTGATTGTGTGCACCTTCTAACTTTCTACCATATTGTTTTAGCTGCATTCTTCCTTAGGGAAAATTTGTAGCATAATGTTGTTCATTACTGGTACTTATTATCGTGGCATGTCTTATTACTCCTTCTGTTCTAAAAAACATGAATAAAAAGATATAGTTGCAAGTACCATTATGACTATAGCACACCTGCAAATGGTTTGTGAGTAAAATATGGCTTTGCTTTTTAACTTCTGAGCACATTTATTCACTTCTGTGTGCTTGGAATCACAACCATAGAATCATAGAATAGTTTGGGTTGGAAGGGACCTTAAAGATAATTTTGTTCCACCCCCCTGCCATGGGCAGGGACACTTTCCACTAGACCATGTTGCTCAGAGCCCCATCCAATCTGGCCTTGAACACTCCCAGGGATGGAGCATCCACAGCTTCTCTAAGAAACCTGTTTCAGTGCCTCATCATCCTCACAGTAAAGAATTTCTTCTCGGTATCTCACCTAAACCTACTCTCAGTTTAAAGCCATTCCCCCTTTTCCTGTTACTACATGGTCTTGTAAATAGTTTCTCTCCATCTTCTTTGTAGACTCTCTTCAGGCACTGGAAGGCCACAATTAGCTCACCCCAAGGCCTTCTCTTTTCCAGACTGAACAACCCCAATTCTCTCAGCCTTTTCTCATAGGAGACGTGGTCCAACATTCTGATAAAGTTGGTGGTCTCCTTTGGACTTGCTCCAAGAGATCAATATTTTCCTGTGCTGGGGACCCCAGAGCTGGAGGCAGCACTGCAGGTGGGGTCTCACTACAGCAGAGCAGAGGGGCAGAATCCCTCCCTTGCCCTGCTGCTCCGGATGCAACCCAGAGCACTGTTTCCAACACACAGTGTCACACAGAACTAACTGAATTTTGATAGAACTTCAAATTGCAATTCAGTATTCCACAGAAGATACGTGGTGAGGGCTCCTCTCCATACCTTTAGCTTTGAACAATTATGGCACACAGTTTTGACAGGGACTGCACTGCCATTGCTGTCCTGGGAGATTGACTTTTCTTTAAGTTGGCCATCAGTGATTGGCCTATCCATGGTTTTCCTCCTCCAGGTCTGATATGTAGGTGTTCCTGTTTGAAAAATATCACTATGTTTAACTATTATTTGCACAAGAATAGAGGTTCCAATGTTTTTCAGACATACTTAATAGCAAGACACTACTTAAGATGTTTACTAACACCTTTTCTCAAGAAGGACATTAAACAGTGGTCAAAGTGTCATTGTAATGACTTAAGAACTGGTGCACCTGATCTGTGAAATCTGCTTTCTAAAAGATTTCAGGGTAAATGGAAAGTTTAGAGGCCACTTCCTGAAAGTTTTTAGAAATCTTTGTGGAGAAGGAAAGTCCCTGGGAGTTTGTCAGAGACACATCTTCACCATATTTAAGCCAAGTCATACATTCTCTTTAAGATATCCACCTTTAATTTTTATCACAGACTAAATGGACATTTGGTGTGATCCAGCAGGCTTCAGATATTACATTTGTGAAGAATTTCCTTAGTGAACATTACCATTCTGTCAACATTCCAATGAGTAACATTATTTATCAAATAAATGTAGAATCAGACCACAAATGATGACGGAGAAGAGAATAGGGTAAATTATATGGTATGTAAAAATGTATTAAGGAAAAAGAGAGCACTGACTAAAAGAAACAAACAACAACTGTCTTTAAGTCCACAAGTTTTCACAAATTCAAGCAGGAGAGATGATAAATGTAGTTATTTTAACAAGACTGCTAATTTTCAGCTTAAAAATTTGCTCTGATATAAGAAGTCATCTTAGCTATGTTGGCTGATGTAGATTAAGCTGATCAGGGGAGACCAGCTAATACAGAGAGGTCTGGAATGATAACAGGTCAAAAAGAACTATTGCCAAGTTCCTCTCTTGGAAAACTGGCGCAATAATACCAAAATCAACTAGTTAGCTCTGATAAACATTGGCACATATATTAGAGAAGTATGGAAGAACACATGTCAAGGAATTGACCTGTAATGTTTTCACCCCAAGACACTGGAATCTTAAATATGCTCCTCTGCTTAATGGACTATGAAAACAAACATATGTATATTTAAGACTAACCTACATGTGAAATTTCTAAAGGGACCTAACCTTCCTTTGACATCTTCAGCAGCTCACAAGTCAAAAAGCATTGAAAAAATGAGGTCTAGGTAATTAAAGTATGGTGAATTCAGACTTACCCCAATCTTTACAGGATAGGAGCTGAAAGACAGTTTTCTAAAGCAAATACATTCTTTATTGATTTGTATTTTGCTGATGATTAACTTTGTGAAACATCTGACTCTGTTAAATAAACAATATCTAAATCAGTGACATGACTTTTTTTTCTCAATATTTAATTTTAAATATAAAATTTAATTTATGGTGCCAGCCCAATAATCTATATTAAACTTACAGAAAACATAAAATTGTAGAAACATTTCCCTTAATGGAGCAATAACATTTGACATAACCACACGATGAAACCTGAACTTTGGCAAACCAGTGAATCATTGACACCAGTGGTATTTAACATTAACTGAAACAAGAAAATAATGCAAGATTCAATTAATGAATTAATGGTAATGAATAGTTTTTGTACGGAGGGATAAAACATCCCACTGTCCAGAGTGCTTATCCTTTAAAATAAAATATTGAGCTTCCAGAATTGTACCTTTGCACTTTTTGTAATCTGTTTCAAGTTCAGTGACAATGAGAGGTACAAAAGTCTTGCATTAGGACCTAACAACAAATCAAACAAACCACCTAACTAACAAAAGGAAAGAAGCAGGAAGGGAGGGTGTGTAGAGACAGCAAAAGGCAGAGAACTTACTTTGTGTCAGTGCAGTACCAGGCTGTTTCTTTCCCGTGCCCGAGGCCTTCCAGGCTTGGAGCCAGAGCAACGTCACAGCAAATGCTCTGCCTACTTTGAGAAGTGGAGCACTTCACCACATGTTTTTTAAACCTTGGATTTCCTTCTTACGGCGATTGCAAAACTTTCCCACAATCACCGACACGAAAGCTTTGCAAGGGAAGGCAGGTTCCTTGTGTTGTCAGTATTTTGGCAGCCTACCTGCCAGCATGCCACTGGTGTAGTGTAGCCTCTCCCGGGCGGAACAATTGGTATTTTTCACTCTTTTTTTTTTTTTTTTTTTTTAAAGTCTAAACATTAAAGCTGCATGAAGCACCTCTCCAAAGGGAACTCCCTTCCATCCACCCAACAACCATGGAGTGGCTCAGCTCGTGAACAAAAGCACTGGGAGAGCAGGCTCAGTTTTTCCAAGTGTCTTACCTACAGCCTCAGCAGCTCATTTCTTGGTGCCTTTGATGAAGGCCAGCAGAAATACTAGGGGATTAATTAGGTCCTTAAAAGGCATAAATTTCTTATTGATACCTGCCAATTTTTGGTATGGGCCCTCTGTGTCACAACCCCAATGCAAAGGTGCAAAAGGGCTGCTCGTGGAGACCTAAAGAGAAGCAGATGCCTGTAGGAAATCACAGCCCCCCTGCCTGTTATAAATCAGGATTACTTAACACAATCACCAGCAGTTCCTGCAGGTGCCAACAGGAGATGTGGGATGACTCTCCAAGCTGACTACACACTAGCCAAGCAAAAAGAGTGAGTGTAATACATACAGCTAGCCCAGCCCTCACATCCTAACTAACAAGTAGAAAATCACCTGTCACATCTAACAGGCCACAGAGTGTGAAAACCTAATCTGTGTGTTCTCTAGAGCAGAACTCTCCAGAGCAAGGAAAGATTCTGACCCAGAAGTCATCGGAGGCATTACCAAGTCTCAAGAAAAAGATTTGGGTCATCTGGTTGCATGTAACAGGACAGTGTTCACTTTTGCAGAAACTTGAATTACGAAATCAGATTCACATCTAATTAAAGGATCTTTCTAGTGATTTCTAAATACAAGAAAAATATTTCTAAATATAAGAAAAAAAAATTGTTTTATGATTCCAATAAGTTCAGGACCACTGAATGGAAAAAGCCTTGTCCCATCATCCCTTTTCTTTCCAGCAAAAGGTAAATTACTAAAATATAACTTTTCAGCAAGTTTGTTTGACAAGCATTGAGTAGCTCTTTCTGTATAAAAATACATTAAGAAATTTGCTAAAGACTAAATTAACTCAATGAAATAGATGGAAATATAATATTTAGTCATGAAAGCTAAAAGAAATAATAAACTTGCTAAGTCCATAAATATGCAAGCTCTCACTGTGCCCTGAAGCCTGGAGGTTAACTGCAGACAATCATTTTATCTGTCATACTCACATTTGTTAGTGGATTTTGCTTGATAGAATTTTATACATTTTAATGTGACCATTATATATTTACTGATTTATTATGGGTCTTAATTAAAGTCTCAATTTTTCTACTTTGCCAGCTGGACTTAACGCTGCCACAGATATTCAGTGAGCAAATCAAAACATGGCTTATTTCTACCATTTAGTAAGAATATTCGCAACACAGAAAAATGTTATTTTCTATAATGGTTTTATTGTACTGTTCCTGCATTAATCTTTAAATGCTAACTGGTTTTAAATTAGCTTAGTTTTAACACAAGAGAATAATGTACATATTGAAATTCACTTTCTCTTCAAAGAATGCAGAACACAGGAAATACATCAAACCTATTCTTCAGATAAACTGATGCTCATTTGAATAATTTTACTTAGGTGAAGAAGAGTTATCTTTGCCTAGTTCTTAATGACTTAATTATTTCAATTTTTTAAATCTTTAAAATGCTTAGATTCATTTACCAGAATATCATTAGAACAAAGCAGCTTTTGCTTTATTTGAGAATTTCAAATTTACATATACTACAAGCGCATTTGGACTGCTCTTAACTATTACGATATTACAAAATTTGAAGGAAAAAAAATTAACATTACCAATAGGTTCCCTATTTATTCTTGCTGTCAGTCTGCAGCCAGGTAGGAGAACAGAAGTCTGTTGGAAAGGTCACTGCAAGCCCATTTTCTACCAGGACAGCAGGCTCTCAAACACAGTTCTCAAAATGAGACACCCACAAGAATCCCATCAGCACTTTGATAAATGTATTTTAAAGTTGAATACAAAGAAGTTTATCTAGAGAGGATGTGATGCTTCTTGTGATCATCACACACAGAAGGTAGGATCCACTTACAAAGCAGCACTGCATGGATTCAGTGCAGACATTTCCAGATGAGCCACTCAATCAGTTTATCTTTATAGTCAGAGGAGGAAAAAGAAACATTTCTGAAGGTGTGGGTTGTTTGCTCTATTTTAGATACTTACTTTTGGTATGAGATGAAATAAACTCCTGATAAAGAGAAGTGAAAGAAGGCTCGACTGCAAGCTCAGCTTTTGACAACAGAAATCCGGAAGAGATGAATCCCACCATAAAAGACTCCAGCACTCCCATAAGGATAGTCTCCTAGCTTTTGCAAACTGAGCTCCAGTGTTTGTGACAGCATTTGCCACCATACCTTGTCCATGCAACTCAGTCCTGATATGGCAGCAAATGCCAGCAGATGAGGAAAAGGGCCCTTGGTATGGAAGGACAATCCTGTGGAGGCAAACCACAGCTACAGGATCCCAGCCAACCCACTGGCACATGCACCAGCAGCACACACCAGTGCCTCTCCACGAGCCACAGTGTGGGCTGTTGTGTCAGCCCAACAACTGGCTCTACTGGGAACCTGTTCTGCAAGGCCCGTGGCAGCAGGGACACTCAAAAACAGGGCAGCAGGTTACCAATGCAGAAACAGGTTTTGTTGCTGCTGAAGGGTCACAGCTTCCAGCATGACCCGAGGCTGGCTCTCTGTGGCGGGCTGGCAGTGGTGGGTGCAAGAACCCCCTGCAAGGGCCCCAGGAGCAGCTCCAGTGGGAAGAGCTGCCTCCCAGCCTGGCCAGGTGCTGTGCTGCCCAGCACCACCACCCACATCCCAAAAGCAGGGCACGGTGTCCCCGATGGGATGTGCCTGGGTGGCTGCACATCAATGCCCCTGTGTTATGAACTGCATCAAATGGGAGAGAGAGAGGACAAGCAGGGACAGACACAGAGCAAGAGGGTGAGCATTTCCGTGCTCAGCCAGCTCTTTTCTCCAGGAGGTTATTTGGTGTGGCAGCCACTTAAGGAACAGCAGGAGCTTTAGTCCTGGCCTCCTGCCATGCCTCCTCTCCAGAGGGGCTGCCTCCCGTTCATCAGCAGAGGAAGTTTTGCACCAGGGGAACCCGCCTGTCGTCGCTTTAGTTGCGCTCGGTTGCACTGATTGAGCTTTCCTGCCAAGCAGAGCCCCAGCCCAAAGCAGCACAATCCCAAGTGCCAAACCGGGAGATCATGTGGCAATGCCATGCCAGGGCTGATGTGGCAGCGAGCCCGCGGCTCAGGGAGCTCAGTCTGCAAGTCACATCATGGGTTTCCTCAGGAGTAAGTAGTTGCAGAGGGAGGACAAAATTCTGATAGATTGTGCCCTTCTATTGCTGCAACATGGAAGGACAAGATGTGAAGGGAAAAAGAAAAAAATAGAAGGGAGAAAAACAGTTAATCCTCTGCTTCAGTATGAAAAAGGCACTTGGACTTAGAGGTATGATTTGTACATAAGGTGTTGAGTCTTTTTCTTGACACCGATATTTCTCCTCTAAAAAGGTGCACACAGAGGATTTGGAGTTGCTACACTAAGCAATAATTTGATCTTATTTTAGTAATTCCAATTTCTTTAGGTCCCAAAGAAAAATCATAAAACACAAAGATACAGGTGGTACAAATAATTTCAGAGTACTCTTCTATGAGAATTTTCTCCTGCAAAACTTAATTTGGGAACTGTTCACAGGTTTCATGTAAAATTGATACCATCTAACACTGCAGTAAGGGAATTTTCTCCCCAAGGATGGGACCCTACTGACTACTCATGTGTAGAACCCCAAACAATAGTAGTAGATGAGGAGTGTTGTTGATCTGTCTAGTCTGTAAGACAGGTGTTATGCATGTGCTTATATGGAAAAAAATAGTATTAACCTTGGAGGAAGCGACACAAAAAATTATTTTAACTCATATCCCTTCTTATTAAGATGGGCTGCATGGATATAATTGTGCTTGAATTAATTAGTCTTCTGAAAAAGAAAAAGGTATCTCAAAAAATCAAGTTTTTATCAGCATTAATGCATGACTTCCAGTTGAAATCTCCAGCTCAAGCTGGATCATTGCTTTAAACTGAATAAAGGAACTTTTGGTTAAATCCACTCTATGTTTACAAATAAAACATCATGGGATTTGAATAGCCCAAAGATATGTACTGAGAATGCTTTCAAAGTTGAAAAGAAGTCTAAACACCACTGGCAACCTCCAGAAAAGGGGTACCCACATTCAGTGTATGCCATTGGAAATCACCTTTTACAGGTGTTCTGTGTGCAATTTGAATTAAACGTGAATCTAAAGAAGTGATGGGGAAATTTAGCTTGTAAAAATCACAGCTCGTTTTTGCCACAGAAAGTTTGCATTAAAAGAAAGTAAACTACTAAATCTATAGTGGAATACAACCCAGAGGAAATCATCCTCAAATATGTTTTCATTCTTTGGTGGAAAACATGGGAGAAACATCTCAATATCAATTTGTTTGTATATCAGGATGTTACAAACTTACCTTCATTTTTTTCTAATATGAAGAACTCTTAAAGTAATTTTATATGCAAGACTATTATTACTTATGCAACTTAGAGGTGTTTTACCACTAAATAGTGATTTAAAATTAAAGAAAACTTAAAACTTTGTGCTTGCACTTAAAAAGTGATAGATGTGGGAAGCTTCAAGGAAAACTTTTCCCACTTTATCCTCAGATCAGTACTGTTCCTTGGAGTTCCAAGGAAGACTGCTTTTCTAACAGCCATTGTTTTTAAAAAAATATTTTACATAGATTTTTATTTCTCAATAAAATTATGCATTAAGAATTTTTAAGCACTAGTTGCAGTAATTCTTTTTGAGGTAGCTGAGTTTTCACACGAGAAGAATGTAAAGCAAACATATTGTAAACTATAATTAACATTCTTTTGCAGCATAATCTCAGGCAAACACCACATGGGAACTTAATTTTTCTACTAAGGAATGTCAAGATATCTCTCCCTACAAGAGAGTCAAAGGTATCACTGGTCATAGAGCTGTAAACATTAAAAAGGCAGTATATCCACTGTTTTGGTGTTCCAGTCCAGGCAGCACCATGGTCACTCATGTTTCTTTGTTACACATATTCTGTAAAGGAAAAACAGGAGTCCTGAAATAAATTTCTGACACTGAGCTGCACAGGACCAATGACAACCAGTTTATAAAAACAGTTCTTTGCTTTTTGTTTTGTTAATGTCACAAATTATTGAAAAATCTCAAAGGCAAAAAATTCACACAGTACCAAAATATTAAAGCAGTACAGGAAGACCTTTTTGGAGGAAGTAAAGCAAAATGCCACCAAGAACTACTTTTCAGAGCAATAGTATGTTCATTGCATGAGCATCACACAAATTTTATGCATTCCTGGGAGAAATCATAAGGTTCTTAGTACAGATTGGGATGGCACAGGCTTGCTTTAGGGAGACTGACACAAGTAAGTATGTGAAGAATGCAAAAATATCAAAGAGGAAAAAATAATATTAAATGTCACGGGAGGGTTGGCGATGGAAGAGACGGGGCAGATTGCTTGCATGCAATAAGCCAATTTGATACAGGGCACAGTATTTTTACCTTTTTTGCAG
>WEIV01030283.1:0-45080 GCA_013390005.1 Calyptomena viridis
GAACTCTATGCCACAGGACTGTTTTAAACATCATCATGAATCAAAATTCCAATTCATGAGAAAATTTGCTTTATTCAACTGAGCTAAAGTTAGTGACCTGACAGCTGGTTCTGCAGTTCCACTTCTCAGTGACAACTGAGGTAATCAAAACACTAGTTGGAATTCCATTTTTATTGGTTTAATAAGATAGAAAATATAAATAAACACAGAGAAATAAAGGAGGAGAAAAGATGGGGGAGAGCAGCAAGATTAATTTGTGAAAAAATATTCCATTCTCAAAGAAACATGGAAACCATTTGATGTGCATTTGAATAAAATAAGTACATTTAGAGAAGCTTGTGATATGACAGCACTTTAAGTTAAGCAGTATACTCAAAACTGACAGTTTTATATAACTCTGTTCAATGAAGGGTTGAGAGAGAGACTTCTGCCCTTTTTATTTTGTTTTCTAGGATGGAAATGTAAAAAACAAATATAGGAACTGAATTAAATTTTCCTCAAAGTGTTTTGTAGCTAATATTTGAGAAAAAAAGGGAATTAGTAGTGTGGGGATTAAATCCATAAATATAAGAAGCTAAAACCAGCCATCATTCTGAAATCTAAAGCAACTTATCTAAAATAATTTCATTTTTGTCTTAATGCCATATTTAAACAACACCTACATTAAGAACACAGCATGTGAACTGGTCTTTTCACATGGACTCTGAACGCAGGAAACTACTAAAATATCAAAGGAAACACATAGGAGATTGAACTAAATGTACATAGATATGAAGAACTATATTTAGACATATGATGAACTATATATAGATATTTCCTTTATCTTTTCTGTGGAATTAAATTTGCATCAAAATAATAAATTCATGAGTGTTGGGCCATCACCAAGAGACTCAACTAGTGCCAGCAACAAAATATGAAAACAGTTTTCACATTTCCTCCCTATTGATTGCTATCTATAACCTTTTCTACACCAGTAAATGTGGACTTCAGTAAGATTGAAATTTCTTCTTATGTCACCTATTTTCCATCACTGAAAATCCCTCTGAGATGTATTTTACTGGATTGTAAATAATTATAAAAAGTTTCTGTCCTCTGGAAGAATTAAGAAACTTTGCATAAGGAGTTGAAGAAATACATGTGCAAATGCCACCGTTTGGCTCAGTAGGCACCACCCTACTGAATTACTTGAGAACCTTACAGAACAGAAATAATAAACCAATTATTTTCATTGTTTTTCCCTAATCTCTCTTACTAGTTTTCATTGATATTCTCATGCTAGTGACTGTAGAAATCGAATTTGTAGGCAAATACTGAAAACAGAATAATAATTTACCATTACCATATTAGTCTGAATTAAATACACATTTCTTACAAATCCCTTGAAATCTAAAGAGCTGAACAAATATGCGGGGAATATTAAATTATTGTATTAAATTAAATTCAGCTAGCAGACATAAAATTAACATAAATGGATTCGGTGTTATTTGTAAAATACAGCTGGGCAAGTGTTGGAAAGCATTCAGTTGTTTACATGTGCTTATTTTCATACCATTGCATTTCATTTTGGCACCAGATTTATGTGATTGACTTGTATTACCAGAAATTCATGGAAATTAATCTTCAGGAAATAAATTCTAAAGTATTTTAGAAATTATAATCAAGACATGGGATGCAAACACTCAACTGTTACTAATGAGCAGAATTGGGAAATTCCAAAAAGACGTCACCATAAGTATTTATCAACAGAAAAATTGAAGGATGTATCTGGGGAGTATCTGCTTCTCCTGTGTGTTCTACACTGAGTGAATGCATACACACACTACAGAGTACGAATTAATTTCTAAATGATGACTCTACAAAATCTAATTTGAAGATGAAACCAATAGAGAAGAAAATGAACGAAAGGATCTTTTCAAACAGATTCTATATCTGAAAGTCAGCTTACTTAAACAAACTTCTCCTAAATGAGTCATAGCCTAAGACTATTTCATTATGAGAATTCAGTTTCAGATTTTAAAGACTGCAGCAATTACAGCTGAAAGCCTTCCTTATGAATTTAGCTAAATTAATTAATCACTGCAGAATATGAAATAACAAGTGGGTATAGTGCAAACTTGGTGATGAAAGCCATTAAAAAGTCATAGATTAATTTTCAACTAAATAAATACAAGATAATCAGAGAAGTTAATCCAAGGAAAAGAAGTCTACCCTTTAATACTTTCCTGTTATTTCTACATACCACAGTACAGACAGTTGCAGAAGTAGACTTCAGTGCAGTAAACAGCTTCAGTCTACATGGCCTTGGAGTCTCCCCTAAATTAACACCTATTTCTCTAGTTTTTCAGCACAGTAATAGGAGTTCCAGGCAAGGGGGACAAACCAGAGAACACCTCAGGCCACAGAACCAGCTCACTGAGCTGTTTACATGCATTTTACAGACCAGAGCTGTAAACTTCTGCTTGACTCTAAATGTAAAGGGAAAAACAAACCTACATTGGTAAGCACAAGTGACATTACTGGAGCTGTAACAGACCATACTCAAGCAAAAATCAGACATCTCCATCTTCACTTGCCCTGGATATACAAGAGCTTGTGACAATTACTGAGGCAGCTCTTTCGTTCTGTTGAAGTCCGAGGGCCTGTGCATTTTGTTCAATAATGTTTACCCATTTAAGCACAAAGTATTTAGTTGCTGAGTGATGACAACTGACTGCAATGTGAGTTTAAGCTTCCAGGCCTGAGGTCATGACAGTGAGAAAACAAATGTCAATTACTGACTAGCAAAATAAAAAAAAAAAAATGAAAAGGAATTGCTAAAATATGCACTGAACAGTGGAACACTAATGGAAAACTACAGCACAGTGAATATTCTCCCCCTAGAGAACAGTCTCCTAGATTTGTTGAAGCAGAGACAATGCCTGCTAGCTTCATTTTAGCTTACAGTGCATGGCAGGGCTTTGTCCATAAAAACCACCCAGTGTTTCTATGCATTACACAGCTGTCATACACATAAAAAGCACTACATACAAGTAAACTGGATACACAGAATAGCTGTACTGTATGGGACATTCTTAGAGGAAAAGACAGAGAGGATGAAGAGAGAGGAATGGATGTGGAAGAGGGCTGACAGGCAGTGTGGGTTCAGATTGCATTCCTTAACGTGTAGTAGAGTCAGAAGACACCCTACAAAGGTCTGACTTTCATACAACAGACACAGAAAGGTAGGTTTGTCTCTGCATTTTTGTCATGTTCTAGTGTAGTTCAAGAGTTTCTTCTGCCAATTGTGATTTCAGTGAAGGTACAAGACAGAATTCAATCCCTGAGAAGGGTCTCCCCTCTCCCCACTCCTGTTGTACTAAGTGGAGTCTGAAATGAGCTCTGCATGTCACTACACTCTGTTACAGAAAGATAAACATATTCCCAGCCTGGAGGCCACCACAAACAAGTTCAAGCTACAGAGTCTGCAGGTATAATTTCCTTGAGCTGTATATATCCAAGACACAACATTAATTAGGTGGAATATTCTCTTGAGGATCTTGAGAAACAACAGCAATTCAGACCTATTGATAAGCAATGTATCAACATGGGAATTTGCACCTACGAGACAATATTAAATCAATATGCCCTTAAAATGCTATCCTCTTTTCCTATGCAATTTGCAAAGAAACTCCTGTACCAGACTGAGCTTCCTCATCACAATGACCACTACAAAATTAGGTCAAGCCCCTCATTCTCCCCAGCTCAGCATCAGCAATGAAACATTTCAGTAGCTACTGAAGTGAGCTGGAGTCAGTGGCAGCAGTGCACTTAATTCCTATCAAATATGCTCTGTGATGTTCAACAGTCCATATAATTGCAGCACATCTTTCCTCTACTGTAGAGAGTTTCATTTCTGATCAGGGAGATATTCCACAGCATTAAAAAACAGAAACTGGGAATATTGTTTACATTTAACACTTGCTTACTACATTTTTATTAGATGGAAACAAGAGTATAACTCTGAATATATCCTTCCCCATCACACAGACAATAAGCAAAGCTTATTGACAAAATTTATTGCATGAATTGAATCTCTGTGGATAGAAAAACGCTTATAAACAGCTTGCAGTTTTGGCAAATGCTATTATTTAGACTGCCTGGCTAAATAATCTGTGAGAAGGGGTTAAATCTTTGCTGAATTTCTAAGACAGCTATTCAGGTTAGTGCCAGGTAAAAGGGTCTGGTCTGGCTCAATGCAACACCCGGGATCAGCTGATTGAATCATGGGGTTTAAAATGCAGGGCATCATACATTGCTGATAGAAACACAGTTAACTGGAACACTTAGAGGAGAATATCTGCCTTTCTGCAGAGAGCAAAGTGAACACAACTTGACAAACAGAGGAGGAAAGATTGGAACAGCATCATTATTTACAGTGGCAGCCTGCAGCTGGATGACAGTATCAAATAAAACACCATTGAAGAGATACCCAAAAACAAGATACGTTGCAATAAAACAGAGAAGGAAGGGTAGAACTGAAAGAAAAAAGCATAAGAAAGACTCTGCTATTCTAAATCAGACCTGCCACCTAGAGATCGCTTTGAGACTTCTACAGTTGTTTAGACAACTGACTGACATAGGACAATTAGCAGATATCTTTATACCAAGGTGACTGTGACTAACCATAAGAAACAAACAAAAAAACTTTTCAGACCATCTAATGAAGGAGTTACAGCAGGAAGAATAAAGTTCTAGATTTATTTTGAGATTCCATTATAAGAACAAAATTTATTGTATTGATATCAAGTAGCAAATATACTTCTGGTATTTCTTTGGTTTACACAGACTATTGAAGTGGACCAAGAATATACAGTCAACTTGGGGGCTCATAAGCAGCTCCAAATGGGAAAAAAATCAAACTGGGGAAACCACATAACTGAACAGGCAAATTATTAGAAAAGCAAAATCTGAAGCGCTTTGTCTCAGTCCAGAACCTCCTACATTTACCATTTTGTTCAGCATCCCTTTGCTAAGACAAAGCTATGATGCCACATTATCAATAAAATTTGCTTTTCTATCTACTGGCAAAGCTGCTTGAGGTTTGGCCACAATACAAGGATTGATAATAAGAAGCAATAGTGAGAATTAATTTTCTTTTTCATTGATTTTTCTGTCGACTTCACATACGACCTGTTCATCTGTTTCTTTTCACTATTAATCAGTAAGGTATGAACTGGACTTCCACCTGAGTTTTCACTATTAAAAGCAGACATCCTTTATGTTTCCTGAAACACTATATTTTTTCCATATGAAAAATACACCACATCGTCTATAAGTACTTGAGTTTTTCTCACACAATATGGAGAGGAAGAACTTCTTTTTCTGAAAGATGTAATTCAATAATTTTACGTCCTTTCTCAGCTAAAAATGCAAGAGCTTCTGCTATGAACTAAAAGATGTTGCACGCACCATAACCATCAATTAGTCCTGAAAGACAATTAGCAATTTTTCTGCTAAATAATGAATAACAAGATTACAAGTACTAAGTCATTGCACAGACTCATGAAGACATAAAAAAACTACCATATTAAAAAAAGAAGTAGTAAATCTCATACATACCATAGTGTTTAAGCTTTGATGTACACTTCACCTAGAAATTCTGGTCACACAGTTCCATAGTGATTCTCTGGCTGTTTTAAAGCTGGAACAGCACCATGCAAAAATGAAAACTCATCATCCCATAGGAACCAGTTGCTCCCCAGACACAAAACACTTCACAAAGAAATTACAAAATAATTCAAAAATACCTATGAGGTTTTAGGTAATTTTCTGATATTACTTAACCTGACCAAATATTAATTCTTCTATATTTGGCATCACTAGATATCAAAAAGGAAAAATTTAAATTCTCTCTAAATTTTAAGGAACTACTCCAATTCATTAAGCTACAAGGACAAACTGAGATCCAAATTTAAAATTAAAAGCTGCTAAGATTTTAAGTCAGATGTAACATGCTGTCTGATCTATGATGGTCCCAAATTTTAAATTAGGTTGCAGATAACTGTGTAAAATATTTTTGACTAGAAAAAAAAAGCAGGGATGAAAGAGTTATGTGCTTACATTTTGTTTTAGTATATAGTTCCACATAAGTTTTTGTATGGGGGGATTTTTGGAGGGAGGAATTACTTATTTATTTTAGTATTCAACCTATATAAAAATATATAGTATATCCAGTACAGATGCACTTTGTGTATGTCACTATCTGTAAATTTGCAGCCAGAAGTAGATACTTTTGCTGCAAAGGGATTCTCAAAATAGATAAGGCACACTAGAAATAAAGGGAAATAGAAGCAGAAATAGGTGCCTAAGCTCACACCAGAAATTCATGGCAGAAGAAGGAACTGAGCCGGGCTCTGACAGTCCCACCACCCACCTGCAGGTTGGAGCTTCACAATTAGCTCTTCTGCAGCATTATTCTGACTAACTAACCCAGGAACCCAAGAAATTGGGTTTTTTTGCTTCACTGGCATGTGACCACACTATTTGCAAGCTATAATGATGATGTTGCTAAAAATTATTCAGAAACATAAAACCACAGAGACTCTGGGTCATTTGGAAATATCACTGAACATTTTTCCACACAATCATACAGCTGTTTCATAAGTCTGTGTCAGTGTTCAAACTGGAAAAATAGAGCCTTTCAGTCTTATTAGCCTAAACTCTTCCCAAACCAATTTTGTATTTCCTCGTGTAAGAGAACTGAACTGGAAACCAGTCTACCCTACAACTCTAAAAGCCCCTAAGTTCAACTAAGACAATTTTTGTTATTAATCTTGAATTTGCCCAGTATTTAAAAGATAATGAAGTATTAAACATGATATGGCAAAGATGATCTGCTGTGATTGTTGGAGAGAGAGGCATGTCTGCTGGACACTGAGGATTCAAGACAATTCTTCTCGTTAAAAATATATATATTTTTAGTTATCAAGCAGGAGCTGCTCTTATATTATGAACTAAACTTCACAAAAAATTACTTAGATTAAAAATAAGATATCTTCAATCATTGCTGAATTAATAAATTCCCATTGGGTGATCCTAGTGGAGTAGAATACATATGTATGAAAAACAAGCAAAGGCTACACTCTGTCAAGGTTATTCTGTCAGCTGGCAAGAAGTACACAGCACAAAAAAAACCCTTTTCAGAAAAGAGGTGTATTTGAACTCTAAGTATCAAAGAAGTAAACTTCTACACCTGAAAACTGACACAATATACTTTAAATACAACTTGTGTCTACACAAAGTAGATTAAGTCTATTTTAAGAGGGCTGTATGTATAATGTAATATGTGTACAGTTATTTTAGATTAAAAACTTAGAGGAGAAATAAAAAAAATTTAAGTAAAGGTCAATCCAAAAACTTGAGAAATTAAAAAGAACAATTTTGGAAGAAAGCTCAATGTGAAGCTTGTCAGGAAAATTACTATACAAAACACATTTATTAAAGATATCCTATTTCCAAAGGTATTTAATTATTTGGTATATAGTTAGCTTTTAAGTCTTTACTACACATCGTTTTCTTTTCCTAAGTATAATTCAGAATAAATACTTGGGAATATTTTTTCAAAAGATGCTTAAGAATCCCCCTTAAAGAACTCTCCATCCCCCTGCAGAGAAGTGCTTCCCTTGGCAGCTGACAGTCTGAAACAAGGAGAGCTCTGGTTTGAATGTGTACACATTGTACACTTCTCCTTCACTAACTCTTAATATTTCATGAGTCAGAAACACACTGAAAGTGCTCCTACTTGATTATGAGAAATTCTCACACGAATCATAAATCTAACAAATCTCCTTTGATTGGAGTGAAGGTGACAAGTGCCGGGTTGTGCTCTTTGACAAAGCCTCTCGTGCCCTCACATCTGCTCAGCCCATTTGGCACATAACCCTGTGAGCCCCCACAGCTGAGCCTGCAGTGCTGTCACAGAAACCCAAAGCAATTAAAAGGAAGGAATTGGACACATTCCCCAACACCTATTGGACTTCATCTATCACTATCACCTGCACACAGAAAAAGACATTCTGAAAACCAAGCTCAGGTAAAGAGAATTTCACAGAAATATTCTGGGAAACAAACAAATAAAACAAAAAGCACAACAACAAGATTTTCAGAAACACATAAAAACAAACCAAAAAACCCCAAAACATACTCATTGCCTTGATTGATGTTTAGTAATTTTAATGTATGTTATGATACTCATATATAGATATTTGCTAAGTTTCCTGCCTGATTCTAATAATATTAATTCAAAGGGGGAGGGAATCTCCATCAGTCTATAATGTTTAAATGGGCAGCTCTCTTCAAATTATACATACAATGACAGATTCTCTAAATATAAAGTGATTTTTTTTCTTCAGTAAATATGTTTAATTAATATAGAAAACCATGTTTTAATTTCCCTGACCCTTTCTAATATTCAGTAGCACACACACTTAATTCCTGATTATTTAGAAAATACTTCAACCACACATCAAGCACTACAGCCTGGAGCCATGAAGTCCTGCTTTTACTGGATTTTAGCTTAGTAACCAAAACAGTTCATCATTTCTTCTTCTTCTTAGCTAAGCTGCCATTAGGTCATGCATCAGTTTACTTTAATCACAACAACACAGCATTCCCATGTTTTCGCAAGGGTTTTAAATTCTGGCTCAGCTGTGCTAAAGCACTTTACATACACTTAAAAACCATAAATGAGCCAATACAGACTGTCAGTCTCATAAGTAATTACACATGCCATCCTTCTGCTAACAGTTGGAATCTACAGAGTTTAGCACTGGTAACCAAGACCTTGTCTACATCAGGAAACATATTCATAATCATCTTACCACTGCTGACACAATTTCACCTCTAATGACTTTGATACCAATGGGTAGATTTTGCATTTCCAAGTATAAATCAGGCATATATGAAGTGCCATTATAAAGGCATGCTCTGAATTCACACTTCCCAGAACAGATTTCACTGAAAAACACGCATATAAAATGCAAACTTATTCAGAATCAAGATATTCATCTTGGAATTTTTGCACCTGTAGCAAGTAAATGTGGAAAGGAAACATCTATATATGAGATTTATAGGTCACAAGCAAGTTGAAAACAATACCACCTGTGGAACTTAAACATTTGTACAGCACTGAAACTGCATGGCAAGTCTCTGAGGAGCAGAGAAGCTCTTGTGCTCAGATACTGAATGTTCACAGCAATTGCTTAGTGAAGGTTGACTGGATGTTACCATGTCCATCTGGTAAGGGAAAAGACCATACAGATAGAATTTTTTTAATATACAGGGCCTTACCTATTGCTAACAATATTTAATTGAGTCGTTTTCAACAAAATATTGGGGTTTGTATTTCATTTATCTGCCTTTAAACTCTCCTCCCCAAGAAAAAACATTTACCTAAATAAGGATTTCCAAAGGAAAGAAACTAAACATTTATGAAATTCAGGCAATTTTTTTAAATCAAAGACACATGATTAATTCATCAGCTGCAGGATGGAAAGATGATAGGGTACAAAATAAAATACAAAGTCTGTCACCTTTCTTTTCTTCTCTTTGCTGACTGAGGGTGCAATGAATGATGTTCAATTAAAACCACACAATGCACAATGACTTTGCAGTACTTCTCCTCAATGCTTTTAGCACTTCCATAAAGGCAATCTCTTCATAGTGGAACCTTTAGAGAGAAGTTATTTATAGACAAAAGTTGATCCAAAAAGGTGGATCAGCATCTGACACCGAGTTTTGGGGCACATAAGAAACCAATTCTTTCATTCAGACTCTCTAAAACAAAATTATGATCCCCGTCTCCACCAACTTCTTTCCTGACTCCTGGCCCACTGCCACATTGTCAGACTGTTTCTAGACATCCAATACTTATCTAGACCTGATCCTAACTCTAAGAGCAGTATGAAGAAGATGTAAAAGAATCATACTTTAACAAATTTCTACACCTCTTTTGTACTCTTCTGTGCTGGTATGAATAACTTCAGGTGCAAAGCAATAGAGAATTATATCCACTTCACACCAATGTCAAAAGACAAAGGTGACTTCTCAACTTTAACTTCAGCAGCCAGCTGTCAGCAAATCTGTCACAGGCATGTCCTGTTTATTGCATTTGGAACAAGTACTTCCTTAGCCTGCACTGTGCAAATGAAGCTTTTATACTTTGTCTTTCCACAGGCTCAAGAGATGTTGCTTCCTTGCTGAATCTGCCACTGATATGGTTTCACTCCCTGTGACCCTGGAAGGCAAGTGCATTCATCAGGGGACAAGTACACAGGTGAAGCCAAATCCAGTGTGCTCACAGTACTGTTAATCCTCATGCAAAGCAGGTGCATCCTTCAGATGGAAACACAGGGAGATTTAATTCCTGCCAGAGGCCAATGTCTCATTCTGCCTACAACAATGCAGTTTGAAAGGCAAGAGAAACCTGAGTTCAAATAGTTAAACCACATGAAGATGAAAGGATCTCCTACAGGTTTGAAAGCAGTGATCTTAGTTTGATTGAACTAATTCCAAGACATTTTTCAGCTACCTGTCCTTGAACAGGTCCCTGTGTGTCACTGAAGTTTCCCATTAGGAAACACAATGAATTTCAGTCCTGAGATTAAAACGTGTTCTGAGACTGCAGTTTCACATTACAAATGGTTCACTGTGAATGCTGGTGTGGAGTCCTTACCTGGGAAAGGAAGGGACTGTGTGAATAGGGAAAGAAAGTGTGGGTGTCCTGCTTTCAATAAGTCACTCAGGCCCACTGGGAGCCCACACAATCCATCTCGTCTCTCCATGAGCAGTCCCTACCGTGTCACTTCAGAGTGGCCCTGACATGTTGCACAATGCTTCTAGATTCCATCACCCACCTAAAACCAAATGTGCAACATTACCTTAGTGTCCTGTCCTCAACCAGCCATTATTTCAGGAAAATTAGGACACATTTCTCTGCAGCACGGTAGAAATACTGTGTAGTTATAAACAAGGTAATAATGCAAAGATGATGGAGTTGGGCATTATTGAGGAGATTAGCTGGCGTGCTAGTGACAAAACTAATATGCAGAAAATATTGCTGTGTTGCAATACAAAATCCCTGCAAAAATGAGTCATATTCTGCCATATAAGTGAAAAAGCCCTCACAAACAGTGCTTAGGTTTGGGTTTTTATGATGCTGAACAACAACTCAATCTGCTTTAATTAGCATTGATAGCTGTATAATTGCCCTGATTTTCATAGAAAGTCTGGGGATGCATGGAAGACCTACTCATATCATCTGACTCAGTTTCCTGGCTTTCTGACACAGTAATCTACTTTATGCCCTAAAAAACCAGCTCTGGTCATGTACTGTACAGAAATACAGACGATTTGTCACTAATTTCTGTGACAATAAACAATCCTTATCCTCTACAGACCGAACGTGCTGTGATAACAGAATATTTGTTTTCAGAAGGAGGATTTCTAAACTACATCAATCTGAAAATCTCCCAAGAAAAAAGACACCTGCAAGTCTTTCAAGATTTGTGATTCTCCTTGATTAAACAGTGGCTCAGGAACACAGCAAGGTCAGCCATCCTGTGCCTTTTGAGGTTTCTCATTACAATGTTTTAGATGCCAAGGACAATGGAAACTTATGCAAGAAGTTTTACTGTGCATTTTCCAACTCAAAATAAGAGGACACACATACAAAAAAACAAAGCCAAGAAACCCAGTACTGAATTTTGGTAGAAGCAGTCCCAAGGCATGCACTTCTGAGTCAAGACAAATAAAAGGTGGATTAATCTGGATGCAGGAACATATTATCAAACATGTCATCAACAAATTTGCTTTATAATTAGATCCCACAGGGAAGTCAAAGATCAGACGTTTAGGACTGTCCTTCTGCTTGTACTTTATATCATTCAATTTATGATCTAACCAATCCTGCTAAATATTTGCCATTAGAGATTCTATTAGTTGTTCTAGAAATCACAGTAATAGAGCTATTTCTTAATTAGGCTCATTAAAAAATAAGAATTTCAATATTGTTTGATATTCTTAAAGTCTGTCCATAAAGAACAAGATTTTAAGCACCAGGTAAAGCCACCTGCTTGGAAGAGACCCAGAATACACAGCACCATTTTTTTTCTTTTCTCCTTTCTTTCAATGTAATTTTGCATGATTAATCAGATGCATGGTGCCTGGCTTTCTATAGACTGCAAAGCAAAGCCATTGCTGTCATAAAAAGCTACTTTTGCATAATCAGATAAGATTTAACATGCCATTTGTCTTCATTATACAGCTGAGAAGCAACTCCCAAGTCGCATGGTTTACTTCTCTTGCATGTTCATTGGCTTTATAAAAATAAACATATTTTGGAACATCCAGATATGTTGATACAAATAAACAAGGGTTGAAATACAAATAGGGTGCTATATAACTATTTCAGTACAGTATATAGGTTGAAATCATTATATATGCCAGAAGCAGCAGAGGGTTGGTTTTGGGGAGTTTTTTTGGATGTATACCTTCATCTGAACTTCACCTATAGGGGGAGCAGATCATCTGACCAATATGCATTTCATAGAACGAAACACATGGACAGACTTTGAATGCTTTCTTGAAAGAAGTAAAAATATAATGGCAAAATTAACCATAAATATCTACAGAAAGAAAGAGACAACCTTAATATTCTGAAACCTATTGACCCCCAACTCCTCTTCAAAGCCTGTTTCAGGGGTGCAGAGGGAAAAACAATATTAAATATTTCTGATGAACAGAACCTTACATATTGACAATGAAGCAATCCATTCAATTCAAGGCCATTAACATCAGCATGAATCTGAGTATTGAAAACTCAAGAAAAACCCTTGCAATGTTTAGTGTAGCAACGCAGTAGAGGCAGAATTAATCATTGCTGTACATGTAACTTTGTGCAAACCAGCACATCCAAAATTATTTCATTTGTTAATACACCTACACTATACAACAGGATAATGCACACTTAAACTAACTATATATAACATATGAATAGCACTTCCAAGATCATAATAAAAAAAAAAAAAATGTATCATTAAGAAGCAACTATCTCTACCAGTTTTAGTAAAGCCTCCTTCATCAGAATGTGAAGTATTTACTACTGATGGCTGCCTGTTCTGGGGCTCCCTAGAATCCATTACCAAAAAGATTACACAGGAAGAAACGTTGCTTTTTAAATAAATAAATGAGCATATTAATGAATTGATATTTTTCTCTCACTTCACACAATTCTGAATTACAAGATGCTCCTGGTCAAACTTTTCTCTCACAGCACCTGTGAACTTTCACTTCATCTCCCCAGAGACCTGTTACCACGTTTCTAAGCTTTCCTTCCTGAGCTTTATTCTTCTGCAACCTTTGGAATTTAGCCTGAGGAGCCAGGCAAACTTGGACACTCATTCTTTTCTCAGTGGCTGCCTGTAAGTCTGTGCTCCAGGTAGAGGTTATTTTTATCCCCAATTAGTTTGTTGTTTTAGCACAAACAAGGAGATGACATAAGATTGAATAAGCAGAAAAGTGCAGGGAAAATTCATAAACTAGCATTGCTCAAAACATTTTTTTTTATAGAGGTGTGTATATAAGCTTCATTCACTTGTCCCATCATTCTCCTGCAATACACCTCTTTCTTCCCAGGCTGATTTCCTGACCCAGTCCCTGGTTCAGGGTCTAACAAAAGGGCCACTGTTAGGCTGCACAAGTACAGGTGAACACAGAGCATGATTTCTGTGCACTTCAGACATCAAAACAAGTTTTCATCCTTCACTAACACCTGTACCTCTTAACCAAAGAATGTATTCATCTGTATTGTCAAGCCGTTATATATCTATAGCAAATAAGGAAATTAAATTTGCTTGCCAGAACACACATATATTCAGTTGCTTGATTTTTCTTTGCTTTCTTCCTTAATAGAAGTAGAACCCACCAAATTTGTCTAATAGTTAATTTGAATGAAATAACATACAATGTTATTGTGAAATATTTTCTCCTTGTTTTCCTTTCTCCCCACAGCAGCATTTATTCTGACATTGCTTTTCTGCACACTGACAGATGTCTGGGGCCTTGCAAGTCAGCTTCCTCGTGGAAAAGAAACCAGCTACATTGAGTCCAGGTATAATTTAAATGTAACTTATTCTATTTATGCAGAATTTCAGCTCAAGACTCGAAACAAAACGACCAAATTGCCTCTGGGCGATCCCTTTCTTCAATAACAAGCCTAACAACAGGGGGAAGTTCTCAAAGAGCAGCTCTGCCTCAAGAATTGAATTCAATCAGAAACCCAGACAGAGAGCAAATTCTCCTGCTGCTCTCGCACACCCTCTCCAAAAGACTCATCTCTATACTGAGACTTGTGTAACCAAAGCTTAGAGCAGCACAGCAGGTCTCCCCAAGACTGAACATATGCTCGTAGGCTGAGGAAAAAACCCTACTTGAAGACTCCACGTAACAGGACCATCTGTTGCCACCGACCTGCCCCTGTCCCCACTCCCAGAGCCAGCACCTACAGGTCAGCGAGGTGGAGGCCTTGTTGTGCCAGACCCCCTGCAAACAGAAACCCGACAGCCAAGCTCTGCAGACATTCACATCTAGCACAGAAGCAGCAGCAGTTACTCACCAATGACAAGCACAATGAGGGCACTTTTACAAGGTTTGCATGAGGCAGCTCTTCAGACGTATTTTTCAAAGTGGGATTTTAGGTTTCTAAATACCTAATGTATAACATCTATGCTAAAATTTCAGATTTGTGTGAAATAATAATTTCCCTCATTTATTATGAGCTTATCTGAAGGGGGGGGTACATTTACAGTGAAGATTACCAGCCAGCAGCCGAGCTGGAACCTTGGCAGGTATCCATTGGAAATGACAGTGATCCACTGAGCTACATTAACAAGGACAGGGCTCAGGGAAAGGAAGTGACCACAAAGGCAGAAACACAGCTGAGGAACAAAGCTACTGGACTTGGCTAATTTGATTATATCAAACAGCATGCTCTAATGTTCTTTGTTAAAAACTTTAAAAGGCATGAAACCATTTCTTCATGATATGCTAGTTCTAGTCAAATAATTGTAGATCAAGTCCAGAAGAGAAAATCCAAGATATTTCCATCTTCCAACTTTATGAATTGGATTCCAGATTTTAAATGCTATTATGTGTAATACCATAAAATAACCTGCAGGCTAAATGCAGTCCATGCAAAATGATCAGTGAATATATTTATGTTTTTAACTGTGGCATTTCCACGTGTTAACCAATGTTTAACATCCTGTAGTAGTATGGAACTAGCAGAGAAACAGGACTGCACTAAAAGGTATAACAGCATGCTAACCTAGACAGCTTTAAGACATCACCAAGACAGATGTAGGAAAAATTGTCTCCTTAGTCACTCCACTGAAAATTATAACTGTGCATTAAAAACAGTAATGCTACACACAGTCAAGAAAACCTCAAATTTGATTTTCTAATTTCATTCATTTTCCTGCTCATTTCCATAAACATTTGGTATTAATTTGAATGGTATATGAGTCTCCAGAGTTATCAGTCATCCCACATTTCAGTGAAAAAACACATGAAAATAACAAGGACAAATAAAGAGATAGGCTAGAATCATGTGCAGAACTCCTCATAAATATGTGGCCCCAAAGGTTTGCAGTTTTTTCTTGACACATCTGTATTAAAGTTCCCTTTGTGGATAAAAATCTAATGTCTATAGACACACCAGGTTAAACTAAAACATAATTATAAAATCTTAAATTTATTTTTTCTTATTTTTGCTGTAGAATATATTGTCCTCACTCCTCTTAAAATTATTAACTTACATTCCCAATTGTTTTGGATTCAAAATACTCAGGGATATAAATAAAGAATGATCCAACATCTTTCTGGATTTTAAACAAAAAATATTTTAAAAGCCTAAAAAAAACCAAAAAACAGCCAAACTCAATTTATATTCAGGATTTGACTCAAAACTATTAAAATCTAGACCACCAGTGCTAGCTTATTAAAATTATAGCAATATGGCTTAACATTTCACTCAGTTTTTGACTCTTCCAAAGAGACCATAGGTTTTACTGAACCAACCATATGATAGAAACAAGGGACAGATGGAGAATGAGACTGTGGCAGTGCACTCACAGATGGAGGAGATTGTAAACTATATATTCAAAATATCTTACACCTCTCTGTATTTTGAGTAAACAGTGAAATAAGATACCAAAAAGGCAATCACTGTTGGTGGTAGAATGACAGTCCTTATTTGGAAAACTATGTTGGAATCTGTACTTGAACCACTTCATCTTAAACCATTTTAATTTCTGAAATGCCCTCCTTCCTGATTTCCAAGAGATCTGTTTCAATAACTACTGGGTACAGTGGCTTAATCTAAACCAATGTCAGACGAATTAGGGATATGTTCCTAGCAATTTTTTAATCTGATTGCTCTCAAACGTAGGAATGGCAACAGTACTGGCCCAATAATTGGACATTCTCAAGAAGTTACATAAAAAAAGAATTACTTCTTTAAATGAAGAGATCCTGTGATCCCACATGAGATGAATCAAAGTGGTAAATGAGTTTTTCTCAGCTACAAAACAAAACTAAATACCCAAATTGCACCAGTTGCAGATTTTCTATGTCATGGTCTTAGCTGTGCCTGAGGTATTACTGGGAAAGGCTATGAAGAAGTTCTCTCACAAATCACCATGCAAAAAAAATTAATAAAAGTGAATGCAGCTCAAATTAAGTTAGTTAATGATTCTTTCCAGACACAATTTATAATATTAATTTCTTCATGAAGAAGAGTATTTATATAAATATGAACTCTTAACACTGTCTATGACAAAGCATTAACTTCAAGAAATTATCATTAACATTCATTCAAGGCACCTCAGCAGTCTTCAGATTATATAGTATCTTTGTTTTAAAGAAAAAAAATGTGAAATGCTGGAGCCTTGAACTAAGATTCACTAGGTTTAATTATGTGAACAGCTCTAATCTATACAGATTTAATTTAAAATTAATGTTACTCAAGTTAATGAAATAAATATGACACAGATCAATATCAAAAATTCCTAATTTCTTCTTCTCTAAGAGAACAGACCCCTACCACCTGCTCACACCTTTATTACAGAATAGTACTGGCTGCAATAATACCAGCTTTTATGCTTCACCTTTCTCTAGAAGGGCATCAGTATTTGCTGCAGTGTCTCTTAGCCAGTTTTTGTCTTTACCAAGCTGCATTATTTAGTATTTAGTTTAAACATTTCCCTCCTGTTCTTGATTGCATTTTCCTTTACCCATCAGAGATGAATGTCAGATTTTAAATATTTACAGATGCTTACATCAAGGGTCCAACTCCTACTAAAAGAGGAGAGGAAAGTGAATCCCATCAACCCTGAACCACACTGGATTATATGTGGGATCTCATACAGTGGGCAAAACTCAGTTGACCATAATGCAATAAGAAACAAATTAGAGCATCTGAGGTGGCTTCCAGTGGTTCTGCTGAAAGCCATAAGTGCTACATGAAAAGCACAAAGGAGCCTCACAAAATTTCTTCCTCACAAAATTTCCCAAGACAGCATCATGCCCTTCTCCTTCCTCAAAATCTGACAACACTGATCTTGAAGAGCCAATAAGCATCAACTTGTACTCCCGTGAAATACACCATGGCAACTTCATAGTACTCTTCATTAATACATGGGGGTTTTGTGGGGAGCATCTCTGGAGGGTAACAGTGCTCATGGCACATCCTGATTTCATGATTTGATACCAGATCCAATGAAAACATCAACCCAACTTTGGCTGTGTCTACACGATCAAGCAGCAAGGACTAATAGCAGCAGATTTGTAGAGTAAACTCAAAAACACTAAAGTCACAAAATACACACTTCATAGCATTTTACTTCGTAGTTGTGCTGATTTTGGCTGGGGTAGAGTTTTCTTCATAGTGGCTGGTATGGGGCTGTGGTTTGGATTTGTTCTGAGCACAGGGTTGATACCATGGTGACATTTTTGTTGTTGCTGAGCAGGGCTTACACAAAACCAAGGTCTTTTCTGCTTTTTGTACTGCCACAGTGGCAAGGAGGGGTGAGGGAAGAGGAGAGACAGACTGACTGAAGGGATAGTCCAGATCACATGCTCATTATATGAAGTCAGAGGAAGAAGGAGGAAGGGGAAGAGGCTTTTGGATTTATGACATTTGTCTTCTCAAATAACCATTATGTGTGAGGGGCCCTGCATTCCTGGGGATGGCTGAACACCTGACTGCCCATGGGGAGCAGTAAATTAATTCCTTGTTTTGCTTTGCTTGTGTGCTCAGCTTTACCATTTCCTTCCAAACTGTCTTTACCTAAACCCATGAGTTTTCTAACTTTACTCTTCCAATTACCTCCCCCAGTCCCACTGGTGTAATCAATCAGCTGCATGGGACTTACTCACTGGCTGGGGTTAAGCCACAAGAGTAGTTTAGTCCTACAGACCATCATCCAAAATTATGAAAGTTTCAGGTTCCACTAAATGACGTGGAGCAAACCATAGTTTGGAATGATCAGGAGATTAATTTTGAAAGCATAACCCAGTCCAAATTAAAGTTTTATGATAGTCATAGCCTTTGACATCTTATTCAGAAAAAGAATCTAAGCTTCACATTCTGTGCACTCTTAATATTTGCCTCCTAAAGAACCTAAATATTTAATAACATTTCTGATTGCCTTCGCTCTACTCAAAATTACTCCTTTGGCAAGACAAGTTCTGCTAATAAGTAAAGTGTAATATTCATTTCAATGATTTCATATGTGTTTTTTAAATGATCTTTGTTTTGGGGACTGAAATACAAATTTCAGTTGAGAGACACTCTTCATCTTTTAGTGTAATTGAGTAATGGCAGTTAGGTTTTGGTTCACATGTTGAGGTGCAGAATTAAGTTCTCCAAAATTGCCATTTCATCTCATGAACAACTGTGTCAATCTGATATCATGTAATTTTAATTTATGTTGCAAAGTTTTACAGAATCAACTTCAGTCAAGATTAGAAATAACAAACATCAAACAAATAACTACAGTGACACCACTAGTCTTACAACTGTTGTAGCATTGAGGTTTTTTGTTAAATGAGATTAATAACTATCACTTATACTAGTAGAGTAGATCCATCTTCTGGGAAAGATCAATCTTGTAGACTGAAAAAAGTCCCAGTGCAAAGGGGAGATTCAGGAAAGGACACAGAACACAGAAGAGACCTGTTACTTCTCATTACATACTGAGCAACCTATAAACATCAATATGAGCAGCTGGGTAAGTATGCTCTTGGCTTGTCCTTAAATTCTAGCCTCGAGTACAGTTGACTCATTCTAAGCCTCCTTTCATCATTTGTTTCACAGTTGTCTCCTCTGATATGCATTTGCTCTGCAATAATCTGGTTTGATCATCTAGTGCAACAGGTTTTTCCTATAGTTGCAAACTATATCAGTGTAATGCAATTAATTTTTAGTATTTCTTATTCAAAAGATATAATTGCAGGAGACAGACAGACATTTATTGCTGTAATCACCAATATAAATGGTAAGAATTAACCTTTCAATTCATCCCTCATAAAAAATATTTGTCTTAGAAATCTTTGTTATTTTTAAATAAAATTAGATTGAATTTCATTATGAAAGCAGTAACTAATTTTTGGTAACAATAAACAGACCTGTGTCATACACAATTTGGGCCCAATGTATCATTAAAAGTAGCTAATAATTCTCAAATATTCATGAACCAAGTGAAAAACTGAAACTTTGATCCACTATCCTACTGAAACCTACACACAGTTATTCTCACAGCTAAACAAGCCATTTTTCTGACAAGCAAGGCTTGTTTGTATTATGTTTACAGAGGCTCTGTGACTTTAAAATGTTCTGTAATCACATTTTCTGCAACAGAATTTGACTGTTTAGTCCTAGACATCATAAACTATAATTAGTCAGCAGCTATTATTTTTGCAAATGGAAAATTGTATGTCTTTTGTTAAAGCCTCACAGAGAGGGAACCAGATAAATGTAATAAACATAATATTAAAATTTATTAACAATTAGCAAATGAAAGCCATATGCTATTCAAATTAGAGGTAATCTGGATCTCCAGCTAAAGTTCTGGAGTTTAAATACAGGTAATAAACACTAGAAGGAAAAACATGCCAATTGACTTTTCCTCTTGTTTGTATTACTGTGGAATAATGAAATACTAGTCTCTGGGTAGTCACATTTCTATGTGACTACAGGTTATTCCCATCTTCAATTTATTCATCCTGTATAAAAGAGCAGCTGTCTCCCAAGACTGAACTCAATGCAGAAGCATTTGCAAGCAAGTTAAAACTACCAACATCTCACATACCTAAATGTTTAAGGGAACCAAATATATTTCTCATGTTGCTCTGTGTCAAATGGATCTATTACCTCACCTAATGCACCCTGTCACACTAAAAACTGATCTTGCATCTTTTCCAGGTCACACATCCATTTATTCGTGGCATATAATGCTTAGTACTTTGAATGATTTATCAGTAACAAGAGGGAAGACACACTGTTTTGCCAGACTAAAATAGGAGTTCAGAAAGCAGTAGCTCATAAACATTTCCCTGTCTCTTTTATTGACACACAGTAAATTAACTTCATCAAAACCTTCACGTAAAACTTCCAAATTAAATTGATTATTTCGATTCCAACACACTGAGTTCTCAAACAGAAAAGTCAAAACAAAACGGCCACCTTCTAAAAATTAGCTTTGTAGGTTACATTGTTGGTAGAAAAACTACTTAATATGGTACCATTCCCTCTTTGGTGTGTGGTGGTGAACTGCAGATCAAATGTGTTAACTATGCATGCATCAGGAGTTAACTACAATGTTCAAATTACAATGCCACTCTCTTGATAGAGCAACTTCTCCTGGTACACTAAAAATTCCAACACTGCAACTCATGAACCAGGGTATAACATTCAAAGGAAATAATCCCTTTTAATGTAATAGAAGAGGAAGCATTTACATGAGGATGGGGTACAATAAAGCAACCTGTTCAGAAACTTCTTTGCAATTTCTCCATGCAATCACTGCAGCTTCAGAAGTACAACATAAAACCCCCAAATTAAATGCAATTAGTTCAGTGGATTAACTTCACACCAGTGACACTTTAATACTCCCAGAGGGCTACAATACCCTCTCTTACTGGTGTTCACATAGTTTTACAAATCCTTTGGAGAGGATCGCTCAGTTTTCCTCTCCTGTGCTATGCCCACTTATCCTTGGCACTAGACTATCTCTCAGTCTGTGTTTGAATTGTGGGACTTGTCTGAGTAGCACTGAGGCTGTAAACCAGTGACTCTTGGGTGCATATAGGGAAGGACGACGAGTTAATCAATTCAGGGCCAGACACTCTACAGGTTTAAGTGGCTCAGCTGCTCCTGGGATAATTCTCCCACAAACAGATGAGAAANTCTCAGAAGATCCTTCACTTGGATTTCAGACCTAGGGTTATAATAAATATAATGAAGTCACTAGGTTATTGCACAATAGCAGTGGAAAAAAAAGTAAATTGAATCTTAGGCAGTATTAAGAAAGAAACAAAGACCAAAACACCATTATGCTGTTCATGGTGGACAAACTCCATCAACTTTTGGTCTCCTTGCCCTCTAAAAGAATAAAATAGGAAAATAGAAAGTACAAGGTGGGCTGACAAAGATGAGTAAAGCTATTAAATGGTTTTGTATTAGACTCAGTCTCCTCAGTCAAGATTAAGGGAGCATTTTGATAGAAGTCTATAAAAAACAAGGGTGGCATGGAAAATAAAGCACACCAAATGACAGGAGCAGATGGCAGGTTACAAACAAACAAAATACGTGGTCCTTCACAATATTTAGGAATTACACTAACAATTTTAAATATATATATATGCTTTCTTCATTTATAGGAATTCATTTTTGTTCAACATCTTGAGTAAGTCTCAGAGAAAACCACATCAAGTAAAGCATGATGGAGTTCAACAGGGAATCATAAATCAGTAGAATGAGGATTCCTTTAAAAACAGGTCAGGATACATTGCAATACTAATCCTTCTTTAAGCACAGGTTGCTTTATCTACATTCTGTTTTCCTATAGTGCAAATGCTTTAAAGCATCATATTAGTGTCTAAGCAGTTCACACAGCACAGAACTCTTGATCAGCAATGGAAGGTTTTCTCATCTTTTCCTAAACAATGAGAAAGGACACACATACACACAGTACATAGGGAGTTACCAATGAAGCAGAATAAATAGGTCACAGTGTTTTTAAAAGCTATTACTGTGAAAATACATGCCCACTAATGGGATGTAAAACCAGGTTCTCAGTAAGTAGGTCATGCAGCATTTTTATAGACTATTAGAACATACACATGCATACTAATGGCATACAAAACTGGATTCTGTATAAAAGTAAGAAGATTAGAGAGACCAAAAAAATCCTGTGACAGGGATGGGTCTGAGGAGGTTGCTCTATTAGACAGCTGTATATATTTGTCAGGGATAATCTGTTTCCTGAAATATTTCTGTCCTTTCTTACGAAGTTGTTTGGAACAGACTCTAGGGGAATTGTGCTTTTCTGTTAGCTCAGAGCAATAAAAATATAGCTCACTTCTAAAACTGGATGTTAGAAACTAATTCTGCCTCTCGAGAGCACTACTTTCAAGCAGTCCAGAGTTTGAGAAAAGGAAGCTAGAAGATGACAGAAACAAAACTAAGCATAAAGTTATATTTAAAGCTATCATTCATTCCCCTATAAATTTTGTTGACAGAGTAACCTCAGCTATAAAATNACCTTAAGTTTTCGGTCCCCTACCTCACACAGTGCATAATCTCCTCATCAGTGTGGGTGCTACAAAGCGTGGCATTTTAAAACCACTGCCATATGCTTCCAATTCAGGATGTAAAACACTCCAGGGCATGTCTGAAAGCAGATGGACCTCTGCACAGATCATCTAAATCCATGGCACCCTGGGGACGCTCCAAGGATGGCACTACACCACAAGACAGGATCTCCTTGAAAATGTATGGGGCAAGGGATTTGACACAGCACTCTCCGTGGCAGGTCAGGCTAAATTTAAATAACATTCCATGATACAAATAGGAAAGTGGTCACTACATATATATATATATATAAAATAAGCTCTCAGAAGATCCTTCACTTGGATTTCAGATCTAGGGTTATAATAAATATAATGAAGTCACTAGGTTATTGCACAATAGCAGTGGAAAAAAAAGTAAATTGAATCTTAGGCAGTATTAAGAAAGAAACAAAGACCAAAACACCATTATGCTGTTCATGGTGGACAAACTCCATCAACTTTTGGTCTCCTTGCCCTCTAAAAGAATAAAATAGGAAAATAGAAAGTACAAGGTGGGCTGACAAAGATGAGTAAAGCTATTAAATGGTTTTGTATTAGACTCAGTCTCCTCAGTCAAGATTAAGGGAGCATTTTGATAGAAGTCTATAAAAAACAAGGGTGGCATGGAAAATAAAGCACACCAAATGACAGGAGCAGATGGCAGGTTACAAACAAACAAAATACGTGGTCCTTCACAATATTTAGGAATTACACTAACAATTTTAAATATATATATATGCTTTCTTCATTTATAGGAATTCATTTTTGTTCAACATCTTGAGTAAGTCTCAGAGAAAACCACATCAAGTAAAGCATGATGGAGTTCAACAGGGAATCATAAATCAGTAGAATGAGGATTCCTTTAAAAACAGGTCAGGATACATTGCAATACTAATCCTTCTTTAAGCACAGGTTGCTTTATCTACATTCTGTTTTCCTATAGTGCAAATGCTTTAAAGCATCGTATTAGTGTCTAAGCAGTTCAAACAGCACAGAACTCTTGATCAGCAATGGAAGGTTTTCTCATCTTTTCCTAAACAATGAGAAAAGACACACATACAGTACATAGGGAGTTACCAATGAAGCAGAATAAATAGGTCACAGTGTTTTTAAAAGCTATTACTGTGAAAATACATGCCCACTAATGGGATGTAAAACCAGGTTCTCAGTAAGTAGGTCATGCAGCATTTTTATAGACTATTAGAACATACACATGCATACTAATGGCATACAAAACTGGATTCTGTATAAAAGTAAGAAGATTAGAGAGACCAAAAAAATCCTGTGACAGGGATGGGTCTGAGGAGGTTGCTCTATTAGACAGCTGTATATATTTGTCAGGGATAATCTGTTTCCTGAAATATTTCTGTCCTTTCTTACGAAGTTGTTTGGAACAGACTCTAGGGGAATTGTGCTTTTCTGTTAGCTCAGAGCAATAAAAATATAGCTCACTTCTAAAACTGGATGTTAGAAACTAATTCTGCCTCTCGAGAGCACTACTTTCAAGCAGTCCAGAGTTTGAGAAAAGGAAGCTAGAAGATGACAGAAACAAAACTAAGCATAAAGTTATATTTAAAGCTATCATTCATTCCCCTATAAATTTTGTTGACAGAGTAACCTCAGCTATAAAATAAAAAACATATTGAATTGGCATAATGTATGTTTATGATAAAACTACAGCTGTATAAAGGATGTAAAACAATGTGACTGAAATATAAACACCTTTTTTCTGTACTTTTAAGTGTATATATACATACATTTAGTGTATATACTTATATATACTTAGTGTTCATATTTTATATTCAAATATATTTGAAACCTACCTGACAAGTTCATCATTTCTACATCTAAGATTTACTTGCCACAACAAAATCAAGAGATTTCTGATGAGTGAAAATACAACCTCACTTCAAGCAGCACATTATAAATCTAAAAAGTGATTAGCTCCTCCTTAAAAGTAAGTAGCTGACTAGCTACAACTTTACATATCAGAAAATGGCTGCACTGTGCTCTAACTACCCAAGAACCCAAATATATTCAGCTTAAGTGCAAATGCACTATTTGAGTATCTTGGCCTTGCACAAGTAATTATTTTTTCTTTTGGAAGTAGCCTGTCCTGAGTGACAGAAGGAATTAGTACAGCACATTCTTCATCCTTCAACACAGGAGGCTCCCCACGTCTCCCTAATCTGAGAAGCACAAACTCCTTTAAGAACGACATCACATTACAACCTGTCATTGCTATGACGTTAATGCCTGCAGGATACATCTATCTGTATCCTGCCAGGCACTTGACAGCCTCACTACTGATTTGCATTGTATGCATTTGTAAATCCACTCTGCACAGATTCGAGGATGTCTGCCTGGCTGCACCAGGACAGACAATGCAGAGCTTTTAGTACAGTCAGAGGGAAATGCAAACGGATTTTTTGAAGTTGCTACTTACAGAATCAAAAAAGCAACCAAATCTGAGCAGCTAGATTTCCCATCATTGCCATTTTGTGGTTTTTTTTCAGATTATTCTCTCATCCTGACACTCTTGAATCAGCACTAACTGTACAGTACAGGCAGTGCAACTGGAACCTAGCTCAGGAATTACATATTTACTATTTCAGTTGCAAATCAAAGTGATATCAATGAGGGAGAGCATCTTGGAAGCAGCAGGAGTAGAAGATAATAATAGTTTTCAACCCAGAAGCCACTACAGATTTCCAGAGGGGGNATGAACCGAAGATTTATTACTATTTTGCCAAATTTATATTTAGATCAAAACTTTGACTAAAAAAGTTACTCTGATGAGTCTAGTGAGACTTCTGTTCCTGCTATCCCCAAGTTCACAAGGCTTATGGTATTTTGTGTCACAAGCTAAGGTAGGAGCTGGAAGATGTAGCTCTAAATAAATGATGCCATCAGTAAACTAATGAATCTCCAACAATTCCCTCAATAGGTTTCATTTGTACAGAAACACAAAACTTTTGGTGGGTATGAGACTCATTTTGTTTCATGCTACCCTTTCTCTCTGAGGACAAGTGGCTCACTCCCACCACAGTCCCATTTCCTTTACAGCCTAGAACTCTCCCACTCCTGCATGGAAAAGAGAAGTGATGAAATCTTCTTTAACTCACCAGAGCCCATAAGGTACAGATTGGACAGTTGTCTCCTCCACTTTGTGCCATCTCCCTCAGCTCCTCCTCATCCTCCTGCAGGCACTTCCTATCCAAAATTTTCTTCCCCCTTCTCTCAGTGCACATCCCAGTTCTCCTGGACACATCCCTGTTTTATGTGACACCCCAAGACAAAGTTTGGTGACAGGCATGGCAGCACCTTCTCCTACAGCAGGTCCTAGTAAGACAGGAAAGATCTCACATTTTAAGCAGAGAAGTCTCAGAAGGTCTGGGGACAGGACTCACAAGTTTGACAAACAGCCACCCCGGGAACTGACCTGCAGCCTTGAAGATCCAGCTGGTACCACAATCTCTCCACACCTGCACCTCCTGGCTCCAGAACCTTCTTCTGTGGCAGGTGTTGCCCCACTCAGGGGTGCTCCCCTCAGCCCTCCACCAGTGTCACCTGTCCCCTCAGCACGATCCCCTCCCTTGCTGTCCCTCCACAGAGCTCCCACAGCAGCTGCAGCCTCTGACAAACCACACAGGGCTCTTCCCAGTGGCCCTTCCCAGCCCTGCAGACACAGGTGTTGCACATTGTTCCCCATTTTATCCCAGCTGGGAACTGTAATTAGACCATCCACCCTCCCCCTGTCTGAGCTGCACATACTTATCACAACAATATCTGGAGTCAAAGGAGGAGAATACAGATATGCTTTGGGTTGGGGAATTAAGATTTTGGTGTTTGTTTTTTTTTATTTTACACTCAATTTCAGCAAGCTTGATAATACTCTTCATGGCTTTGCTCTGATGTAATTATGCTGCATGAACACCACAGGAAATTAATCACTTGTGTTTCTTTAACCTAGAAGAATAGATCTTGTTTCCAATACAAACTATGTCTCCTTGTTCTGATTCATACTTTCTCCCTTGTCACATAAAAATCAGCATTTTTAATTAGAANTTTTGGAAAAAGAAAAAGAAAAAAAAAAAAAAATTTTTCAACCCAAAAGCCACTACAAATTTCCAGAGGGGAAAAAAAAAAAAAAAAATCACACACCTTTTTTTTAAAATTAAGGTCAAGATGAGTGAAGAGAGATGGAGTGACAATTCTAAGCATAAGCATAGAAGGATGATACTGTACCCACAGACCATAACAATCTTTATTCATTCAGTATCCTTCCACTTCTTCCCTCAGCTAATGGAATCTAGAACTAGCATGAAGCACAAACCAGGCATAAACCCAGCACAAACTGTAACAAAGAAATCCAATTAAGACCCTCACTAAAAGAATTCAGATAAGACTGGCTGAGGAGGAGAAGTTTTATTTCTTTCAGGGAGAGAAAGTTGGAAAGTATTGATATTTCTATTTTATTAATACTGAATGTTTACTGACGAACCGAGCCACTAGAGTGAAAAGTGGCAGCTTTAAGTTCCCATCAAAGCTAATGAAGTAGTAACCTGAAAATTAAACTGGCAGTCACATTTTTCTACTGCAGCTTACAAAAATACATCTCATCTTTTTTAGATTAGTTTCCACATTTTTAAATATATCCAAGGAATTTCAAGATAATAAATGATTCAATGAACAGGTACCAAAACAAATGTCTACATTTGACAGCAGAATAATAATTTCCAAATGCTTGCCCCAGACTAAGTGCAATGGTTAGACATTTTAATGAACCGAAGATTTATTACTATTTTGCCAAATTTGTATTTAGATCAAAACTTTGACTAAAAAAGTTACTCTGATGAGTCTGGTGAGACTTCTGTTCCTGCTATCCCCAAGTTCACAAGGCTTATGGTATTTTGTGTCACAAGCTAAGGTAGGAGCTGGAAGATGTAGCTCTAAATAAATGATGCCATCAGTAAACTAATGAATCTCCAACAATTCCCTCAATAGGTTTCATTTGTACAGAAACACAAAACTTTTGGTGGGTATGAGACTCATTTTGTTTCATGCTACCCTTTCTCTCTGAGGACAAGTGGCTCACTCCCACCCCAGTCCCATTTCCTTTACAGCCTAGAACTCTCCCACTCCTGCATGGAAAAGAGAAGTGATGAAATCTTCTTTAACTCACCAGAGCCCATAAGGTACAGACTGGACAGTTGTCTCCTCCCCTTTGTGCCATGTCCCTCAGCTCCTCCTCATCTTCCTGCAGGCACTTCCTACCCAAAATCTTCTTCCCCCTTCTCTCAGTGCATATCCCAGTTCTCCTGGACACATCCCTGTTTTATGTGACACCCCAAGACAAAGTTTGGTGACAGGCATGGCAGCACCTTCTCCTACAGCAGGTCCTAGTAAGACAGGAAAGATCTCACATTTTAAGCAGAGAAGTCTCAGAAGGTCTGGGGACAGGACTCACAAGTTTGACAAACAGCCACCCCAGGAACTGACCTGCAGCCTTGAAGATCCAGCTGGTACCACAATCTCTCCACACCTGCACCTCCTGGCTCCAGAACCTTCTTCTGTGGCAGGTGTTGCCCCACTCAGGGGTGCTCCCCTCAGCCCTCCACCAGTGTCACCTGTCCCCTCAGCACGATCCCCTCCCTTGCTGTCCCTCCACAGAGCTCCCACAGCAGCTGCAGCCTCTGACAAACCACACAGGGCTCTTCCCAGTGGCCCTTCCCAGCCCTGCAGACACAGGTGTTGCACATTGTTCCCCATTTTATCCCAGCTGGGAACTGTAATTAGACCATCCACCCTCCCCCTGTCTGAGCTGCACATACTTATCACAACAATATCTGGAGTCAAAGGAGGAGAATACAGATATGCTTTGGGTTGGGGAATTAAGATTTTGGTGTTTGTTTTTTTTTATTTTACACTCAATTTCAGCAAGCTTGATAATACTCTTCATGGCTTTGCTCTGATGTAATTATGCTGCATGAACACCACAGGAAATTAATCACTTGTGTTTCTTTAACCTAGAAGAATAGATCTTGTTTCCAATACAAACTATGTCTCCTTGTTCTGATTCATACTTTCTCCCTTGTCACATAAAAATCAGCATTTTTAATTAGAAGCATCAATTAGGGAAGTTTCTTTTTTTATTTTTTTAAGTCTAAAAACAAGAGCAAAGAGAACATAACAATTGTATAAGCTCAGTATATGAAAACAAGCAGAAAACATTGAAAACAAAAACCCTCAGATAACATGAAAAGATTTAGATGAAGAAAATATATATTTATATTAGCAAATAAGACTGTGATGTAGCCTGCAAGATTATGAGTAATTGCCTGTCATTTAATTTTTTTCCACCAGCAAACAACTCTTTAATAATCAAAGGCCCAGCAGTGTTCAGGGAACAGCAGAAGATAGTTAGAAAGTTTACAGACTACATCCAAAACACAACTTGCATTGCCAGAATCTACTGGTCTCCACCCCAGGTCTAAGCTCATTTTCAGTTCCTCACCACTCACAGAAAATTGTAACATGCTACTTGTTAAAAGTAAGACAAGTGCATTCTGTTCTGCACCTGAATGTTCAGGAGTTGGTTTCACTTGCATCTTGTCAGCTTATGACCCTTAGAGTTTTCCCTGCAGGTTTGATTTCAATAGAAGTCCCAAAGTGAACCACTTCACGAGGGTTCTTGACTGTCAACAACTATAAAAAAATAACTCCAAGTGCTGGCGGAAACAGAATATTTTCATTTAAAATGACCTTCTCATTTCTGATGCCTTCACCCTGAGCAGATTGCCTCAGGAATCGAAGGATACAAATGTCCATTCAAATATCTCTCTTTATTTTATTCTTTGGGCTTGGTCTGACACAGAGTTTTTGACACACCAAGAAACAAATTCACGTATTATTTCCAGCTCTAAAGAATCCAGAAATAACAAGAAAAAAAAAAAGATTCAAGGTTCACAGTAAGATATCTGCATGGGATACTTGTACACAACAGCTAAGGCAGCGTGTGCACAGCATATCAAGTTCCGTTAAAATTGCAGCTGTTGATCACAAAATTAAGGTGGTCTGAAACCACCACCAAATGTTTGGTAATCTGTAGTAACACATGGTTTCCCATTCCCTCTGCAGAATTATTTTTCAGTGTGAATGGTGCAATGAAAGAACACCAAGGGTTCCAGAGCCTGTACATACAAATTCTTTTTCACATTGGAGGATTGGAGCAAATTCTTCTAAGAAGTGATTTTTATTGAAATCCTTTATGGAGTCATCTTACCCATACCCTATGAGTTTTCCTGCAACATCTGGACACTTAAGCAGATCATTATAAAGGCCTTTGTTTTTCTTTCTGAATTGAAGGATCTTTCCAGCCTTACACATGCACTGCCTGAAGGTGACCCTGAGGCTCCACTGGCAACACACGAGCAGCCCTTAATTCTCATGGGTGCATTTTAGAAACAGCATGTGTGGAAAACCTCTGTCAGACTCATTAAGCAATTACAGTGATTTCTCAGAGGAATACAACTCTTCTTGTAATAGCACCCTTAAAAACAAGCACTATTCTTACAGATGCACTGCATTACTCTGCAATTCCCCATTTCACACGCAACCTCAATGGAAAAAGAGGAATTTCTACTATGTGTTATCTTCCAATCAGGTTTTCTCAACATGAAGTAGCATTTACAAGATCTCACTCTACCTTAAAGGTTGTTTCATTAAGCAGATTTCCAGTTTAGTTTTATTTTGCTGGTTTTGGTCTGTCCTGAAGGCAATAATCTTTTTTTGGGTAAGTACCAGTATTAGAATATATATAATGTTAAAAATCTTGCTGAGAAAAAAAGTAAACACAAAATAAAATTTACATCTGAAAGAACAAAAGATCACACTATACAAAATGTAAAGACAAATAAAGCAACCATTCTTATCCCACTTTCTTTCCAAATTTGCATTTTCGGATAAGTACCAAACTTACAAGTAGTACCACACTAGTTTTGAGGTGATGTCAGAATGAGGTGGGGGGAGGAGAGGAACTGGGTTTTGTTTTGAAGAAAAAAGTTGGGGTATTTGTTTATTATTTACTGAATACCATATAAGAAACACAAAGTCAACTTGTGGGAAATATTTTGTTGGTCTGCTAATCTAAAATAATGATACTGAGTTTTTGTAAAAGCTAAATTCCAGAAAGACTCACTGTATCAGCACAAATACTCATTTCAACGTTAAATCTCTGAAGTTCTTAGCCAATAACAATTACACTGCTCTTAAATTCAGAATAAGTGGTTATAAGAATGTAAAATTATGCAAAGGCCAAAGTTACTCTTCATAGAAAAATCTCTCTGACCTGCAAATTCAATTAACAAGAAATCGTCTCCTGTTCATGCAATTTTAAACAAAAAAGTATTCTACTCTGGTGCCCACCCATCTGGTTCCTCAGTATGAAAACACTTGCCAAAGAACCCAGTTCACAACAGCCACTCCATTATGGCAAAATTCCACACACATTTTGTGAACTAGGAAGATAACAGGTTTGGAATGTGACAACACAAACTCACTTCAAGTGTGAATGCAGGGCACAAAGACATTGTACAAACAAAGCAGATTTCATGCTATTTGCAGCATTCAGAGAACATTCGTATTTTACACAGAATAGTAGGAAATGAGTGGAAAAGATATATACTGACTGCAAAAGAAATAAGTCACAATGGGAGTCCCAATGCAGAACTGCATCACTTTTACTCAAATGAAGAATGAAACTATTTTCATGCTGACTTGCCTATAATGGAAGAATATGGAGAAAATTAGTAGGAATAAATACTCTACTCTTCCAATTCCTTCTAGTTGAAATGTTTACAAGTGTATGGGATTAATGGCTGTCACCACCATTGCCTCTCAAAAGAAAAGGCAAACATAGAGAACTTCCACCAGCATAAATTATATTGCCACAAGGAAACAAATAATCTGAAGATAAGCCTTCACACCTTACAAAACCAGAAGCTGTCAAATACTAGAGCAACCATCAGAGAGGCCCCAGAAGAAAAGCTGGCTGGCCAAGTGGAAATATTAGCCCAAAGCACAACACTTGTTTAGACACATTCTGCTGAAAGAGTTCATCTTGTTCATTTTCTTATCAACAATCATGAGGAACACAGAGCAGGACGAGGCAGAAGGAAAACTTCCCAAGGGAAATGGACAGGAAGGACATAAGAGCTATGTTGACCAGATTGTACTTACAGGTGTTTCAGTGGATATGTCAAAATCATTTATTTTAATAGAATAAAAAAAATGTAGAACCAACTGTAGACCAACAGGTCTTCTTACCATGTTTGTCTCTCCATTGTGCACATGGGCAACCTAAGGACAACAGTCCTTTTTTTTTCCTGCTTTAGAATAAATATGCCAGATTATCTATTGTTCAATATAGTGGAAATTTAAGATGCACTCTGAAAGCACAAGCTTCATTTTAACATGGTTACCACGAACAATACATTAAGGTCAATAATCACACAATATGCAGGGGGGGTAAGAAATTAATAGGATACTGTGAGATATTCAGATGGGTAACATTGCTCTTTTCACATTCAGTCACCTATAAACTTCAGTGAAACCATAGCATAAAAATAATCATAAGATGCAGTATAAACAGCACAGCTGTTACTGCTGTCAGAGACCATCCCAGCAAACTGAATTCAGACACATGCAGGACATTTCTTGAGACTCAGCATTATCTGACACAGCCCTTACTCACTTTTTAAAATCTAAATACAATTAAGCATAAAGGCATATAAAATTAATGAGTGTTTGGCATCTTAAATTCTAGGTTTAAAGCAGAATATGAACGTAATAAGGAACTTAGTAGATATCTCTTGTTGGTGTTCTTAAATCTGAGTAAGGAGCACAGATTTCAGAAACACCATGAAATAAAATAGAAAAGAATAATAATTTTCAGTATTTCTTTATCTGTTGAGTTTTCTTCAGTAATACAGACCCAAAACATTTAAATATGAACAGTAGGGAAGTGAGATGTGCCAAGAGTTGGGGCTTCCACTGTTATGCTTTAATATCTGTTTAAAAAATTAATTTATTGTTCCTAAACAGATTTAAAAAGAGGGATTCTCTGAAGATTTTCTTGTAGCAGCACAAGGAAAATGCTAAAATAGTTCAAGTGCTTCATATGATCTCCAACTACACGTGCATAGGTTGTTTCTGTTTTACAATAAATTCAATCAAAGTCTTAAAAAATGTGTATCCAGAACTTGTTTCTCAGTCTTTTTTGTTTTCACCAGTTATCAGTAGAAACAGCTACACCTTTCATAAGATTTAAGTATGGCTCCCTGGAAATGCCCTTCCATAACTTGTAAAGTCTTTTCTTAATCTAGATTGTCTCTATGCTACAGAGATTGGTAACAGCATATTTAGATACTTATGGTCTGTTAGTAGTCGCATACTGATGTGCAGAACTACCCACTTTGGTTCTAATAGCCTCATTCTGGCAACAGAAGTATATCAGTATTTTCCAGATCATTTACCCTTTTTTCCACCTGTACATCTTATATGACTTTCCTTCCTGGGAAGCACATGCATTCTTAGCAACAAAACGACAAAACAAAAACCACTGTGTGTATATGTTTGAGTCCAGGGAGAAAGTTTATATCCTAGCTATATAGTAAAATTGCACTGGAAAAAAAAAGTGGACAGTGATACATTCCCCCTTTCACTTAGCCTTGTCTTAAAAATCAAACAATCAATCAGAAGAACAACTTAAAGCGAACTATTTAATGTCTTTAAAGTAATTTAAAGTGAGTTAACCCTCAATACAGTGGAAAAAAATCAATATTTTGGTCCAATCATTTCAACAGCTCAGTACATTGGCTATATGTCAGTTAACATTTACAAGAGAGAAATAATAGATGCACACACACATAGCATAAGTAACATAAAAGCTTGCTGAAGAATTGCAGAAAGAAGAGCTCACTGTGGATCAGTTTCTCCATAAGCTGCAATGTACAGTCTTGTTTTAACCCTTTTCAGCTCAATTCCTTCTCTCAAGTTTTACTTAGCACAGTCCTTCAGCTGTGCTAACATCATGATGAGGGTCTGCTGTGATGCAGTTGGAAACTCACAGTACCTCCAATATACAGTAAGAAGCATCAGCAGGACCTGAGTATATGCTTAGTTGTACCACCTGCAGCTCTCTCAGTCTCTACCCTTAGCCACTGGATCCTCCTCCTTTGTTTCTAATCTCATCTATAAAAATCTTAAAAACATGTGCTGGACTGTGCTCCACTTTCTGCCTTACTCTTGAGCTTTAATTTCCAATTCGTCTTCATCTTTTCTACAAAAAGGACACTTTCACAAAAGAACAAGATTTTGCTCGAGTTGGTACTTTGATTTATTGTTTTAGGAGCCACTGAATTTACTTATCTTCAGGAATGCCAAAAGATTTCTGTATCTGTCCTCATTATAAATTTGGATACTTCATTTTACTTTTCCCCCAGTTCATTCAATGTAAGAATCTTAATACTTGCAATGTTGCTCACTGCTGGAAGAAATATTTCCACTTCTTACTAAGCAATAAAAAAAAAAACACACCAAAAAAGGAGAAAAGGTTATCTAATACTACCAAAAAATCCAAGTGTATTTCCAGAAGGTAGCCATGTAGCACAGCAAACATCTTTAGCTAGAAAGTAGGAAGGCAAGTGCAGTCTGTTATTTACTGCAAATTAACCACTGTCCCTCTTAAGCAGATTTAGCATTTAATCAAAATTCCATGAACTACCTTTAATCTAGGAGGAAGTCCAAAGAAAGACTAGAATGGTGTATTTAAAAACCTCACCAAATTAGGCAAGGCAAGGCCCTGGTTCCCTTGTGTGAGAAGGCCAGATCAGCCAGCACAGCTTTTCTGACACTCCTGAAGGGCACTCCACTGCATTCATTCAAAGAGATAAGCATAAAAGAGTTCAAAAGTGTCTTCAGCTGCCTTTTGCAAAGTATTGGAAGGAGAACTTAATTAAATCCAGTCAACCTGAACATTTAGCCCTGAAGTATCCTAAAACATTTCCTTTAGGGAAATTGATCTAAATTTCTATTTCCTCATTAGCATAAACCTTTGCAAATACTGAGACTCTAAGAATTTTTGCATAAAACATTATTGGACACTTCAGCCTTCTCTGAATCAGAATTTATGCTTTTTCTGTTTGGTGGTGGAAATATACTGCCTTTACTTCCTCTTAGTTCTAGCCCTGTTGCCTGTTATCTTGCATATCCCTTCTTAACAGGAATTCCTAACCAATTTTATCCCTTACTTACACACTCCTCCTCCCTTATTTCTGTGATTGCTATTTGATCTTCAAGTCAGTGAAGAGCTCCTGATACAGCCATTATGGTCTGTTTCTATAATTTCTTTTCACCTCCAAATTGTATAACATGTACAAAAGCAAACTGTATCTTCCCTCAGGAACTGCAGTCTTTTATCCCTTAGCTTATTTTCCCAAGAAATCCTCCGTAACAATTCCCTGAATTTGTGGAAGTGTGTTTCTCTGAAATGTGTTACTCTGTTTCTCCAATACATTATTTTCATTAAAAAGTGAGTTCTACCTTATGATGTGTTTTATCTTGTGCTTTCAACTTAACTTCTTAGTTCCCCACGTTAATCAGAAGCCAGTCTAAAGCAACTGCTCCAGTAGCATTTTCCAGCTTCTGAAGCAAATGGCCCAGCCCATTTGAGGGCCCTTTTTAACTGATAGTGCTCATATAATTGTACTAAAAACTGGGAACAATAGTAATACCACAGTTCTAATAACACTATTATATCAACTTCTGAAGATATTATATTATTATAATATAATTGTAAATAGTAATTATTAAATACAAAATATAACTATTGTCTAATATACATGTATAATTTATTATTATGTAATTAGTAATATATCTTAATACACTTAAATATTACACTTAAAATATTATTATTAGCATATTTTTGTGTAGTAAGGTGAATTCATACAAGTTGTTATTGAAGCCACTTGGAAAACATTATTTGCAGTCTTTCTTGATTAACCCCAAACACAGTGATATCTCTTCTAGTGCAGAAACTACTGTGATGCAATGACCTCTGAAAAAGTATATCCAGAATATAATATACAAAGCCAAATTTCTACAGGTTCCATCTTTCCTTAGAGAAAGAAAGAGTATATCCTTTAGTTAGAACATTCTATCAAGACTCCAGGAAAAAATCATTCTTCTCTAAAAAATGGATGAATAGTTAAAGTAAGAATTCCTGCTTCACAACAAAATCTTTGCAATTTTGGAAACATTTCCAGTACTGTTCTATATAATCACTTTATTGTTATTTAAAACATCTGTGTTCCTCTAATATTTTTCTATAGCACTCACTTGCAGATTATATTCAAAACATGTTGTAATAAATAATAAAGTTTATAGTGTACTTTCAGCCAAGGAAGTCTAGGAGATGAATTATTAATGCATTATTTTAGATTCAGAACAACTCTATGGTTTCTCCTTATGCAGCTTCAAATACATCACTAGAGATTAACAGAAATGAGATGGATCTACTCGACTCGGTATGAGCTCTAATTCTACTAATCATGATGTGAAAATAAGATGTTCTTTTCACTTGCTACAATTACCCTAAAAACAAGTGCACATACACTGCCTTGATTTCCTTAAAATAAAACCTCCACCACCTTAAGCCATTAACCTGTGAATATTTCAGAAAGAGTTTTTAGATGTTTTATGAAAAGCAGTGACTAACAGAGTCACTGTAGGAAAAAGGAAAGGAAAGCAGAGGTCAGCAGTGTGTGAAGCAAGGGCAGCCAGTTGGCCAAACAGCACATGGGCAGCTCTGTATCTGCCTCTGCAAATATTCTGTCTCTTGGCCAGAGGTGCCAGTGACATGGGAGGGAACTAAAAGCAAACTGGAGGGTACCAGGGACAAGTTAAGCCGTTGCATAAAGCCCCGAGGCGATGAGAAAGTACTCCAGTTATTGTCTTGGAAAGTCACACACTGTGCTGACAACGTAGTGGAAGCTTTCCATAATATCTGAGGAAAGGATACCAGTATAAACTAAAGAGCATGTTAAAATACTGCACTGTTTCTCCTGCTCAGGAAAACCCTTAAAAGTTTGCTGATTTAGCATAAATATGCTTCTCTCTTGTCACTCCTAGAAGTAACGAGAACATCATCCCTAATAATCCAGCTACTTCTGCCAGCAATAACCATTTTCCTAGTAGAAAAAAATTCCTCTTTTTAATACAAATGACATGATGATTAACAAAAAAGTAGTCTTTGACAACATCTGCATTAGCAACACTGCTCAAGACTAATGCTGATTTGCAGCTTACAGCTATTCAACTATTACTCAAGATCTGTCTACTCTGCAGGTGGAAGATTAGTTTTCTTAAAAACACTTTATTTTTCATGACTTTAAACACTAGGGGAAAATGAAAAAACTCTAGATTTTTTTCAAATATAGCAAAAATTGACATTACAGAACAACCTTGCATCTAGTTAGCAGCCCTACTCTCATACTAAAATTTTCCTCTCAAACACCATTAGCCAGAAGTTTATCTGCCTTCATAACACTGAGTTAGACCAGCAGTGCACTACAAATATCTCTCTAGAAAAACTTCCTCTCTTCTTCAGTTTTCATTATTCTAAAATAAAACAAAAATTGGAACTTATTTTTTCACTATTTAATGATATTATTAATTATTTCCTGGTGACTAATTGCAGTTTATGACACATTTGAGAACAGATCAAACAAATCCGCTTGTGATTTGCTGCTCAGTCATATAAACAGCAATTTTTATTCTCCAGTTGAATAATGATGGCTTAAAGACAGGAAAAGAATTCTAAACACCAAAAATGCATAGGAAATATTTTTTGAACATTTAAAAAAGTATTTCCTCCCTCCTCGTATACCTAGCTATGCATGTTGATCTAATAAATAAGTACTATTACTTATAATAATAAAGATAAAAAATATTACTCTGATTAAAGTAATTACAACAAAATATATAGAGGGGTACAAGGAAGAAATGAGTTCTCAATCTGGAAGGCATTCTGTGAATACCATAAAACCCCAAACATTCTGAGATTTCCTTGAGAAAACTTGAAGCAACATGATGCTACAGTTGTTGAATTTGCTGAAAACTGAAGGAGTTCCTTCTGCTGTAAATAAGGGAAGTAGAGGACAGTAGAACCCAGAATCCTCATACAGCAGAGTCCTCTGGACATTTCTGTTCAGAACTTCAAAATAATAAACCTTGATTCAGATTCAGACCTTTGCTCTGCAGAATGCACTAAATTCCCTCAGGAGAGCTGCAAAACATTTTTGCAGCAGTTTCTATTATCTGAGAAAACATCCCTCAAATCTTCCTATAGAAGCATCCCAGTGAAACAAGTCAAGAATTGATTTTGCCCATTTTATTATTATTCTGAGCTTCAAAAAAGTCTATCCAGCCTCAGAGATTGTCCTTGGAAGTTATTCCACCCCACTAAGGCCAGGCTGGCTGCTCCCAGTTTGGGTCTTCTCATTTGCTCCCAGTGCAGCCTTCATCCAGGCAGGCTCAAGTCTTCCTAAATTTCTTAGGGAAACCTGATGCCATTGCAAGCAGAAAAATACTGCCCATAAAAGGCAGCAACAGAATAAAGATAAGATCAAATGGAGGAAACTCTAAAAACTGTATATTATCACTTTGTGAGTTTTTACTAATTTTCACAAATGCAGAATTAACTGCTTTGCCTTCAGAGTATTGCATAATCCAAGCATACCTTCCCACAGTGAAATCCTTGATTAGTAGATAGCCTAAAAAAAATGTGCTTTTCAAAGAGAAAGTGTATCTTCTTAATTTCTAGAGGAGTTCCATAGAATAATAAACAATTGTTTTATTTTGAAGTGCCAGTAGTGATATTTTAAAGAAGAGGTATTTCAAGTATTATCTTTTAAAGAAAATGTCTCTCTACTATGTCCTCCTTACTACAAGAATCCTTTAAATACAATTAAATACTAGATCATCAAAATACTAGTAAGGATAAAGAAAAATCACTAAAGTGGTTGACATTATGACATCTCAGTCAAAAGAAAGCCTCGCTAGTAAGGAATACAGACAATGGGGAAAAAAAGAGTTTTCTTATTGACTTTCTTTGAGCTCCTTTCTGAAAGGAGGAGATGGTAATGGGGGGGAAAAAGAAGCTAAGACAACACGAAAATGGCTTTTGCATCATCCTAAGAGAAATGAGTACATACACTGAAATAAGTGTACATGTCCAAAGTCACGGAATTTGGCTTGCTAGAGTTTATGATTTCTGCTACAATTTTACCAAATTATGAAAATGTTAAGCAAGATACTAAAAACCCTTTGGATCAAACTGGAAATGTAAGCAAGTCACCAGAAGGTTTTCATCTCTAGTATTGTGTTCTGACTCAGACACTCACATCACTTGTCACCCTTCCATGAGAAGTACCACCATCTAAGAGATGTAAAACCTTTTCCAACACTAGTTAAAACAATTTGAGAGTTGGCTATTTAAATCTGGCATATAATATCTTCTGTCAAAAGAATTACAGTCTTTTGGGAAAGGTTTCCCTGTGCTGTCTGGATTTCTTTGTAAAAGGTTGTCCCCTTGTCATTTGGCACCACATCCATAACATTTTAATGGCAATTGCTGGACCTTCCACTCTGCTGCTGAGCTTTCTCAAATAATTTTGACATTTTTTATTCCCAAGACTAAGCCTGATGAACAGTTTGAGCTGACAAACCATATCAACCAGTCATATCTGCAATTACCAAAAGCATCTCAACCTTAACTATTAAAGCCACTAAAATGTTTCAAATATGTGCTTCAGGATGCCAAATGTTACAAGGGTTTTTAAAAAAAAAAACCAGAACCATAAACAGGCATCTTCTTTGGCAATGATTTAAGTACTCTCAGTTCTCTTCCATGCAATACATTGTCCTCATCCTGCTGCATCTTTGGCTAGTTCAGTTTTGTACTAAAATCAGGCTACAATAGTATAATGCATTATGAAAATTGACATCAGTCTTTGCTTGCATTTATAGATCATCTAAACACTAGTATATAAGGATAGAGGAAAAATCACTAAAGTAACTCACCCAGCGACATCTCAATCGATTAAAACAAAACCTATCTATTAAGGAATATATACAATGAAAAAGTCTGTTTTCCTTTTGACTGTTTCTTCTGACCCAGAGTTTCTATTGTCCACAGAAGTGCCTGACCCAGTACTCTCATGCAGCAAAGGAAATGGCTAACTTTCCATATCTGCTGGGTATTTTATGAGATTTCCTAGCAGCTCTTGTTGCCAATTACCTCCCCAGTAATAGGTAAATTCAAAGAGTAACCACTCCGTGACCACAAGCAGCTGCAGCACCTGAGTTAATGCCCAGCCTGTCCAAGGCAGACACCTTCATTAGTCTGTCTGGGCACTGGCACAGCCGAACACCATCTCACAACATGTGCATATTGCCCTGAGCAGAGGATGTCTGTAATTAGCTTTTTGTCAGGAACCAGTGGCACGCCACGCATGGAAATCAATAACAGTTTCCTCTGTTGCCCTGTTATATTTGTCTTTTAAATTAAATAGGGCTTTATCTGAACTGCTGTGTATGACTATGTTTTGGTATACCACATCATCAGAGAATCTATCTTTTGCATTTCTAGGGGGTAGCATATGTACTCCTACATCTAAGATATTTTAGTTATGAAAAGAGAGGAAAAAAAAAAAAAGATGCCTGTTTGCCCATTAAAGTTCATGGTAATCAAATCATTATTTAAATTTCTTACTTTTCTCTAATCAGTGCAAAACAAGTTCAACTTCATTACCCCTTTCCAAATGGAGTCTTCAAGTATTTTTAATTAATTAGGAAGAGTTCATCAAGATCTTTTGCTTAGTCTTCTGCTTATTGGTGTCTGAATAAACAACAGAGGATGTCAACTGGAATGTCACCTGGAAGAATTACTGGGCCCAGTTCTTTTGGCCATTACACTGAATGTCGTAATGAAAATATTTTCTCTTCCTATTTCTCATTGCAGTAAGGATCAACGTACATTTTGCACATAAATCTATGAAAGACAGATTGTACAAGAGATTACTTAAAAATAAAAGCTTCTAAAGCATGTATAAATTTAAAAGTACATAAAAAATATGTATTTATTTTAAGCTGAAAGATATGTAATCTTTTTATTTGTTTCTGTTAATCTCTCCTATGAAAAGACTGGATTTTTTTTTTTTATTTCTCTGGCCTGTGACGGTTTCTAACTAGCACATTTCAGTTGAAATGGAAAAGGAGTTTTTCCCAAGATTATTTTCTTAGAAATTACTTAAGTGTGTCTTCCACAGGTCAAGTTTCAAAGGCCTGAACATTGACCAAAGAGATAGAGAGCAATACAGTGATTATTCTTGAGCACACACAGCTTCAGAAGATGTCTTTTTGGTGAAACATTTTCAAAATAATCGAGAATCAACCATTAGTAAGAAAGTAATTCTAATAATAGACTGTAACTACAGATGGAAGAGCTCCTTTGTGTAAGATAAAATACTCCCATGAAATGCATGTCTTACATGTCAGAACACCATCATGTTTATACACTAAAAAAAAAAAAGAAAAAAGGAATCAACAGCATCTCCCTGTACTATCCATTCACTTTACCTTCTTTGCATTCATACTTAAACATGAGATCAAGTGTAATGTCTGCAGTAAATAATCCATCTATTGGTTTGGGGTCTTGTCTACACATTAATGTCCACGAGCACAAGTTTTACATCTGCATCATAAAAGTGTTCTGAATTGTCAACCCTTCATACATACAGCAAAAGTACATACAGCAACTTGCAGTATCTAATACATGAAAACACTCGCTCATTTTATTCTACATTTTGTTTGAAATGTATGTTCCAATACAATGCTTTCAACATCCAAACACAGACTAACACTGATGGTCATGGAAAGTTGAAAAGCAATAAAAATTCTATAGACTCTCACCCAAAAGATATGGATCATCAACACTTACGATACAGATACACAGTAAGGTAAAGGACTGAAAGTTGAAATATCCTGAGGAAATTAAACTGAGATATATGCAGTAGGGTTTAGATAAGAAACTATTCAGGTGAAACAATGGCAAGAATTTGAGAGTTTTTTCTATAGTGAAACCTCTTAGGCAATGAGATCATATCACCATTATTCCCATTTGAACACTGACACATTGAATACTTCTCACTGCACTGCATTAAAAGTGTCTGATTAGGAACAGTTTTTGCTAGAGGGAAGAGAGTTGAGAATTTTCCAGCTCTAATCTGTACCTCAAAAATGATGGGTTTGTTCTTAGTTTAACATTAAAGACTAGACTTGTACTAAATTCCTCTTGTATTATCTATATGTAAAGTATTTAGGTGGCTCAGCTAAGAAAGTGCTGTTCTTGCTTTATGAAATACTGAGTTCTGTGTGTATCCTACCCAGACAGCATTACAAAGGATTTAATCACCACACATGTCCAGTGCTTTTTAAAGTTTAAATGTCATTTCTCAATTTGGGGCTTCAATATAACAGTTATACACATTTGCATAATTTTAGACACAATTTTCATACCAAAACTTGATACCTGTGCACCTGTACTACTGAGATGAGTTGACAAGTCAGGGCCAAGGAGCCAACACTTCGTAAAAAGTTGTTACAGGGCTGTCATTCTGCAATGCTGCATTTTACTATCAGTCCCTGCATGACATATATTCCAGAAGACAAATATCTCTATCAGAAAAACAATTTCAGAAAGGCTATTTTTCAATAATAGTTCCCACAAATCCTTTCAAGTTCAGTAAATGTTTTTATCCCAACTTTCTTTCCAAATTGGTTAAGTCATTAATCAGACATTTATTAAGTAGTGTAACTCTTGTAAAGGCCTGAAGGTAGTTTTCAGATATGAGGTTATATTTCTTCCTTTACACACATTACTTGCTTTAAATTAGGGAATTTTATTGAAAAATATGATAGTGTAGCATAATTAGAAATATATCTATTCCCCATTTGATTGATGAAGAAAGATCTAAATTTTTCATAACCATAATATTAATAAGGGCTTCATGTCCTTCAATTTTACACTGTGTCATAAAATTACAGTGTATTTTCTGATATATGAAGTGGATATAAACTAGTCTTGTAGTGTCCCAGGACACTCACTGCAGAGCTACAAATACACTTCCCTTTTATTTACAGAACTTGAATAAAAGCACAGAATTTCTGTATCTACATAAAATATATGTATTTTAACATCTCATGCTCAAAATTATAAAACTACATCTAAGAAACTACTAAACAAAACCATCAGTCCCAGATAAGTCTGAAATGCTTTCCAAAAGAAGAAATATTCAGTAAGTTAGTGTACTAAGATTTAATAAAATATAAAGTTAGATTATATTAAATCTCAATGTCCTATATATTGCAGAACAGATTGTAAAATTATTAGACTGCAGCTGGCACATTCTTAGATGTATGATTTCCAGGAGGAAATTATTTATTGTTATGTTTTTCAGTCACCAACACAGTAAAATTGTTTGAGCTATTTAAAAGAGAAATTTTAAAAGCACTTTAAACATATTTGATTCTTCACGGGTTTTTTTCACATAGAATAATGAGGTTAAAGTTTATGAGGAGAAATATATTACTCCTTATACTGAATCATTTTTTTGGAAATAAGCATAACTTTAGAGAAAAAGAAGGAAAATCCATAATACATGTTCAGATGGGCAGAGCTGTCTTCAATCAAAGCAACATGTTATCATGATCAATGGCTACAGTATTAATCCATGTTAAAATTACCTTTTTCTTACTTTCATAACATTGCAGCAATACTTAGAAAATGAACTCCCCAATTCACCTTTTTACCTGACCATTTACATTTTTTAACAGACAATCTTCTCTATGCCTAAAGCAAACCAGCAACTTCTGATCCAAACAAGGGTTTCATTTCCTCTTTCCTTCCACACACAGATTTCCAACCACCACTCCAGTGGAAAGAGCACTTGTGGTACTCATAGTCTCACAGACAGTCTGGCCATGAATCCAGAACAGAAATTTCTGAGACTGGACAGACACATCCTGAAATTCTTCTGGGAACTGTTAGTGTACAGAATCCTTCTCACTTAAGGCAATCAGTACAGGCTCTGTAATTACTACGGATCCACAACTCTCTAGGCAGTGAATCACCAGTTTCCCCCATGAACTCATTATGACTGGTNTAGTCACTGTCTCAAATATTAAAGAATACACAGAGGAAAATCAGGGTTTTATGAAAATGAGAGGAAAATAAGGGCTCTGCTGTGCCATAAAACATCCCTAGCATAGTGTATGAACACAAATGCTATTTCACAACTTAAACAACCTCTATATGTTACACGTGCTTTAGAAGGTAGCAGATACCAAAGACATTACACACTAAAAACATAATATATCCAGGGATGTCACAAACATTCCTCAATATGAAAAAGAGCCTCAAGACACACCTTTTCCTGTTCAAAGAATAGTTTTTTCAAGTGATACCGGGATTTTGAGACACAAAAAAATCAACAATGTACTTAATGGCCATGATTAAACTTTCACCTCACAATCACTACAGTAATGTTAAAACTACAATTAAATACATCTTGTGTGATCTGTGCAGCTACTGCAGAAACATTAATGAGTCGGATTTTTAACATGCAACTTTACATGTCCCATCACATTAGGCTTTAAAGCTGAGTGGCTTCAACACCATCACAGTTTCCATTATAATCAATATAAACCCCTCATATCATAAAAACTTGTTTCCTTTAGAGCCAAATAAGTAACTAATAAATGTTTTCAACTAAGATATTCTCTGCATGCAGATAGCAAATTACTGACTACAATTTAGCTTAAATATTAAAAAATGTTTTTCAAGGAATTAAATGCAAATATGCTGAATATGATCTGTTGCTGTTGGGCAGAGAAAAATACAATCTCCGAGGGGCTCTGTTACACAAACATTGAAGTACAGTCCTTGATTACATTCATACATTTGAAAATTTAATTATCTAGATACCAATCTATTTAATCATCAAACACTAGAGTTATTTTTTCTGATGAAATTT
>WEIV01030284.1:3106-40439 GCA_013390005.1 Calyptomena viridis
AGAAAACCAACTGAGTCCCTTGGGTGAGTTGTTAGAAGGTGGGAGGAGTTGCATAGTGAAGTCCCTGCAGGATGGGTCAGGAAGCACTTAAAAATCATGAGTCAAAATTGTTCTGCTGGGAGAAACAGGGAATTCTTTCATAGTGTGCCACTGTGTTGGGTTTTCCAACCATTCTGGTGAGCATGGAACAAAAGATAGACACAAGCCAATGTTTGTTCTTCCTGTCTTCTGCTCTAGGTTTGTGTCTAGCTGGATGGTATTTCGTTTGGTGTTCTCTGACTGTGGGACTGCCATGATGGATCACCAGGATGGGTTAATTTACTTTGTTAGGTGATCTTTGTTGAGATGTCATTAAGTTCAGCCAGTAATCATGGTGATTTGGGGGAAAGTAAGGCAGTGGCATTTCTAAACAGAATTAATTTTCTTTGTCATCACATTATTTCTTTGGGTGGAAGTTGGGAAGAGGTGGAAATCTCTCCTACTAATTGTAACATCTGAGACTGAAAATTTAGAAGCAAAACTAGTCTTTCACCACTTAGAGTTGTGCAGTGACTATTTATGTCACATCTTCTCAGGTTGTGGTGCTTAGGACTTGCACATTCCAGCTGTCTAAAAGGAAAAGCGAGAGTATTGTTATCCTGAATCAGTCTGTCAGTCCAGGAGGTGTAAAGCAGCATATGTGTTTATCAAGACTTTTATGAGCCAGATGGTCAAGACTTCTTTTTATCCATGAAAGCAGTGCATCTGCTTCTTGAGAGATGCTCCTAAAGTATCCCCTGATCTTTCAAGATTGAACTGCTTTGGTCTCCATGCCACTTCAGCGCTTTGTTCAATGATAAATGACAACATGAAAAGGAACGTCCATGTGGAAGCTTCTCAGAGGATTTGCCACCTGATAATCTCTGAACAATTAAGAGCAAATTGGGGGTGGGAGGAGGAATTCCTGTTCTGGAATGACAGAGCAGGTGACAGCATCAAATGAGGTACCATAACTATCTGTCTACAATTTCACTTCAAAGGACCCCCTCATTATCAGTCCTGAAATTACCAGGCACCCTTCTAGCTGTGAGAAAATGGAGGGATAGAAGAAAATATTTGCTTCTCAAGCGTATCTTTTACTAAGGCACAGTCCAAACCTGCAGAGTCTTGAGCTTGATTCAGAGTGCTAAAAGTGTCTTCACAAACCAACAAACAGAACTGAAGTGAATGTAGAAAGAAATGTTCAGGTCAAGAGAACACTCTGCTGTGTTCCTGGATGAAAGCCTGCATTTTGAGTGCCTGCTTGCCCAGCCACTGTCCAAATTTGACCCAAAGCAGACTGAGGTGGAGGCAGTAACAGAGAAACAAGCCACACACTGGGTGGGTGCTCAGGGCAAACAGCAGAGCCATCATATAATATGACCAGACAGCCATATTGTACAGGGTTTTCTGACACAGAAACAGGTAGTGATAGTGCTGCTGTTTGTCCTTAGCGCTGTGAAGGACTCCGACACACTCTGAGAGTGTAGGAATAAACCTTTCACACCATTAAGTTACTCCTATTGATGCCAATCTGAGAGCCTGAAAATAATCTTGCCCACCTTTTAGACTTTCATACACTATAAAGCAGTGGCTTATTAGCGTGAGTGCCTGTTTTCTGTACAACTCTTTGACTGTATTAGTAAATTAAAAAACACCTATCTGGATTCCTTTTTTTCCATCCTGGACCCAGTGTTGGAGATCACCTTTGAAACAATCTCTCTGAAAATAAATGGAAGATCTATGGTGAATTGAAGATGTAAGTGATATAATGAGGCAAGAAGGAAGTTTTTCTCCATCTCCCTGCCCTAAATAACACAGGTGTCCTGCAAATCACCTCTCTGTTGCCTTGTGGTCTTGCCTTATGAAAAAGATAGTGGTGCCCAATCTGTACCCCTGTAATTAGCTTAGGCTGCTTTAAATCTGGTGTGGACTCTTAATTGCCTTTCTCAGAAGACAGTGCAGCTTGGGCTGAGATTCTGCTTGTCATGTAAACATGAACCTGTCCTACTTTGAATATTTGAGCTGTCTTGGGTGATCTGGTAAGCTGAGTGCACATATTGCAGTAAAATAGTGAACTGGGAAGTAGATTTTACTTGTCTAAATAACAAAAAAACCCAAACAACCCCTGCCAAGTAGTCCCTTGTGTGCTAGAAATAATAAATGCCTGGTTATGTGCAGGCTTATTGCTCTGAATGTATATTAAGCCATCACAGAACTTTTCACTGTGTTGAGATGTTCATAAAACCTTTTTGTTCTCATGTTAATTTTTTTGTTTCTAACGGCATATGGATGAGTTTGTGTGACAGTCTGCTTTTCTGCAGCATGATGAATTTTTCTTCAGCTAGGGGTGCTGAACCTCTGTCCCAGTCAAATTTGTTTAATACATTTGGCAAAGGAGTGGAGGTGGCTAAATGGATATTTATGACCACAACATACCTGAAGATATCAATCTCATTGATACAACTTCTTAGGAAACGAGGTTCTCTTCAAAAACTTGGCAAAAGTCTAGACTCAAGCCCTAAATCCTCAGTGGCATATGAACTTGTCATCCTGTGTGCTATTTTGGACACCTTCCTCCACTCTGAATGCCTGGGCCCACCTAAAAGTTTTAGATTAATGCCCATTATTGAGCTGTTGTTTTATTTGCTGATGGATATCTCAGCTATTCCAGTTTTCCCAAGTGCCTTTCCATGTAGGCCTTTTTTAGGAGGATTTTATTACTTTTAAGGTGATAAAGATGCTATGACATCCAAGCTAAAGCAGGGAATGATCTGTCCTGCATAATTATATTTCAGATTTTTTAATTTCTCTGGGTTTCCCATTAACCTCTCTGCAGGTTTTGTCAGCACCCTATAAGAGAATCATGTTACAAATGTTGCCCAAATTTCAGATGAGGTTGATTTTTCCCAGACCCTTTGCAGAACAGGAGGAACTGAAATACAGACTGTGAGGTTCCCTCTTGGAAATTTTACTTCCCTTGGAGGCCTCTTTCCAAAGTCAGAGCGCTGCAAGAGGGGCTAAGTGTAAATTAGATTCAGACACTGTTTAGAGTGCAGAGGGCTGGCAAACATTGATTTTTCTTTTTGCAATAGAGCAGCAAAGGGTGTTTCAAGGGCCAGAGCAGCTGCTGGTGTAAACTACCATAGTTTTACTGGTCTTGGGAGCCATACCCCTTTAACCCAGCTGGGAATGTATCCTTGAGAGACAGTTTAATGATTTATACCATCAACATTGAGGGAAACGAAAAAGTAACATTAAAAAAACGAACATGCTCAAGTTGATATATGGGGTACTAAAGGCCTATATTAAAAAAAAGAAATAAATGTGGTTAGCTTGGAAGTGGGGTTCTAGTGACTGTTCTTACAAGTAGTGTGATTGTATGGTCAGGTGTCCTTGTTAAATATGAGGCTTTTTGTAACTGTTGGCTTTACAGATGAAATAAAGTTAAATAAAATGCAAATTGGTGTTCTGCTCTTGCAAATACTCTAGTATTCTTATAAGTAGGTCCTTAGACTTCAAACAGACTTACTTAGATGAGCAAAATGAAATGCAGAACTGGTGTTTTTTCGTTTTGTTTCTCCTCGGTTGTTTTCTCCTAGTGTAACTTGGGCTGCTTCATTTTGAAAACCAGACCAAGGTATAATCTCATTACATATAAATACAATAAACAGAGGTTTTTTCCCCCTTTTTTCTTTTTTTCTTCCTCTTCCTACACTCCGTCCCTCCATACAGGAAAGTACTTTATTTTGCATTGCTTCCTGGATATTAAGGAAAGGCTGAAATTAACTTCTGGCTGGTGACACTCCTGCCAGAACACACAGCCTAGTTAGTCATCAGTCAAAGGTGTGACATCTATTGCTACCTCACTCTGGGATAACAACTTCTGGAAGTGCAGGGGACATTCCTGGACCCAGGCAGGCCTCTGGAGGTGGCCAGGATAACACAGTCAAGGCTGGAAGAGGCTCTCTCTGCTGCTGAATTTGACAGAGATCTGCCATCTCTCTGCCCCTGCAGGTTTATTCTCACTGATACTCCAGCCCCGCTGCAGAGGGATGGGGTGAGGAGTGGAAGGAGTAGGGGCCAGTAAAATTGTGCCATTTGGCACCTAACCAAACCTGTCTAACTCAGGTTTTTTTACTGCTGTGTTTCATATTTAGAAGACCAATACAGCTCTGACAGTATGTACATGTGACCCAACCAAGGGACTTTATAGCTTGGCTGATTCATCCCAATTAGTCCTGAATGTGGGGGAGAATAAAAAAAAAAAGCACACTAGATTCCATCACAGCTGTGAGAGGGGTGTTGCTTCCATTGTTTCTCACTAAAGTTTTATATGTAACTTTATATGCCCTGTTGGGGGTGTAGCGTTTTGCCTTTTTAACCAGATTAGAAATCCTGTTTGTGCCCCTCTTTCTGTCTGATTCTGACACTTCCCAGGCCTATCTGCAGGTTTGCATCTGTGCCTCTTGCTTCACAAAGCTACACACAAACCAGTCCTTCATCTAACTTCCACTTAAGTTAATGAGAGTCTTTCCACTCCCTTCAATGGCGGTTGGAGCAAGTCTTTCATCGTTGCTTCTTAGAAACTGGTTGGTTGAGGTCCTGTTTTGTTCTTGTTCTGGCCTTTGTCCCCATCGTGTCTGACTTCAGTCAGCAACAGATTTCTCTGTCTTGCTCTAGTACTCTTATTCCCTGTCTACATTGTTCTTCATGTCCCCATCTTTAGCTGAGGCTAAGTGGCAAAGATGAAAGGCCAGATTTTCAAGATGTGAACAACAGCCTGCCATGATTTTTTCAAAGATATTTAGAAGTTTCATAAACCACCTCTTTGTTCTTGTTTCTTTAAGCCTGTGACTGTCCTGAAAGGACACAGCATTAAACAGGTTGGAAAAGGTCACAGAGAAAGTCTGTTGCAGAGCAGCTGAGGAAGCATCAGTTCCACACCAGCCTCTGAATGCTCCCCCTTCTGAAATATGGACACCTCTTAGCCTTGGGCTTCACCACACATTGGATCTACAGCCAAAATGTCAGCAGCAATACCAGAGAGGAACCCTGTATGGAAAAGCCACTCTTCTGCAGCATTAGACCATTGGCTGTGGGCTTATTTAAGTGTTTGAAGGCTCCTCTGCCTTTTCTTAGTTACTGTTTCCATTTCAGGGAGCTGGTTCTGTGATTTAAGGAAATCTAAACAGACTAATATTTGCAAGGCTCAAGCCTCACAGGATGACCATTATGTGACTCAGGCTAAGCTTTCAGAACTAAAGAGCAACTCGTTGTATTATTATATTATTATCATTCCTTTCCTACAGGAATGATATAAGAGACACAAGGATGTGATAGATGCAAACAAAACAAAAGAACCCAAACAGATGTGCAAAATTCTTCAAAGTCCTACTGCCTGTTGACATAACACAGCTCGACCCTCCGGCTCTCAGCTTACCCAGAAAATTGTCTGCTCTGAGGTGCTCAGATATGCACTCTATAGGAATTAGTTATGCTAGCAATCAATTGTACCTCCAAAAATGGAGTCCTTCATTAAGGCCTGGCCCAAGATGTGAAGGCTTAGCACTTTACCTGGAACCTTTGAAGTCTGAAAGTCTAATGGTAATAATATATAAACACATAAATGCTTCCCAAGTATGTCACAACCACCTGAAGGGCAGACTAAAGCATGGTGAGAGTGCAAGAAACAGCAGGACAAAATTTTGAAGATACTGACTGCGCATCTTCATAATAAACATCATTATTTTAATAGAAAATGTGTCCCTTTGACCAAATTTTCTTCTCAGTTACACTGGTGCATGTTCAGGGCACTTGGTAGTGTAACTGAGTCACTAAGATTACAGAGCAGGACTGATGTTCCCTTAGGTGGGCATGTGGCTGATCAGCTAATGATACCCCTCATCTTAAAATACTACTGAATGGTTGCTTGAAAGTGGAAGTGTCCAAGGCCAGGTCGGATAGAGCTTGAAGCAACCTGGGATAGTGGAAGGTTCCACCCATGGCAGGCAGTGGAACAAGATGGTCTTGAAGGTCTCTTCCAACCCAAACTATTCTGTGATTCACACATATTTCAGGTGCAGAAGTTGGGTGCTCAGAGCAAGAGCAGAGCACCAGTCAACTCCTTGGAGCTGGGATTTGGGATTAACCCTTTGAGGGAACCTCCCAGTGAGGAGGTCTCTCTGTCCTCACCATTTTGGAGCTGTTGTCAAATGAAACCTTGCCACACACTGCTGAACTCACAGCCTGTCCCAGGTAACAAGCAAAGCTGCTTTGGAGCATCCTTGGAGTTGGAAGCTAATCTGAGCACACTGGAGAACACAGAGGATTCAAGGAGCTTTTGGGTTTAGAGGGTGGGGTATTGCTTCAGTGCTGGGGAAATACCAAATCTTATCTTCACTCCTCATTTTCTGTGCAGTTTGGGGTAAGTCCTTTGCCTTTTCAGCACATGAACTAATGTGTTTCTGAGCATGATGTGAATTCCTTTTAAATGGAAAGGTGTGTTATTTTAATTTTGTTGTGTAGGTGAGATATAATCCTCAAAAGGATGAATGAAAGTCCTGTGCTTATTGCCCAATGGCCATTAAGGTCTCCAAGTAATTACAAAACCATGTAGTGCTGAATAGAAAATGAAATCTGTGAGGTTTTTGGGTTTTAGAGCTTAGCCAGTGAAATATTTCCAGGTGGCCTGAGATTTTTTTTCCCCTGTATGCTGCCTGTGTAGTGTAGAAGGTTGTCCTGAATGACACCAGGGATTACTCTGACCACAGAAATGTAAGTTTCTGTGATGTGTTTGCCTGGGTAGAGTTTTTTGAGAGCATTGCACTCCCCATGGAAGTCAAAAAGCTTTTTTTTCTGAAAGAGACAAATATATTAGTTTGCAATACATAGTTAGGGGTTACAGTTTAAAACATATGAAGAGAAGGTGGACAGCACTTTGCTTGACAGGGTGAAGTCTGTAAGTAAGAATTTAGTGGGCTGTATGTTCAATATGGAGAAGAAATTTAGGTAATTGTTTGGATGGACTTTGCCAGGAGGTACCACATTTCTAGAAAATCTGAGACCATTTGTATTTAACTTCCTGAAAATCATGCATTACTTTTGCAAATGTGGGCTTAGGGCTTCTGGGCTGTTCGGAACCCCCCCAGCCAACACAGCTGTGCTGTCATTCAGGCTCTGCAAAGATCTTCAGAGCTGGAAATCAGAGAAACTGATCAGCATTACAATGAAATACTTCCTGCTCTCCTACCAAGAGTTTTAGGCTGAACAAAGTTATTACCCTTCTCAAGAAGATAATTTATGGCAAGTACAGAAGATGAAGACTCAGGTGCTTGATTTCTGAGACTTAGCCAGCAGATCCTTGCTGTCAATCCATGCAATTCATTGCGAAGGCCAAACAGCCTGCATGCTGTGTCCATACCAACCTGAACTCGTGTAGGGAAGTAATTTTTTCTTCACATCTATAAACAGTCTGTGTGTTTTTTGGCTTCTCAAAGTATAGTGAGGGCATAATTTCTTCTCAGCACCAAGTCCTGGTTGGTGTCAATGTCATCTGTGCTTACCTGAACCCAAGCACTAAATGCTTGTTAAAAAGTTGGAAGTTGTATGGTTAAAAATAGGAAATGTTGGTGTTTTTTCAGAATTCAAGGGTAAAACATAAATATAAATCTATAGCTGACAACATGCACATCTATAGCCCATATCTTAAGAATTGCCCAGTTTTGACTGCTAGCCACTTCAGCAGCTGTCCCTGTTGGCAAGCATGAGATGTTTTATACCATACGGTATCTCTTTCTTGTGCCAGCACCTGGGCTAAGCTGTGTCTCAGTGCAGGTTTCTCCCTCTGCACTTTTTCCCCACAGCTTTCCTTTAACTGAGAAGCCCTCTTTGCTCATCTCTCCTTGTCTTTTGGGCTTGGAGTGTGGATAGACATGGATTAGCTATAAGAAGGCACAGGACTGCATCTCCCTTGACTTAGTGTCCAGAGGAGATACTTATTTTTTAGATCTAAAAAAACATGTTTTAGTTGTCCTGTGTCCTGTTTCAGCTCATCCTGTAAAGATGACCCATCCTCCTTGCGTTTTACTGTCCTATAGCCTCTGAGTTTGCCTGCAAAGGTCTGGTGGTATTGTCTAGGTAGCAGGCAGTCCAACAAAACAATATAGCAGCAAGGATCCCATCTGAGGGTGTTGGTAAAACAGACCCACACATTTCTCATTATCTCATTAGCAACCACAGAACTTGGAAGACCTGTCACTGGGCAGAGTATTTATTCATATCACATCTATCCTCTTACATAACATGAGATCTTGTAACAGGCTCTGAGGTAAAACACCTTGGAAGATTCAAGTATATCAAGTCAACACAGTAACCTCATTGAAATGAAATGTTTATTCCATAAGGTATGCTGACTGGTTTGTGCTAGTGTGTCCCAGACACAATTGTTGCTTTGCTCCCCAGAGGAGGCTTTGGTCTGAAGGCAATGTTTCCAGAAAGGAGTTTTACCAATCTTTACATAACTAAAAAATATTTGTGATTCCTTTCAAACACAAATATCCCTACACCAGGCACTCCTTTCTGCTGCAGATGCCCTTAGCTAGAGCTGAGGGGTGGAGGAAAGCACCCCTTGGTTCATCCATCCCCAGCACCCTGTTTGGCTGATGTTCACTCACTGTACCCTCTTGCTCAGAGACCCTGGGCTCTAGCCCCATGCCTGTTGCAGTGGGAAGTGCCTTGGCATGTGTGTGTGTATAGTCTGCACGTATGGAACACGTAGGACTATCAGTGACAGGCTCTGTGAAGTGTTCCCTGTGTGTCCAGGGCATAGCTGGAGGGGCTGATTGTGTAAATGCAGAGTCTGCAAGCTCTCAGGTTAGGCTGCATGTGCCTGTGTGTGTGCAAGGTCACAGGAGGTGCTAAACCCTGCTTAATGCTGTCAGTGTTGCCACATTTAAAATTCACAGAGCAAACAGACTCCAGGCTCCTCTGCTGCGTGTGTTGGATTGCTTTTGTGCTGCTTTGTTTTCCAGTTTCCTCCAACTGTAATTTTGTCTTGCCAGCTCCACTGTAGGGGAAAAAAGTTGAAATGTGATTCATAGCTAATGCATTATTGAACCTCTTTTACAGTCCTGTGAGATATCTAAACATGGCATACATCAATTATCCAAACTACAGAGAAAGAAGTCTGCATAATGTAAATGAGCAATTTTTTTCAGACTTCCTTTAACTCATAATGACTCCACATCAAAGTAGGTGACATAAAATACATAATTAAGGGCAAAGGTAACTGGTGATACCCAAGGACTCCCAGCATCTTCTTTCTGGCTGACTGCAGAGATCAGCATTTTGCAGCACTTTAGGCCAAATTCGTAGCTCTTTGGAAAACCAAAGTACTTATTTAGATGCAAAGTTGTTTTAAAACTGGTTTCCTGTCGATGCCTGCCTGTCACTCTCTGTCTGTCTCTCTCTCTGAGGGCTCCCCTCTAAACAACTTCTGAGTCCATTTGCTAACCACAGGTGACCCAGCAGCAAACAGCCTCAGAGCATGTGAACTCTGTATTGGCTTTTCATGTGAGGTGGAAGGGCTGGAGAAAAAACCCCTCACCCACTGGTGAGTGAAACATTAGGCCTGGTGTGAATCAGCTGCTGTTTGGCTAACCCAAGGGGTAAAGTAGTGTAAAGAAGGTGGTAGTGTCATAGCAAAAGGGAACTGGAGACAGGGGAGGAAGCCAAAGATGCTTGGGAGGCTCAAAAAAAAGAAAGGGATGAGAGAATATTGGGTACAGAGTTGCAGGGAAATCACTTCAATGTGCGATGTGTTCCCATGTTGCCATCTTTGCTTCGGCTTCTGCTCCTGGGATGATTCCACAAAATGTGGGCCTGAGTTAAGTGTATCTCAGAAACAGCTGAATTTAAAGGGATATCACAGTATGCTCTCATACTCCCATGGAATTTGGGTACCAAAACATATAAGAAGATGGACAAAAACATCTGAGGATCTTCTTCTCAGCTGTCACCCTCATGACATCTATGAGCAGGGCAAGTCACTGTGGTGAAAGCCTGCCATGAAGAGCAGTTCTGCTTGGTCCCCTCCAAGACCAGATGTTCTTGTTATCCCTGTTGTGACCTGGAGCAAGGAGTTGGTGGGGCACTGGGATCACACAGTAAGGATAGCAGCAGTGGCTGTTCTAGCACAAGCTGGGTTGGGGAAGGATATCCTTGGATCCCTGACTTTCTTCTCCTTGTTCACCAGCTGAAGCAGAAGTGAGCTTTGTCCAGAGTGTGGTTTGGGAAGGCAAAATTGTTTAGATCAGCTCAGCCCACCTCCCACATGTGTGGTTAGACTATATATTTTAAGTTGGATAAACTTGATCCCATCCACGCCTTTGTTACAGAAATAATCTGGCCAAACCTGTAAGAATACAAATTAACCATTTTTTTTTTCCTTTGAATATTCAAAAGATGAAACTGAAGAAAAGAAGCTCTGGATTCTGATACCACATCTGTTACTCGTGCGGTTTGATGTGTTTACCAATAATATGTCCAGTAATCGCCAAAGAGTGCCTTACTGTAACGCAGGCTTAGGACAGCAAAGTAGCTTTACTTCAGTCCTCATAAGCAGTTCTGCCATCTCAGTCTCTGCTCATTTCACTGCTGTTATACTCCCTGTGCACCAGTATCTGTTCCCATGTGATCCCAGTAGCAGGCAGGAGAACAAACATAAGAGAACAAACATAAGAGAAGGCCATATAACATCAGTGGCAGATGGAATGTTGAAGGAAAGCCGTCCAGGCAGGTGGGTATGTTGAATTAGAGAGGATCACAGTAGCCAATGCTAGGTGTTTATGTGGCCTCTGTTGTCTCCTGTGCCAGAGGAGCCACCTCACCTCCCAGCAGCCCTGTCCAAATCTCCTCTCTGGCACTTCCCACAACCAGGAGCTTCCAACAGCCTTCAGCATTTACCTGGGTCATTGGTGAGTGGTGGGCTCACCTCTGCCCCTGGACTGCTGGGGATAGATTGACTCTGTGGGGACAGAGCTTATCCAGAACTGATGATGTGCTCTCAGCCTGCTTATTTCCAAAACAACGTGCTAACCTGTACATGTTGACCATGGAAAAGGCCACCAGAAATCTCATCAATGCCATTTATGAGGGAGGGAGTCTACACATGGTATGTGTAAACTCAGGGGAATTTTACTGTTTCTTGAGAGGCAAGGTCCTTGTGCACAGGTGTTGAGAATGTTCGCAAGTGGGCAGGCAGTCTACTCTACCAGCTGAACAAATAGCATTGTTCCACATATTTTGCTGCAAAGGAGCATTTCTTGACCTTATATTTCTACATGCTTGCACATACCCTGTCCCTCCACACGCATGCAGACTCTCTGTATCTTCCAGCACTTAACACTTTTCATGCTTGCTACAAGAGGGAAATAAAACTCGGGAGGTCTGTAGTAACTCTACAGTTCTGGTGGGAATGGACCACATCACTCCTGAGGGCATTGCTCTAAGCCTTCCTTGAAGGAACAATGTCATGCACAGCTCCAGCCAGTGGTATGTGACACACACCACTCTCAGACCCTTCAAAGTCATGTCAGCTTCCCTTTCATGGAGTACATCTGCTGCAACAAAAAGACATTATGTGGAGTGGAGATCCAACTGAAAGGTAAACTGAAAAATAGTTAGTATACAGTATATGCTTTAGTTAGTATAGTTTAGTTATATTTTAGATAGTATATGCTTTAAATATAGAACACCTTTTCATCGAATTTGGAATAGAGGACCAGCGATCTTCTGGCCTTCATCTTCATCACCAGCTATTTTGTAGCTATTGATATGTTGAGATCAATAACTAGTTTTAATCGCTACACATGTGTGAGCATGTGGAGGGGCAGTGACTCTGTGGCTTCCCTCCCTTGCTGGTTGCAGCATCATCCACCCATCCCAGAAAAAGGACAGCCCTCATTCCCAGTTTGAATGTGTCCACTTAGAGCTTTCAGCTCCTCTTAGTTCCTTCTGTGACTTTCTCTGTTAAACACTGTGGCATGTGGCATACCCTTCTTTCTAAAATGTATACTTTCTGCATTGTGCTGTAGTGCAGACACCAAAACACTCTAAATTAGCAAAGCTGGGTTTCAGAGAAGTCTCAATACAGCAACATATGCCTCTTTTTCGAAGCACGTGGTGTTGGTCACAGTGGAAGCACACAGTGCGTTCTGGGTTATGTTTTTTTTCCAAGTGCTGCCTTGAAATGCAATTAATTAGTACTTTTCTCCTCCTTGTTGTCCTGGCTGTATAACTGGAATCAGTGATTTTGCCTCAAACACGGTAGTCCTGGGACTTCTCAGTGACATCCTTGAGTGTCAAATTAAGGATGTCACCCGTAAGTGACCTACTTAATCCCTTTTGCTCTCTATTCCAAAAATGTAACATAAAATGCTGTGACTTGCCATAAGAGCAATGAGAACCCTGTTCTTGTTGCCTTCACTTTAAACTCACATAGTGCAATGTGAAACATGTGGTTTGGTTTTCCTCAGATTTTCATGGCCCCAGTTTCCAGGTCATGTGCCAATCCTGAGCTGCTGTGACTCCACTGTGAATCCAGCAGCACCATGGAGCTCCTGTTTTACACTGGGAAAATGAGATTGGTTGGTGTCTGGCCCACTAGGGAAATGCTGTCCTTGAGAGTGTCTCTCCATCTTTGTGACCTGCACTGCAAAAGAAGGAGCCTGGACCTCTCCTAAAAATGCTTAGCCTTGTCTGGCTATTGCACTTTTGTAGGCCCATGCTCTTTAGCCTCTTGATGGATTCCTGTCTCGTCCATAATGAGTATTTTGGCAGCACGGTATTGACACCCAGGGAGGATGGAAGGGATAACACTGCTGCAGCACTTGTTCTAAGCTCCCACTACAGAGACATTTCCCTCCACCCATAGACTGGAGGGGTAGGTGATCCAAGCCTGGGAAATTCAAGAGTTGGTCCTAAATAAATAAAAATGGTTGTTTTAAAAAGCAAATAAGATACAGGTCCTTCTCTTGTTTCACACACCTCTTACAGGAAGGATCAGAAGCAAAGCATGGTGTGCCATGACTGTGAAGACTAAGAGCAGCAAACATCATTTCAATGCATTTCTACATAGGCTTCCTCAAGCAGAGATTCATATGTGTGAGGATTTAATCACTGTATGAATAATAACAGAACAGTGACAAAGAACAGCAAGCCAGCAGGGCTCTTTGCTCACCACAAAATGTTTATCTGTACTCACACACTATGTATTTCTGAGTCTCAGCATACATCAGGTTTGCTGTTCATGCTGGTTTAACACCCATCTGCCAGCTCTCCCATAAGGTCAGCACTAGCAGCCCAAGCTCACATGGTTGCCTGTCATATTTTACTGTGAAACACTCAGCTTTTTTGTTTGTAGATCCTGGATCCAAATTTCAGATAAGTCTGATGAAACAACAGGTTTGTTTTGTTTTGTTGTTCTTTTCCCATATGCTAAATAACATGCTGAAACATGCTCAAACACTTAGTAAAAAGGAGCCATCTGGGAAGTATTTAGTTTCACAGCCAAATACGGACCTTACCTGAATCAAATTCCAGGATGCAGACCTTCAGGATCAAATCTAGAACCCAAAGCTGAATTCCAGGCTTTTGTAAAGTATTGGAAAGCAAATAGCTGAAGCCATTCACCACAATCATCAAGGAGTAATCCTTTAAAATTCATGTGTTTTTTTTTTTTTTTTGTTTAGAGTCTGGTTCTAGTAGTGCCAAAGTTGTGGGTTCAATCCCTCTGGACTTAAGGGTTGGAGTTGATGATCCTCTTCCAACACAGAATATTCTGTGATTCTGTGGCAGAGCTGAGAAAAGCCAGCCTGACTTAGTCCAGCAGGTCCCATCTTTCCTGTCCTTGTCAGGCATCACCACAATGCACTTGGAATAGAAAATGCTGCAGTGGCAGCATGGGCATCCTGCTAAATGAAGACCCTGGGATCAACAGCTGAGGTGTAGCACTGCTGCACCTTCGCTGGCAAAGAGGCTGGGAACTGTTCCCAACCCTGCTGTTAATTTGGCAAGGCATCCTGTGAGAGCCACTCCATGTCTCCCTGCTGTGTCACATGGTGTCCGAGTCAGGGGCAGAGTCTCCCGTAGTGCTACGCACAGCGGAAAGCTATGCCTAAGGCCACTTGGCAACACATTAGTTTGTGTAAGGATGTGACACAGTGCCTAGGTTTTGCAGGCTTTCAGCCCCCTGGAGGTACCAGGCTGTGTGGCTGAGCACGCTCATCTGGATAGACAGAACTGGCCCCGCACCTGCCTTTGGGAATGCACCCAATGCCACCTCTGGATGCCCTCTGGGTGTGCACATCCTGCAACCCTGCTGTTAGCCCTCCACTCAGACCAGCTCTGCTGGAGGACTGGGCTTTCACACTTCATCATGGCCTAGGGGTGGAAGAGCTTCTCCCTATCCACACCACAAGGCGGGGAGTATTCTCTGTGGCCCAAAATTATCTTTTAATTTGTACTGAGACAGGAGAAGCCAAGGGTGAGCACAAATGCCGTGCTCCTACATGTGGTTCAGGGGCAGCAGGCTCATGTCAAAGGTGTTAACCTGTGGCTTTGAGCCATGCCACTGCTGCCGATGGGATTCAGGTGTTTTGCGGCTGGTGACTGCTGGCTCACTTTGGGGGTTGATTAGGTTTTTCTTTTTTCAAAGCACCAATTTGTTGCTGCATCAGGCACATGCAGCAGCTGATGCATTATGAAGTGAATGTCTGCTTTCATCAGCATGTGCTGCAGCCTGGAGATTCATCATTAGTTAAGGGAAGGGAAGATTTGTGTGTAAACAAAAGTTTACCGTGCACATTAAACACATGTCACACACACACGGTGAAGCACAAACCTCCTTGCAAATGTGGCAACTCAAACCCAAATATTCCAAGCAGGGCTCCCACACTGACACTTTGGTTTTGATTTGGCTGGGATCTGGAGAGAAAAATGTCTCATTCAATTCTGGTATGACTTTCAAGAGAGGAGTATAAGCTGTTTCAGTTGTTTTAAGACAGAGCAGGAACATTCATGTCTAGGGTCTGCTCTGGCTTGTATGAATAAAGAGAGTTGCATGAAAGCAGAGACACTCTTGGGACCAGGAATCTGTAACGACATTTTTTGTTCTTAGTCTGCATCTTCTTCTCATCATTTGAAACAAACCAATAATAAGAATAATAAAAATATTAAGAAGAGCCAGGTGACCCTTAAGGAGGAAACTATGATGGTGAGTCACTGCTGCACAGTTATTTTTTGCCTGTCTAGAACAAGCAGAGGCCAGAGGCCATGGGTTCTTAGATGTGTCTTGGCTGTATATCTAGTCATCAGCTAGTCATGCCAGTAGCAAGAAATATCAGACTGCCTTGTCCAGGAGCTGAGAAACTGCATTCATCTTTCTGCATCTAAAATTATTTCTAGGTCCATGGGCATTTAGTTCTTGCACCAAAATAAAAGCTGTTGATTCAAATTGCATGGGATTCAGGAATTTTGTTTTCTTGATTTTCCTGAAGCCTCTCTTAAGAAGCAAGTGTAAGATTTGCTGATTTGTGCTACCCAGCAGACGCTGACCGTGGCTTCACAGGCCAGAAGAGGATTTCCCAGAAGAGGTGAAACTTTCAGGGTGTTTAGGCTCAGCAGCTCTTCCTGGCACCCTTTTTGCCAAATGCATTTGCAAACCCCACCAGGGTCCTGGCGAGCCTGTCTGCATCAGGCGTGTCCAATTAAGCACATGCAGCAGCATCCAAAACAGGCCTCCCCTCCTGGCACAGGGCTCCACAGCACCGAAAGCACATTGGGGCCATTCCACTGCAGCCAGACTGGCACCGATTTTCTTTGATTAACAGCCCTCCTGCAGTTTTCCTACGGAAATCTCTGCAGCAGCAGGCATGAGGTAATTTGGTGTGAGGCCTCTCTTCTGGGGCTTATTGTGCATTAACCTAACAGCTCTTTACTAGAAGTGCTTTTGGATCACTGGATGCTGCTTACATAGGCTCATCCTTCCTTGGCTGGCAGGTCCATGTTCCTGAAATATCATGGCATGCCCTGAAACAGTCACTGGATTGTTTTCTCACTGAGCTGCTGCTCTCAGCTGTGGGTTGCCCAAGCCATTCTTGCCCTCTTACAGTTGTTGGAACCCCATCACACTCTTGTGATAAGGTGCATTTTGCTTTCAAACCAGGTGAAAGTTTCCCAGGCAGGAGATGAGGTAACCCACCCATGACCCTGTTTGACTCCAGCTTTGAAGCTCTCTTGTCACCGAGTCTGTGTTTTAGCTAAGCCAGCAAGAGAAAAGAAAATTTGGATGCTTTGTCCTTATTCATCCTCCTGTGCAAGTGTGACAGGGAGTGGCCGAGGCTTCTTAGAATCCTCAATGCAGTAAGAGATTTTAGTGGCACCTCTCCTTCAAGTTCTATAGTGCTCCAAGCATCCCCCAATGGTGGGGCAGCACCCCAGCTCCCTGTGATGGGGCAAGGAACTCTCATTTGATACTGGAATTACATCCCCCACATGGCCTTGCCTTTATCTGAAAGTGCTGCAAGAAGCTCTCATTGGAACATCATCCTTATTTGACAGCGGGAATGATGAGTAGAGCTGCTTGTCAACTTCTTTGGTGTCTCAAATCACCAAAATGGGATAACTTTTCTGGGACTCTGATCTGCACAGAATGCTGCACATGGGCTGGACCATTAGATGCTACACAATGCAGGGCTGTCAGCATCTGAAGGGATGTGACATTAGCTGCAGTTATCTCTCTTTCTTCATGTTTCTTTTACTTTCTCTAATAAAAACCATGTAAAATGACCCCTGGTAAAGTTGGAGTGCCCTGCTTAGAGGAAATGTGATGGACCAGCACCTCCTGGTGCAAAAGCACTGCTGTGCAGACAAGAGTAAACAAGTAACATGAAATTTCATCTCAAAGACTGAGTTCTGCAAAGAAAAATCTGACTTTCGCAAGGTGAGACTGGTGCTGGACTACTTTAACTTGAGCTTTTTTCATGACTGGCTTTAATATCCTGTGGAAAGCCTAGACCTTTCAAACTGAATTCATCCATTTACATATCAGCAAAGACAAAACTGGATTTTGTAAAAAAAAAAAACGTGTGAGAAACAAATGCTCACCATAAAATGTAAATTTGTTTTATTGGGACAAATTCAGGAAGCAAAAGATATAACACGGCCGGCCGAGGGTGCACTTCAGGAACAACGCACAATGGAATAAAAAGTATGATACATTTAATACAATTTTTCGCACAAAGGGTGGTCCTCAGCTTGTGATTAAAAAATAAGAAAAACTTTCTAAAAGCATTCTTAACTTTTCCTATCTCTAAACATGTCAAAGTCAGTGGTTGACATATGGCTCGAATTTTATTACCTCTTGTCTAATAGGCATCAGACAAACATATTCTTAAACAAGGGCTTTTAGAGTATATATATATGTTTATTTAAACACACTTACCCTCTATCATAAATTCTTAACACACACAACGATGCTATGTTGGTCTGGTTTTAACCTGATTTAATAAAATTTTTTTTAACTACTTCTAACTACCTTTTAACAAAAGTACGGATAAGAAAAATAGGAACTTTGTATTTTTCACACAAACCAACCTAGATTGTACCTCGTAGTGCATTTGAACACAAATGCAGAATGATCAGGAGAGATCTGCTGCAGCTGGCATGGGGAGCTAGATAAAGACACCCAAGAGCACAAAAATTTGCAGCAACCGCCGCGTGTTTCCATTCCAGCTCTTGCAGTCAGGCCTGGAGACAGCCCACGTGCACTTCCAGTTGCTCTTCCACCAGCCCTCTGAAGGTGGTAGTGTTCCCTTCTCCAAACTTACAGCTTTCGCTACAAGTTAATTTCCTTGTCTGTTGTAGGGACCAGGAAGAGACGAGTAGGTGGGATGTCGATGGAGGGCAGCCCTTGCAGAGGTTCATATGCGCTGTGCTGGTGAGCTGGGAAATATCCTGTTCATCCTAGTGAAGAAGGATCCCTCCTGTGCAGTGCTGAGGGCTCCTTCTCCCAGAGTGTTAACCCTCCTATCACTTTTTGGAGCAAAAGAAGGGAGGGAAGGATACAAAGATGCACAGGACACTTGCAGTTGCTCCGAGGCCTGGTGCAGAAAAGACCCCGGCTGCTTGGGCCTGCCATGTCTCAAGGAGGGGAAACTGGAAAATAAAGATGTAATGCAAACGTGTTTAGACCATCTGCACTGTCGTATTCTCATTATGTAGATTCTTATGGGTTCTTATGTAGAATCAAAACATTACATTTATTTTGGAGGGAATTGGAAATTCATTCCACTTCATTCTTCATTTGTAAATGCCAGGTCTTGTTCACAATAATCTCTGCTGGATTCAGTAGTACCACACCAGCTGAGGTGCATCATCCTGAGTTCTGCAAGCTGCTTTGTCCATTTAGCATATTGGATGTAATTTGCTTAAAAAAAAAAAGCCTCCACTGGTCTATCTTTAGGCAGGCAGAGAAACAAAGGAATTAGGGAATCTAAGGTCCAAGCTCATAGCTGGGCAGTACTTAAGCTTGGTTTTTATAGATCTCAGTTTTGTACATATCCCTCCTCAGAGAGGAGGAAAAGATTCTGTGAGTTGATAATACCCTAGGTTCATAATTTTGTTGAAAACCAAAATCTTCAGTGACACTTAGAGGCCATTTACCATGTTTTGAGAACCAGTCTGTGCTGTGTGTGGCAGGAGGAACTGTATCCCAGCTGACCTGGGATAACTTATTGTAAAATAATGAGGCAAAAGACAGCTAATGCTCTTTAAATTCCTGTGTAGTGGTTTGTGTCTGCAATGCACAGTGAGATCACAAAAAGGACCAGATCTATGATGTGGGCAGGAGCGGGGCCTTCACAGTCGATGAATGTCTGGATACTCATGTTCTTTGCTAATATTTGCAGAAAAGTTACTTAGTAGAGAAAGACTTTTCCAGACTCAAATTCTGCTTCTTCATGCGCACACAATTTTCTTTAAAATTCTCCTTGTGTTGCACAGCACATGAAGTTACTCCTTTACTAACAAGCCCTCCAGTGTATATACTGGTCCAAATTACCAACAGCTAGTCAGAGACATAGCGTCACAGCAATATCCCTTCAAAACACACAGTTCTGTGGATGCCAAGATGGCAAATAAAGTTGGGCTGAGGTCACTTGCATTTTGTTTTGAAAGAAGCAGCAGGGCAGTAAAAATACCCCAAGTATCTCAAATGCCTCTGCAGGTGGGGCAACTGTGGCCGAAGACACTTTAGAAAACTCTGTCCTTGCGATGAGGTGCAGGCTGAAAGTTTGCTGGTTGGAGTGATGTTTCTGCTGTTAATTTTACACCTCTAAAGCATGACACTTTTTAAAAGGACAGCAAGAACTGTGAGGAGAGAATGTACTTTATTAGCAATTATTCACTTGTCATCTTTATTAAAAGAAGACAAAATATGAAATTTATTTGGAAGGCAGGTTGTTAGGGTAAGTCTAAGACAATGACAGATACAAAACAGGTTTTCATGTCTTTGCTCACGAGCTCAGCCATCGACCTGAAAGCAAACAAAACCAAACAAAGCCTTGTGATGTTGGCCTCTAAGTGTCTCTTCAGGAAGCAGCTTGAGATGGAGACAGGAATTTAACTTAATCATATTCAGAAAACAAAGAAGCAGAAATTACAGCATCAATGGAGTCACTGAGGTATTTTGAGCTGCCCTCTCAAAGTCTTAATAAAAGACGGATAAACAGGTTCCAAAAATATGTGAAACCACCACACCTAAACCCTAGCCCATTCCTAGCATTAAAATGTTAAATAAAATTAAATGTTTTCAAAGGTTTTGAGATGTTTGGTCGTTATTTTTATGATGGCTGTGCCTTCAAGCCCAGACAAAATAAAGACCCCACTGACCATGCACAACTCTTGCCACTGAAAGAATCAGAGGTTGACTTTCAAAAATGCAACTGTACAGCATGTTTTAAAGCTGGGCAGCTGGCTGAAGTTTCATGAGAAGTCTTCAGAGGACCACTCTGAGATGCTGACAGACTTTTAACTCCTTCCCCCCCTTGCTTTCTTTCTAAATGCATTTTCCCTTATGTTGTACACACTTCCAGGCCTGCGGGGGTGAAGGCAGCAGGAGAGCTTTGATGTCTCTGTTTTGTCCCTGCTTTTTCCCTGCTGGGGTTGGCAGCACTGCTGTAGTTCTGGCATTGCTTCAGTCCAGAGCACAGCCTGGGTACTAAGGCACCCAACACTCCTGAGCAGCAGCTGTGATTATGGGTAAAGACGTGTTATGTCTCCAGAGGCTGCAAGACCTCTGGTCTATTTCCTAAGAGCAGGCTATTGCCACAACCCCAAGTCCTGCAAACCAGGGCTGAATTTTTTGCATGCTCCTCAGGGTACACTGGGTCTGAAACAAGAGTTTGACGCTCCCCAGCAAAGTACTGTCTGAGGGACAGGTCTTGATTCATGTGCCTCTGACACCTGTTCATTGTGGAGTGTCTGTGAACTGTGGCTTTGCTGGCACGATTACCTATAAAATGTCATTTGTGAGGGAAGGAAGCTGCCTGAGCAGGTGATGGAATTCCATGCTTTGCACCTCCTTGAGGCAGTTCAGCAGCGATTTGTGGAGCAGGGGGAAGGCTTTTCACTGTTTTCCCTTGTGTGCCACTCTGCCATGGTCCCCGCCATTGCTGACAGGATACAGCAGCTACGCAGGAGCAGGAGCTTGGCCCTGGCACCTCTGCCACCCCACAGCCAACAAACAATGGGCTCTTTGATCATCTGCACACCATCTACCTGTCTGACTTTCCCCATGAGGATAACCCACAAACCACACTAAACAATTAGCACATGGGGAAATTTTTGTGTCAGATCCTTGTAGTGTTATAGATGCAATAAGGGTAAAATAATTTGACTGATTAGATTCACTTTACCCACTGAGCTCGAATGTGGGGGGCAAAGGTTACTTCACCACAACTGTTTATCTTGCTGGTTATGATTCAGTTTGCCAACTGTTGCTGTATGACCAGAACAAATTTATCCTCATAACCAGAGAAACATTAATAATAACTTTATCAGTCAGATGCCTAAAAATCTTGTTTGCTGTTCTAATGCACTTCCCCAGCACAGAGAGCTGCTGAATTGAATGGCCTGTTTGCTTTCTGCTTCCCTGTGCACTTTTTAACTTCCTCTTCAGAAGAGCTGAACAAACTGCTTGATGCATTTAATGCCTGAAATCAAAATACTGGTGCAGAGGGTGAGTAGTTTGTTAAATGTCCTGGAGGGCCTTGGTTGTGCTCGTTGTCTGTAACCATCAGGCTGGAGCCATGCATATGTACTTGAGGCTTAAATAACCCAGGTGTAATCCAGGCTGTCTTTGGTTACTGCTCTGCATATTCAGGTGTCTGGTCACTGCTGCTGGTGCACCCACTGTCCAGCCATGAGGAGAACCTGGACCTGGAGGAGTGACCTGCAGATGCCTGACTTCAACCCAGAGCTGCTCACAGCAGCCTCTGCCCTGGCCAATGTCATCCATGGCACAGGCAGCCTGGCATGTGAGCAGGAGCCAGGATCTATTTTCATTTCAAACAATCCCCGGAAATAAATAAGTAAAACTTTAAAGAAAATGTCATCAGAAAAAACCATCCTGAAACAGAGAGTGAAAAGTTTTCTTCCTGATTCATGCAAAGTCAACTAGCGTGTTACTAAATACATGCTGGGAGACATCATCATAATGGGAACAATCAGGTAATTTGAATAGCCAAATATGCTTTTATGCCATATTTGTTTACCTTGTAGAGTGTATCCACGATATGCATGTAAATGCCAAAGTCTATTCCCTGTTAAGCGTGGTAATCCCTCCTGCCCTCAGCTATCAGTGTGGTTCCTTGTTTGTACCTGTCAAGGGCTGCTGAAAATTACAACTGTTGGTTTAGGCAAATGCACAGTCCTTCGCCAACAGGAATATCCTGTTCAGGGGAGTGCTCAAAGGTGCCAGTTATATAAACTTAGCTGTATATTGTTGCAACAGAACACTCCATGAAAAAAAATGGAAAGGTGCTACAAGTACAGAAACCTCACTAAAACCTCACCATTTGCCCAAGAAGAGACACTGTTTTTTCTCCAATAACACAGGCTGTGATCTGCTGGCAGTGGAGAAAGCCTCTCTCACTGCAAAGAGGGTGGTAAGGTATGCCAGCGTTCAAGTGCAAAGGCAGCCAGACATGAGGTCTCCGACAAGTCTGGTGCTCACTTGAGCTGCAGTTTGTCAGGAAAACAAGTCAGTGTGTAAGCACAGTCCCAGTAATTACACTCAGTCCCTACACCAAACAGACTTCAGCCATACCATCCAAAGTGAATGGGAAGAGGGAAGTGATCTTTGTTCCTCCTCTAGAAATGCAGTGAAGTTCTGGCACTATTTCAGCAAGGTGCTTAAGCCTGTATTTAATTTTTAAGCTCTGAAATGTGTGGGTGAGAGCTGGCTCCATCAAGTCAAAGACAAAACTCACATGAAGTAGGATTTTGCCTTCTCTGACTATGAAAAGTGTTTTGAGAGGGAAATAGTTGCCTCGGGTCACACTGGGAGTCTGTGGCAGAGCTGGGAATTGATGCCAGGTCTCAGGAGTCCCAAACTAGTGCCTTAACCTGTTTTTAATTTACCACATGCTTCCTCCCAAAACATCATTAGACATACTTAGATACACCAGATATCCCCACATGACTGTAAGCTTGTCACTCGTTTTGGCCAGCTTTGGAGGGTAAGATGAAACACACAGCTTTTATTTCATCTTCTGAGTGATGTTTAAATATGACACAAACAAACCAACCAACCAACCTGGATGAATCGTTATGGACAACTATGCTATGTGATTTACCTCCCTGCAGAATCACTGTTTTGATGTATCAGTGAACTTAATAATACTTAAAACACAAGAGGTGTGGCGTGGCATGGCATTGGCTTGTGTAGGTAAGTGTGTTGCTTGTCTTAGGTTTCCAGAGCAGAAAAGCACGGCTGAGCTGGGATTGCTCAGGAATTTCCTTCGGCTCCATGCAGTCAACTCCACGCATCGACTTATTTACTCTAATCGAACCTGACCTAAACTGATGCTGCCAACCTAAACTCTTCGAAAACTTTTCCCCTAACCCCCAGATAAATAGGCGTTGGTCAGCTGGGCTGACGGCACCTGCCTTGGCAGGGAAAGGTGCCGATATTCGCTGGCCACTTTGGCACGGGCACCAGATCTCCCTCCGGGCAGCCGCTGGCGTTCGGGCAGGACGGGAACTCTCGTCCCGCCAGGAAACCCTGGGACGAGCTGTCCCTCCGCAGCACCGGCCCACCGGGAAGACGCCCATCCCTCCGGGCGCTGCTTCCGTGAGCACAGGGAGACCCCGCCACCGACGCCAGCCCCGGCTTTGAGGTGTCTCGTCTCGGTGTCTGCTCTCCGGCACCTCCCTGCTGTTTATTAGGATCATTTCCCCCGGCGTGGGCGTGAGGCACCGCCCTGCCGCCGCTGCCTCCCGCCCAGCGGAGCCGTCGGTCCTCACGGTGGCACTAGAAAACAATTAATCACGGCTCGACAGGACCATCTGCTGCCGCTACTGCTGCTTCTGGCGAGCTCCTCATGTGCGTTCCGGTCGCACCGCCATCCTCTGTCAGCGGCAGGACACTTAAAGGCTGAAGTTTGCACCTGCTCTAAAACCCACTTGCATTTCTGGAATATCGCAGTATTTTTCAGCTATACAGATGTGAATGTTGCCTGATCTGTTAATGCTTGGCAAAAGCTTTCTCATCCAATCTCCAAACCCACCCTCCATGTGAATGCCTTCTTTCACGTTCCTGCAGCAATACCTCACCTTATTTGCCTTATAGAAAATATCAGCATTAAAAGGAAAGGAAAAACCCCAACGGGACACAGCCCAGCAACTCAAATATCTGGAAACAAGATTATTCTCACCACACTGTGGTTATTCACTTCTGAAAATCAGCATACAAATTTTCCCACCTAGAAGAAAGGCAATAACCCATTTTTATTTGTTGCTCGAGATTCAGACAAGCCAAATTCTGCTCACATGGCCTTTAGAAACCAGGGACAGCTGCGTCTCTGTAGGGCCTGATTCAGCCAGTTAATAAAACTTGTGAGTAGTACCTGAGAGGTGATGAGCAAACCCTCTGTTACTTATGTGGCTGCCAAAACCAGAATGCAATAAGGAACACAAACACAGCCAAAGGTTTTCACAGGTAACTCAGGATGCAATGAGGTATATGCAGGTGTGAGGGCAGCTGGTTACTTCCACCTTTGAGGATCCAGGGCTTGAAGATTATCTTCAAGACTAAAGCAGTGCAGCTATCACTTTTTTTTTTTTTTAATCTGAAAAGAGAGAAACAAACTGCTCTTAAAAAGAGAAAGGACAGATTAATTTCCTCCAATGTGTTCACGCTGGCTGCATTGGCACTGCCATGGGATTTGGACCACCACACATCTTACAAATTCCTGCCTAAGAGGTGTATCAGTCTGTCAGATCTGGCTGGGCAGATGACTTGTCTGACGAAGGTAGGAAGTCTCTAAGTGTCAACTCTTATTTTCAAACACCATCTCCTGTTCATCTAAGTATGAATATGGCCCCCCAAGTACTGCCATGGCAGGCATGACTGTGCTGGTTTGGATTGGACACCTGGCGCAGGCGACATCTGCAGGACTGTCACTGTAGCTGGCGCACAGCCCTATCAGATCTGTGCACAAGAAAGCAGAGTTTTCCCTCATCTGGTGCTGTGGAAGGTCATCTATGCTGGCCTGAGACCTGTCAGATCCAGGTTTCTGCTGAGACAAAACGGGCTGGTGAGACTGGCAGACCTTTGCTACAACTTCCAGAACGCAACTGTCCTGGACACATTGTCAACTTGACCTCACAGTCCGTTTTATCAGCTTTGCAGGGCACTCATGAGTGTTGTATCAGATACAGAAGGACATTTCACTGTGAAATACTACACAGAGTAGATACAGTCACTTGCTTTTAAAGGATTGCACACGAGACACACACAGAGGGGAGGTGACCAGGCCCAGCTTATGCTGCTGTTGGCTCCTGAGAAAGTTCCAGCCTCTCCCCAGCACTTGCTTCTTTTCCTCCCGCAAACTCTGGGCTGAATGGATGTATTGGCCTTTCCAGAAGCCCTGACCAGGCAGATGTAATAAAAATAGCAAGCTGCCTTCTGCAGAAGAGTCTCATGGGGACTCGGTACTTCCCCATTTAGGGTCAGTGTGTATGTGCTAGCGCCCTTTCGGCCCACTGCTAGTCATGCAGGTGGTGCCTGGATGAGTGAGGAAGGCAGACACATGCCTCAGGGTTCCCAGTCAGATATCAAATCCAAACATCCCACAAAAGTGCCCACTTCCCACCCACGCCCCAGACTGCGAGTCAGGTGTCATGACCCTGTGCACTAGAGTAGTGGGTGTGCGAGCATATGGCCTTAACAAAACTGAATTTCTCCACTCACACATACATGGAAAGATACAGCATTGCAAAAGTAGTGTTTAATTGCAGGGCACAATTCCCTTCCGAAAGCAGAGTGTAACTTTCCCTGCCAAGAACATATGTACTTTGTAGATTTAGATTTGCCCAGATACTAAGGTGATAAGTGCCACAAAAATGCCTATAAATAAATAAATAAAAACACAGAGCAAAACCAGGCATCTTCAACAGAGTATGAGGAAAAAACCCAACAAAACACAAACAAACACAAACATACCAAAAAACCCTGCCTGGAGCTTTCTACTCTCTCTGTCATTTTCAAGAAAGAATCACCACCTCTTTCTTACACAGGACCCAATGCTTATTTGGACTCTCTCCTTCTGTCAAGAGTCACAAGGTGGGCACATCTTTATTTGCATTCTTCAGTGTCTCCTTCCTGATGCTGCTCATCACCTGCTCATCAGCTGAGAACATTTTTGTGCATACTAAATAATGAGGATCACTGGGAACCTCATGAACTTTTATGTCATTTGAATTTGGAGGAAAAATTTGAGCTTTCACACACCTTCCGGGTTGAAAGCCCTGATCATATTATACATTTTCTTCATTGTAATGAAGAAAACAAGATGAAGCCCTACGGGGCCTTGAATGGTGATATGTGGTTTGCTCTTCCATTGCATCAAACAGACATGAGGAGCACTTGCCAAGCTGCTGAGTGAGGCCCCCTGGTCACTTGGTTTCTAATTCCTCTTGCCATGTTTTTGAGCCTGTCATTCCCACCATGGAACTGCAAGGACTGGATCTTGATGAACAGCACTCAGCCATAAAGTGAGAGCTCAAGCTCTCAAACAAAACTATTACCTTGGCTCCACAGCACAATTGCAAATTCTCTTGCACTAAACTGGAAAGGTTAAATGCTGTCAATGCAGTCACAGTGTGGAGGAGGGAGGAAGGGAGGGAAAAGGAGAGGTATTTTCCAAAATAAATGATTCTGTGATTCTGTGAAAGAGGGAAAAAGAATGAGGAAGAGAGAAAGAAGAGAGAGAGAGAAAAAGAAATTAAGAAAGAAAAAGAAAGAAAAAGAAAGGGGGGGCGGAGGGGAGAAGGAAGAGAAGGAGGGAGACATATAATACTTCAAAGAACTACCATCTACTGCAGCTTGAAACAGCTCTGGGTTTGATTTGTTTGTATAAGGGGGGTGAAATCAGAACAGCTCTTGCTCTGTTACTCTTTAGTATTGCCGAGCCATTTTGGCTGACTGCAAATTTTCCTCCTACCATTCTCTCTGCTGTCCTCATATCCCTGTCTCAGGAGCCATGCAAGCAGTGGCACAGTGCACCCAGAGCCCTGTGTGCCTCCAAGTGCTGGCTGTCATTTCTGCCTGGGAAAAGAGACAGCAGTACCAGAGCAGCATCACGGCATTTGTTCTGGGAGGTCTGTCCTTCTGCTGTCCTTCTTGCTACCTTTCTCCTAGTAGCCAGACAGTGCAAATCAACAGGCAGTGAAAGACTGAAAAATATGCAGAGTGATTTTCCTGGGCTGGAGGAAATTCATGCACCAAGTTTTATATACGATGTACTTCTGCAGAGAAAGAGATTTGTGCCTTGTGCTTCTGTGCTGCCTAGTGGGATGCATTCATGGGCAGTCACTATTTATTTAAATTACTAACTTGGGCAGAGTTATTAAATGTAAACTGTGGCACCTTATGTTTACCACAAAATAAAATGCCGAGAGCAGCCAGTCAGAGAAAACCTCTGACTTAACACGATGGTTTGGTTGATGCTTAAATGGTTCCTCTGCCCTGTATTCTCCCATTCCTTCCCTCACCCCAGCCTCTCTTCCCCCTTTATTTGCCTCGTTCACACACAGCTTCCAGCGCTGGACCCTGAAGATTCAGATCTTAAACTTTTCCAAAGTGCTACCTATTTATACAATGCTTTGGATTTGCTTATGCACTTCATTTGCATAGCCCCAAATCAGCATAAAACCTAACCTCATCTTACCAAGGGGATTTACCTGTAACTATAAGAATTTGGTTTGTTAATGAAGAAGTCGGATTCCCAGACAGCTATGATACACCTTGATCCCTTCTTAGAGATTTCTCTCCCCTGGAATGAATTTCAGTACCCAGTACAAAAGGACACCGGTTTTTTTGACACTTGGTCTTCAAAGCCAGGACACAACAACAGGGAAAGGCATGCAGGAAGAAGATTTTTAGAGTGTAATCAAAGAGAAAAATCTGGAGTTAGATTTGGACCAATAAACATTGCTGTGGTTAGTTTCCCTTGCCATGTAATGGTAAACACAACAGTAGCAAATACACAAACCCAACAATTATTAATAATGCCTTAGTAATAAAGGTGTACAAATAAATAATGAGTTATTCCAGCCTGTGTGAATGTTTAGGTACATGAGGCAGAAAAGATTTTAACATCATCATTTAAATATTGACTGAAATACCGTATTTTGCTAATTTCGCCTGGCATTCTTGCAGTATACAGTAAACTAGATTAACTCATACATATGTAAAAAGCTCATATTTACTTTCTCTTCACAAGTTCATTAAAAAGTACAACCAAAGTCAAATCCTTCCAGCCTTTGGCAGTGAACAACAAAATCAAGTAAGAGCAGAAGGCTAGATCTTTCCCTTCTCTGCAGTATGTAAGAAAGAGGAAACAGCAGGAATCTCAAAGGCAGCAGCCTCAGAGACTACGGAAAGGAAATACCTTCTCCTCTCCCCCACCCCTATTTTTAGGCCAGTTCATAATTAATCACGGAACTCCTTGCCACAAGTTCTCTTAGAAGCCACAAGCTCAGGAAGGCTCCAAAGACCATCAAATATTTATTAATTAAGTGGAATCTGTACAGCTACAGCGTAACCTAAACACAGGTTGGAAAGGCATCTGTGCTTGTCAAGCTTCTGAGCTTGAACAAGCCTGTAATCATCGGCTGAAAAGGGAGTTTTCCCAGGAAAGTGAAGTGGGATCACCACAGAGATGCCCATCACAGGGCTACTTACGCCTTACAATCCCATTTCTGGCCAGTGGCTAGGACAGAATACCAGTGGCCAGACAGAAGTGGCCACTGCTCTGCCCTGTGCTCCTCTGCTCCTCCACTGCAGAGCTGCCCTCACCATAACAAGTTGGTCTCTTTGCACAGGATGCCTTGGCAGCGAGTTTTACATTGTGAACATGGGAACTTTATCAAAGCAAATGCTGGTCAGACGTTTACAGAAGCTAGGTAGTCAAACATCTTGTACAGGTGACAGCACCATAATAATATTCTCTAAAGCTGGACAGAGCATGAACAGTTACTAGGGAGGCAGGAAGACTGAAAGCTGTGAAATGTTTTGCTTTCCTCTGGAAAGCATTTGATATTTTGAAAAATAATAATCTGCTGTACAGCCAACCAATTCAGCCATCTCTTCTCAGGCAAGGGAGTTTCTTGCTGAAGCAGGGTGATGTGGGAACTGAGAACAGACACACAAACTTTGTATATCCCAATGCAAAGACAAATGCATCCCTTTGGGTAGCCTCCTTGATTTGACAACAGCATTATTGAACCAGTATGTTTAAACACAGAATAAAACCTCATCCAGAGCTTAAAAGGTAAATTCCAATATACTTCAGTAATCATCATCAATGTTGCCCCTAGTACTTTATGAACGTACTAATGCACAACAGTAATTTTTATCAGAAAGGAGGCATAATGATGATGGACACTCAAGCCCCCAGGAAATCCCTCATGCTGGAAGAACCCAGCTGAGGTTTGGTCAGCAAATGGTGATGACACCATTTGTGACAGCACCCTCCCACAGGCTCGGTGTGCAAATCAAACTCATGCAGGAACCTTGAGAAACTGCTTTTCACATGTGAAAAAAAGTCCTCTCTGCAGTATTTCTGCATGGCAGGAAGCACATGGTGGACTCTGTGGCAAAAGCCCGGGGAGTTAGGTTTTCACACATGGCAACTGCAAGCCGGCTTCCTCAGGCCAGCAGAATCAGATAGCCTTCCCATGCCTTCCCGGGGATGGGAGGACAAAGCAAAACCAAGACTCCGCTCCTGCCATCCATGAAGGACTCAACACAGGAACATGCACAAACTGACACCAAACATAGTGAAGAAGGCTTCCAGTAAATGAACCCCTGTGTGCTGCAGTGTGGTGTTGCCCATCAGATCATTCCTAACTGCTGTGGCAGGGGGAAAAATTATCCTGGATAACTGCGGGATATCTGTTTTTAAAATTAAGAGCCTCCAACCAATACAGGGAAGTTGGATTATTTTGTTGAATAGAGCCTGAATGTTTAACAGTGGAGAACTTGAATGGCAAGATTTAAGCAAGCCTTAGCTTGTGCTTGATAAACAAGCATGCCGTACCCAAAGCAAAACCATGCAAAACTTCTGAGAGTCGCAGCAAGATGGCTGAGGTGATAGCACCACATGATTACCCTTCTGCTCACCCAGGCTTCACAGTGAAAGCAGCTTGGCGTGTTCCATGTTCCCTAAAACTTTTTCCCAATTACCATGTCATGAGCTTGACCCCAAGCTAACCAGGCCCATGTGAAAACCACCATGTAAGTTACAAAAGAAGTCACAACTTCAAGAGTACAGAAAACATTACTGAACAGAAAAGGTGCAGCTGCCAAATAGCTCTTGTGAATAGCTACTAAGGCTGTCCGTCTTCTGTAAAACTCTGGGAACACATACTCTAAATATAGAATAAACATTAATAAAGCACAGGCCATTCTTTCCCCTCCCATCTTTCACACCATTAAGGTTCCAGCCTTGAGGGCTCACAGGTATGCATCCAAAGGTGAAAGAGACAAACAGATATGTATAATGCATCCAGGGTAGAGAACAAGGCTGCAGAAACACCACCACTGCTCACTTCCATGCCACAGAGAAAACTCTCTGTACTTGGTGGCAGTGCCTGCAGCAGTAATGAAAATGTTCCCCAGAAAGTCACAGCAAGAGCAAAGGGCAGACAGAACATGACTCATTCAGGTGCACAGCAGACCGGGGAATGTGGGTGTGTTACCCTGTGGCTCCAAGCCAATGTGACCTCAATTAAATTTTGGTGAATGATGGGCCTTCTGCTGTTTTAAGTACATACTCATCTCCCTGGGCTCCAAACATATATCCACTGAGCCTACACACAGCTATTCAGTCTTGGGAGCTCTCCTGGCAGGTGTGAGTCAACAAGTGGTGGTGTTCCTCTTCCTACCCATATGAGTTTTGCTCACCAGAACTTGGGTTTAGTTCCTCCAACCAGCACTTCTACCACATCCAGTGTCCTACCATGTAACTATTGGTCTGCCCATCCACATTTGCAACCTATTCCTATTCTCCTGGTGCCTTAGAGCACACAACCTAATCACACTCAGGGGGAAAGGCCCAAACACAGCTCACAACATGGTTAATTTGGAAATTCCTGCACTCAAATGCCGTTAAAATTGTTTGCCAGGTACTTCAGTGGAAGCAGGCTAGCTCCAACATCTAGCACACTCCCATAGGAAACCTGTGTAAACTAATTCGGTTGAACCGTTAGCACTCGGGGTGATTAACCACAGCAGCCTCTGATCTCCCCTTATTAAAGAGAAGGAGAATGAAATTCACTGATTTGTATCAGCTTAATATAAATGCCTGTGAGATCCACAGTTGCATTCAGCCGTGGCAGGATCCAGTAACCACCACAGGGGAAGAGAACCCTCTTGCAAGTACCTTTTGTGTGACAGAGAATGGCTGGAGGCACTTGTGTGGGGTCTCAGTCAAGCCAAGTCTGACACCTGCAGGCTTCCAGGCCATGGTGTGCAGCAGGCAAGTGCACAGAACCACTGCGGCTCTGAGAAGATTCTTATTCTGATGCCACTTTTGAATACTTGGCACTCAGTAGGCAGACATGTGCCATCTTGTTTTGAACAGCTCAATCTACACATGCTAAGTGTGTTCCAGAGAGATTTGGGCTAGGGGTGAGCAGGATTAAGGACAGCTGCAGTTTGACTGCAGAGATCACTCTTAGAGTTTCTGCCTTCAGTAGCTAAAATAGTGCTCTGGGGCAGCTCTGGAGGTGCTCACCCCATGTCAGAGAGGCCACCCCTAATAACCTCAAACCTTGACTTTAGATGCCCTAGCCTGAGCAAAGCAGCACATGAATACAGCTTTAGTAACACTAAACAAATCTTGTTTTTCAAGACACACAAGATTACTTGGTGTTTTACATATGTTTTATGAGATATGCTTTTTGATACATGTGTTGTTCCACGGCATCCATGTACAATCTTTCACCTAAGTGAAACTCCGGGATGCTAGACACAATGGAACAGGTGGCAAACAATGTGCTGTTTCTAGCTCTACTTACCAGAGCACAACTAGTGCAACTACTCCTTTCAGTATTTCCCCCAGAGATCTCCTTAAGGACTGCCTCTCATGGGTTGCATACTACTGTATGGCAGAAATTGAGCCTTGGCTCCTGTTCCAAGAAGTATTTTGGAGATGGTCAAAGGAACAGAAGCATTTCCTTTTAAATACAAAGTTACAATCACATCTGTTTGTCTGGAAAGTTACACATGAGGACAGCTTGGTTAGTATTGGAAAAAAAGGGGAATTAAAAAAAAATCAAGTAGGAGAAGGGAACAATGCCTTGTTTCAAGAATGCCATTGTTCATGCAACTACAGACCTAAGGTCCATAAAAACATCAAGCAGGAACTGACATTGGCTGAAGCAGATAACGCATTACTAGATGCTACCAGATGCTAGAGCATATTAACAAGATTCCGAAGGGTGCATGAGAGAACACTTGAAAAGCAAAAGAAACCAGCTTCTCAGATGAAATCTTCAGATTTTAGTACTTACAGGTATGTTAGGACATAGACCTTGCACAGACGTAAGAGGTTCTTACCTCTTACACAGATGTAAGAACAGCAGCCATAGAGAGGTGACCAAGCTACCAAGCTACTGAGATGGGACAACACTTCAGGCTTTTGGCACATGCCAGTTTCAACGCAGAGCTTGGATTTCTCATCCAGAATTCACAGGCAGAGCAAGAGGAGGTAAAAAAAAATTACTGGTTTAATGGTAAGAAGTTTTCATATGGAAAAAGCTTCAGATAGAGAATGACTCAACTTTAATTTAGCTTTAAATACTTGCTATTTGCAAACCAAACAAGACGTTCCCTACTCCCTGAGTTACCTATAAACCAAACCAACAAAGATAGCTTTCAGTTAAACAACACACACCTTGGCAATAAGGGGCGAGAAGTATTTTCTGTATCATTACTTAGGCAGACTTAGAAAGAAATAGCACCAGCCACCACACAAACAAAACACTAAAATGTGAGCTTTAATAGTGTTTCAAAGGCACATTCAGAAACAAAAATTTCATATGCATCCTTGTTTTAACCACTGCAAAAAATGCCTCTGGCCTGCAATTTTTTCTCATGCTCAGCTTTATTGGACACTACATAGATGCAAACTCCTAGCTGACTGGCATTTTAAACTAGCTGAGAGGAACCATTTCTTCTCTTGACGAGAGCAGTGAGAAAAACAGGCCATATTTATCCAGCATTGATGTTGAAATCATCATTTACAGATTTGTAAAGCGGCTAGAACAATGAGGTCTCTAAGGACAAGCATCACAGACTTGGTAAGGACCTGAGGCATGCACCAGGCTCACCACGTTGTGACTGCAGCAGAGCACATGCAGCTGGAGTTACTCCAGGAGCCTAGCAGCAACATGTCTTCAGTACAGCTCCAGTTTGTAGCCTCTGCATGGTCAGCATTCCCCAGTTACATGTAATTTCCTACAGGAATTCTGGCTCTTCATATACCACCGGATTACTGAATGCCCAGGACAGAGCAGATTTCATAAGGGACTCCTGTGTAAGTTGTTGTTAAACCATGTTTTAAGCACACACTTTAATTCTTTGAGCCAAGTTTATTCTTTGCGACATTACACAGTCAATTTTCCTTCACTTACACCAAGGTGGTTATACCAGCTTATCTAACAAATTCAAGGAAATGAGGCTAGAGAAGAGCGCTACAAAAAAATTCCTAGAATTTGCTATCTCTGAATGCAAAAAGTCTCATGTCCCCAAACAGAAGCATTCCCTCTAACAGTAATTCAAAACAAGTTATTTTAAAAAATGGTAAACTACAGTTTCATCATGCAGGTGAGATGCAATTTGATATTCCAAGCAAAAATCTTCTGTACACCTCTTTCCCTAAAAAAGATATGTTCCATCAACACTACACTTAACACAATCCTGTCTTTCAGAGTCTTGAGATTACAAGCCTTTGCAGCCACTCTTTCCTTACCTTGGTAAACTCAACCACTAACAAATACTTAATAAACTTTCTTTGGCCATGTCCATGCATAGAAAAAAACTAGAGCAACCATTCAGATAAAATAATATAGGTTTATTTTAAATTTATTTTCACCTTGAATATGCAAAATACAAATTCCAACAAAATTTCACTATTACTTCATAGTTTACAAATATACAAAATAAAAGTTTGCTTAAACTTATATTACATATTTATTATGTAAAGAACTATATAGAAAACATTTGTTCTGCTTAAGGCATATTTGGGAATAAACCATTGTACAAACTATTGCACATCGAAACCACAGTGCATTACAGACTGTCTGCATAAAGTTATTTTCTTAATAAAAAAAATAAACCAGGTTTATTCACCTGATTTAGGTCATAATTGGCAATCGGAAGACAAAAAATATTTCCTTGTCAGATATGCAGCAGTTTGAGAACTTTGGCTTCCTGGTTTTGGTACCTCTAGAACCAACAGTCACTAAGCACCATGAAATAGGCTTTTAAAATATAATTCTGTACCTGACTTTTTCCTCCCCTTTTAACATTCCAATGGCTTTTAGAAGGAAAAAAAAAAAAAGTACAAGATGACATTTACATCTAATATTGCATTGAAAGAAAATTAAGGGAATGTCATTTCCCTGTGTAATATCCCCACCCTCCAAACTACACACAGTCTGTTTAACCCTGATATCCGTGACTTCCAGTCACTCCTTGGCATTTTGTAGTCCAGAAATAATTCAAGTTGGATTTACAAATGGAATGATAGAAGATCCAGTCATTGACCCCAATGTTTTTGGTTCTCTTACTTTAAGTGTATAACTATAAAAAAGACAATTGCAATGTCCGTACACAGTTATCCCTCTTTTCCACTCTTTGGAAGACTTTACCTTGATTATCTGTAGTGCTTAAGCTGTGCTCTCCCCATCTTGCAGAAGACAGTCCTTGTGCTGTAAATACTGAATCTCTATGGCAGTTGGGGAAAGGTCCACTGCTTCCAATTAGAAGTGCCTCTTCACATGTAAGGCGAGGTGGTCTGACCTGGAAAATGCTCTGTCACACCGCTGGCACTGGAAAGGGCGGTGGCCTGTGTGTTTTCTGTAGTGACGAGTAAGTTCATCAGATCGGGCAAATTTCCATCCACAGCCTTCCCAGTCACAGTGATAAGGCTTCTCACCTTTAAAAAACCACACAATAAACACATCAGTTGGTTTTTTTTTGTGTGGCTACCACTTGTAGCACTGTTCTTCCAAGCAGCACTAGCATGATCGTCCTGGAGAAAACAAAGAGTAGTCAAATTCAATGAATTCTCAAGCAGTTGCAAACAAACTACAAAGACTAACAGAGCAAGACTATCTTTTCAAGATACATGGGTATTGAAAAATGTTGATGTCACTTATATCTTCATTAAAATTCTCATTGCCACTGTCTCGCACAGAAGTCTGTGTTTTTGCCAGCAATGTTACACAATCAAATAGCAACCAGAAATAGTTCAGCAGACAAGGTACCTAGGTAATTGTAGGTCTCAGGAATTGAAAAACAGCTGGAAACTGTTTTCATTATCTCAGCCTGATTAACGGCTGAATCCTACTCATGTCTTCACTGTAGCAAAACCACTGTTGATGGCAAGATGAGCTTCCCTGACAATTAGAAACTCTCTATCCTGCACATACTAGAGACAGTGCTGACTGGCTTGGAGCAGATGTTCATCATTAACAACTAATTTCACCTGCCCACTCCCTGCATTAACTGAACATGTAACAACTACTGCAGTATTAGTATTTTTTCCCTTTCCTGCGTCTTCAGGAAAAAGTTTTGAATCAAGTTCACAATCCAGGGATTTAAATTATGTAAATTCCCCAAGTTATTTAATGACTGTTACAGAATACTCATGATGGCAAAATCCGTATGGCTGTACCTGCTTTCTCAAGCTCAGTTACTGCAATACCACATTCGGCTGCAAGGTTAGAAGTTTGAAATCTGGCAAATTCATGATTTGGCACATTTTATCCCAAATCTAGCAACAGCAAATCAACACTTAAATTCTGCCTCTTTGGTGATGGTGCAGGGGAAGATGTCCTCCCACAGGTATGCGAAGCACCCTATCAGGGCTGTCAGCTCACCAGAAAGCCCCACTCTCAAGGATCCCCATCATGGTTTCCCCCAAAAAGATGCGGCAGCGGTGCACAACTTCTTGCACTACAACCAGTCAAGAGGGGTGAGTGTGCAAAGCACTTAACCACAAACAAATACAGCAGTTACCATTGAGAGAGATCTGCTCCCTTCTCAGAAGTCGGCCAACATCATCTAGAACACCACATTCCAGCTGACTTGCAACCTACCCAATTACCTGGTAATTAGCACCACACAGAAAGAGAGAAGCAACCAATTGTGCCTTAACAAGAAACCCACCCGCTCCCACATCTGTGGCACTCTTAAGCCAATAGGCAGACTCCACGGCACTTCATGTAGCCAAGCAAGGGAAAAAAAAAAAAACAGAAGAGAAGAGGTACATCTTGCTACTAATTTTAGCCGTCCTCCTGTGCTCACACTTGTCACTGCTCAAGAGGCTAACCCCATGTCCCTCACGCCGGGACATCCCACTCAGCCCTCACCGGGACTAACCTGTGTGGGTTCTCAGATGCGCCTTGAGATGAGAGCTCTTGGTGTAGGTTTTACCGCAGCCCGCATAGTCGCAGGTGTGTGTGGCCGTCCTTTTCCTAGGCCACGACCGCCGTCCCCTCTTGGGCTTGGTCTCCTCGGGTAGGCAGCTCCCCGGCGGCATCAGCTCTAGAGGCGGATAGGGAGGAGTGAGCACCGCCGTCGCCAGCACCAAATCAAGCACACCCGCTGCCTCAGCACCACGGGGACTCACCTTGGTACTGGAGCGTGCTCGGCGGAAGCTGGTCGGGCAGGAAGGCAGGATAACCGGGGGCCGGGGGGTACCCCGGAGGCAGCGGCAGCGGTGGATGACTCAGCCCCGGGGCGGCGGGGAGACAGTCTCTGCCGCTCAGCATCTCCTCGGGGCTCAGCGAAGGCGTACTCCGGGCGGGCAGCTGGCGACTGCTCAGGGCGAAGTCGTGCGGGGGAGCTCCTCGAGGGCTGCTCCCGTGCGGCGGCGGGGCCAGGGTGCATGGCGGGGCGGCCTCTTGCTTGATTTTGGGGCACATCCGCGGCAGGGACGTGTAGGGTGTGCCGGGGCCGTCAGCGCCGGGGCCGCTCTTGGGACTAAGCCCTGGGTGGCTGTAGTCACCCATCGCCTTCACCACGAACTTGCCCTGCAGGCTGCCCAGGGGCGGCAGCGCCGCCGGCGCAGGCAGGTACACCGCGTCCAAGTCTGGCCGCATGAGCTCGGCCACGAAGCCTCCCGAGGGGGACACGTCGGTGATGTCGGCCAGATTGAAGGGAGCGGCGGACCCGGCGGTGGGTGCCCCGTCGCAGCCGCCGCCGTAGAGAAGACCGGCGGGCTCGGGTCGAGGCAGC
>WEIV01030284.1:41224-143982 GCA_013390005.1 Calyptomena viridis
TGTGAAGAAGGAATGGGGGCTCCGCCCCGAGCGCCCCGTGACGCGGGCGGTGACGCTGGTGCTGGGGAGCGAGATGCGGGGACACGCGCGCCGGGGATGCCCATGTGCTGCGGGGTCTCCTACACTGGCGGCGGGGTGGGAATTCCCCACGGGCCTGCGTGGAAGGGAAGGAGATGGGATTCAGCATCCCGAGCGCCCGGCTGTGCCTCACCCTCCCTCCCTCCGCTTAACCTCTCATTTTGGTTTTTTTTTTTTCTTTTAAGTGTTTGTTTCCTTTGTTTTTCCTGTATTTATTTCCCCCCTAATTTTTCTTCTCCCTTTTTATTTTTTAATTATTATTATTTTTATTTTCCCCTTTCCTTAATTTCCAGACGTGACCCGACGGCTCGGCCCTTCACACTCCTCGGCTCGTGCCAGCTCTTGGCTACTCTCGACTCCTCCGTCGCAGCGACCCACCGGTCCGGAGAGCTGCGGTCGCGCAGCCCCAGTCGCGGCGGTGCCAGAGGCAGGGACGGGGCGGGGGGCTTTTACACCGCAGTGGGTGCGAGGCTGAAAATAATCCGGAAAAAAAACCCCAAAAAACAAAAAGCCAAACCCGAAAATAAAGTTAGAAAACAATCCGGAAAAGAATCCCAAAAGCAAAGCACAACCCTGCGGGGAACCACAGGGAACGGACCGGGCTGGACTGCGGGAGGTCTGCCTGGCTCCTGCAGAGGGCAATGGCGAGCCGGCGCCGCGCCCCGACGGCGGTTAGCCCTGACAGGCGCTGTCACAGTTCCCCCCGGACGGCTCTGTCCCCGTCCCCCCCGCAGTGGGATCTGTCCCGGCCCCCTCCGGCACCACCGGCCGCTCTCTAGAACTGGTTGGGCCGGAGGGGTGAAGTCCCAGCCCTGTGCGATTTGCAAACATGAACCTGAGTAACTTGCGATGACTAAATTAAACCCTAAAATAATAATAAAATGCACGGCTTTATTTTAGCGAACTGGTTTTACCAGTTTTGTGTTACGAATGTTAATTATTAATAACGTTGGCACCAAAAAACAGAGCGGGTTTTTTTTCTGCACAAAGTCCATGTCTTGCCGGAGAATGTGCCAGGAACCACCGGTACAAAAAGGATTAGTGTGGAGAGATGAAGGCTGGAAGACCCAGAAATGGAAGGGAAGCACTATCCCTGCTGAGAGGTGCAGGGTTGGTGGTCTGCACAGCCCTCTCGGACCTCTGTGCTCACAGCACTGCTGCCAAGTCCCAGCTGTGACTCTCATCCAGAGCTTGTGCTCTTAAGTCTCTCTGACAACCAGTTTAGGAATGAGCATCCAAACCATATGCCAAAAGTTTTAGGTCTAAACCTCCCTTCTAGCTTAGTCTCAGGAGAAAGCCCTTGATGTGGAAACTTGCAGTTCTCTGGATATTTTTTTTCCGTCAGTTGTTTTTCTTTTGTTTCCTCTTGCTGTAAATGTTAATTTATGGATCTCCTAAGCAATGCAGTGTTTTCCAGGTCTGAATTTCAAGCTCAGGATCTGTTGAAGCCAACATTAAAATTAAAATCATGTCCCTTATTAGAAATAGGAGAACAGGAATGCTTCAAAAGCAGATAAGTGATTTGATATCTTTGTAATAAATGCCAGAACTTCACCAGTTCCAGGAAGAGAAGGCTTGAATATTCGCAGGCTGAAATAATGCAGGTTGCTTTCACAATCTTTCATTAAAATAGACTTGCTTGCAATGTTTCTGGGTAATTCAGATGTGTGAGATATGTTTAAGTTCATGTGAAAAAGATGTGATTCACTTTCATCTGAGTTTTGATTTTGAATTGTGTAAATGTTGGCAGGATGCTTAAAAAAGTGTATGTTTGCAGGCATTGGTAAGTCCAATGACACCTACATTTGAGCATCCCACATAAAGATCAACACATTTTTTTTTCACTAATGAAGCAACAGGGAAAAGGTTTTCTTTTCATCCCATAAGTGACAGAGACTGTGATTTAATGGTCCTGAGTGTGGAAATTAAATGCATTAAATTTTCAACTGCTCACAGCTAATGCTTTCCCAGCCTACATAACAACCTAAATGCTGTTTTTTTAGGACAGATTTATTTTAACATTCCTTCTGTTGCCAGTCGATCATTTCTCCAAGTCTCGGTTTGCTTCACATTTCCCAATTTTCTCTAGAACTTTCCTTCCACTAACTCAGAAGACATCATGTTTCTGTGCTGTTCAAAGCCAGCTTCAGGGATTACCCAATTCAGATAGACAATTGCACAGAATTTGTGATTTGTGTCCCTCTTGCCTTGGGATGTGCAATGACATTTTTCCAGACGGTGCTGTGCTGGGACAGACAGAAGTCTGCTTCAGCGCTCGCTGTGCCAGACTACTGTGGCCTCTCTGTGTTTCTCTCCCTCCCTAGGTAGAAGGAGGAGGTTTCTTCCACATCTACCACATCTTATTGTGGAAGTGGGGTTCCCCTAGACTTGCCACGGGTGCTGCTCACCCATTTTGGGAAAAGAATTATTACCCAATGCAGATAACCCATATGAGTCACCAGTCCAAGCAGTAATGCAGTGGAAGTGCAGGGCAGAGGAAAAATGTCTGAGTGAAAGGCCTGAGTGTCTTGCCTGAGTCAGTGCTAAACTGATCACCTCTGTGTATAAACCCCAAAAGACACAAAGAAGCAAGGTGATGGAAGAGCACAGGTTTCTGGAGCAGACAGTTGTCAGGAAATGGCATCACACATTAAAAACATTAAGAACATCAAGAACAAGAAAAAACAGCTGAGCTGATTGTGCCTGAAACAAAGACCAACCTGTTTATCTTGATATGTTTGTTTTAGAGCTTAAGTTTGGAACTTGATTTTCAACAAACTGCCTCTCAGCTTATCCCCTTTGATTTGGTTGTCCGTGAGAGCAGCTGATGGAATCAGGGACTGCAGACTTTGGGAAAGACTGTCATGGCGTTGTCGGGGTCAGACAACAAGATGGTTTCCTGGCATCTTTGGGAATGCAGACCAGGAGCTGCCAGGGCCCATGCTCCAGTCCTGGCATAGCATAACAAAAGGAGAACTGGGAAGAAACCCATGATGCTGGGTTATATCTCACAGCATCCCTGTTGCTGCTTCATCAAAAGCAGCTATTACACTGGGTTTTACTCTAACAAGGTTGCTGGAGAGCAGTTGAAGTGGGGTACATTCGTTAGAGGAGGCTCCGCACCTGGAAGGTTTCCTACATTCCCTGCCACTCGAATTGTCTGACCTCAACTGCTCTGTGACCGAGAGAAGGGGAAAGTGTGAGAGGTCATGCATACACCTGCTGAGCGAGGCACACTCTGGAGAGGTGTGGTGTGGTGCTGGCGATTCACCTTCCTTCCACAGGACCTCTGCTTACTGAGGAGGGTGAGACAGTGTAGAACCATAGCCACCAAATTGCCTCCCTGGGTTCTACTCAGGGAGGTGTGTCTTTTGGGGATCTGTTTTTTGATATGTATTGTATACTCTTGGTAAAGTGCATCTGAGCTCAAGTTTTATTGTATCTGTTTTTACATGGGATACTTTGGTTTTGTTAAACAGAAATAAACCCTTGCTCAACTGGCAGTTATGCTCATGGATTATTAGTACAGTGCAAAGGGCATATCTCTGAAAATTTTGAGCAGTTCCAGGCAGGTTTCAAGCAGTAGCAAGTGCATACATAGACAGATGGCACATGCAGACTTAGGGTCATAAATGTCCATGCTGAGAATGTCTCCAGAGCCTGTGGTCAGATCTGTTCTTTTCTTTCTGAAAGCCCAACCATATCTTGCTGACAGTTATTTTACTTTTCTAGGAGGTATTTAAAAGACATGTAGATGTGGGACGTGTTTTACTGGTGGGCTTGGCAGTGCCGTGTTGATGACTGGACTCTATGATCATAGAAGGCTTCTCCAACATCAATGATTCTGTGATTCTGTGAGTGAGGTCAGAATGACCCAGCAACATGCATTGTCACCTTTCAAGAGCCTTCCTCTAGTTTAAGTCACTCTGTAGTGAGGTGCTGTTGGTCTTTCAGGCCCTTGTAAGAATTAATGTGGCTGAGGTTGCTATCAGTGCTGACGCCAGGAGGTCTCTGAACCATGAGGTGCTTTTTTCCTGCTGGGCAGCCAGCAGGCTTTCACACCGCACAGGAAAGGTGTCTGCATGCAGGGGAAAGGCTTGATGATGACTTTCACTTGTACTTGTGACTCATCAGCCAAGTGTTTCTTCTCTGAGAGCCTGTAACTAAGCAGGGTTAACCTCAGAAGTCTCATTCTCAACAAGAGTTCAGGTTGTGATTCCCACTGGGTTTCCCCCAGGGTGATAACTCCTGTCTGAGATTCAGGTATCTATTTCCAGAGCTGCTGATTCCCCCCATCAAGTACTATCCACTGAACCTCATCAGCCCCTGGCAGAGGCAGCCAGTACCCTCACACATATCAGCACCACCTGGGATCATTTGCATACAGCAACTTTCCTGCTTTCAAGCAATCCAAGGGTTTTTGAGTTTCTTTAACAAGCAAAAATATTTTGAGTTTTTTATGGAAAACAATGAGCTTTATACTTTTTTTTTTAATCAAGCCTAAGCATCTTTGCTTTAATGGCTTTGCCCCATCTGTCATTGTTTTAATGATTTGCCCCATCTATGAATTTAGATGTTCCCAAAACTCTAACAGTGACTTAAATAAGTGACTCCCACAGTGGGACTGGTGCAAACAAGAACTCCACAATAAGAATACTTTTTAAAGTCCTGCATGTAGTAGAAGTCCTGCACTCACACACAGTGAAGAGGGTGAATTCTTGTTTGTTTGCTTGTGATTTTCTGCATGCACAGCGCCGATGCATTGTATTTTTCCAGATCCAATGGTGGAGTCATAGAAAAATAAAGAAAACTTGACAAATTACAAGCTGTTAGCTGACAAGAGGATTGTCCCCATTGGTGGGTGATAGGTCTGATATGTCCTAGAAGTTGCAGGGAACTGTGTGTATGAGAAGACCAGGTGGCTCCGTGGAGCTGTTTCTGAAGAAAAAGCCAAGTACTGGGATTACTATTAGTTCATCTTTCTGCATTCTCCTTGGAGACCAGATTCTCTCATGATTATCTGTGTGAAATATTTATCTGTTTGAAATATTTAAGGCACTGCTATGCAATAGCCTCTGGAATTTCTAACTTATCTGTCTCCTTGGAAGAATCCCTCTTTTGCTTTAAGAATGGGTTTTACTCTTCTCCATCTCCCATCTCCCAGCCCCCTTCTCTATATAAAGAGATCTTCCCCATCCTCCCTGTCTCAGGCTCTTTTTTTTTCAGTATTTCTCACCTTTTAATTAGTAATCTCTAATAATCTCTGTTAATAAAAATGAAGTGTTTTATTACAGATTTGGCTTCCCAGAACATTCTTGGGCAGTGTCAATATAAAATCAATTCATCCCTCTCTCATCTGTGTAATTCCAAAATGGAGCGATTTTTGCTCATTTCAGTTTTTTCCCAGTTTCTGAAGCTGATGGGAGCATGGAGACTTTGGTAGACACGACTGCAGACTCAGCAAAATGACACACCTGCTCTGTTGTTCGGTTACTTCTTTTGCATGTATAAGAACTGGCAATGTTTTACTATTAAAGGAAGCTCTAATACTGCACAAATTTGTAAGCAGGTTTCAACACCCACCAATGAGAAATTGGCTCTCACTGCTCAAGAATTTTTCAAACTTTTCTCCCCAGTTAAGCTCCGAGTTTCTTTTGTTTGAGTAAAAGTGGTGCTTATAAGGAACGTAATCTGAATTGATAAATCGTTCCTAACAAAACATACATTAGGGTGCCAGATAGGAGAAAACTGGAAAATACATGAGATAGCTGCTTCTTGTGCATAATGCATTTGAATTTGCATGAATAAGAGAAACCTTAGTAGCAAAGTGCTCCAGAGTTTAACCAGGAGTATTTGCAATTAAATTTGAACTCTTGAGCTAGGTAATCATAGGACAATAAACAACACCTCTGCCATCTTTCAATGGTTCCTCCCACGTAGCATTGTGGATAAATTGACCTGGACAGCTGATTCACCCAGAATGTCTTTTTAAACTGTTTGCTATGCTGAAGTCAAGAACATCTGTTGTTTCCCTGCACCAGCATCCAGCAGATGAAATGATTAGATAAATATCCCCCTCATTTGAACAGGAATAAAGACGTTGTAGGAGAACACTGGGAGAAAGGATCAGTGCTGCCTGCTCTGAGAATAAATACCAGGCTTTCCACATTGTTTCCATAAATGCCTCCAGCTCTGCTCCAACGTTAATGGATCAGCAGGAGCCCATTACCCTATGATAACAGTCCTTTGCTCACTTAATGAGAGCAATATGCCAACTACTCTAAGATTTTTGACATAGATACTGCATAATGATACTCCAACGGTATTGCTGAAGGACAGGTTTGGTGGCTCCATTGCTTCCAGGGAAGCTTTGCCAAGGACAGCAGCACAACCAGGACAATGCTCATCAACAGGCACAAGGATGGTGGCACAAAATGTTACCTGTCCTGGAACGCACCTCACCATGGCACCCTGTGCCAGCAGAAGGGTATAAGCTGCCTATCTTTGCCGAACGAGAGATTCACTGCTCACTTCACAGGCTGCCACAAAGCAGATTGTACTTGCAAGGCAGTGAGAAGTGGGGACAAGAAGTGCCATAGGAAATTAGTAATGAGAAAACATGAGGAAATTAATAATGGTGCATTCTGAGCAAGGATTGAATAGCATGCAGTAATTGAGGCCCGGGGCCACGCTCTGCACAATGAGGAAGAAACAAAATAAGGAATAGCTGCTCATTAGGCTCCAGATTCAGCCAGTCTAAATTACACCTAAGCCTTTGTGCCAAGTGCTTCCTACTGGCAGGCCCTGGGCCTTTGGGGATGCCGAGTCAATAGGGAGCCCTAGGTGGAATTTAGAATAGAGATAAATTGGTCTGACACTACACAGCGTCTACCTTGAACAAACCATGAGTGATGCAGAGCTTCTCTGGAAAGTAGTTTGTGATCCAGTAATGCAAGAAAGGGGCCAAAAGACGGCGGCATGGGCAATTGTACTTCTGGCACATCCAGTGTGTTAGCACACACTGTTGTATGCCGGGTTTTGCAACAATAATTTTTGCACAACTTTTTTTTTTTTTTTTTAATGGGAGGCAGAATACCATCCATTTGTGGAGAAATTACACAGCCCAACTTAAAAAAGAGGCATTTGCTTCTGAACTCCTTTAAAGTTTCTTTGAGTAAATTAGCTGAACTCTTTGTAGCATAGATTTGGGACTTAAGAGAATGAATGCAGCCAAAGCTATGAATAAATGTGAAAATCATTAAAATAGAGTATTTACACCAGTTAATAATTTTGGATGCTGGCATTCCATGAGTGAAGACATACTCATAGTGACATGAATCTGTAATTTTTATCCTCTGAAGACTGATTGCCAAAGAGTGTTTCTGTTGATAAAATCTTCTTTTCTTTACAATCCATTGTCTAACACAATAGGCAGTAGCAACTCAGTGGAGGGCACCTAGCTTAGCCACTGAATGTAGAGTGTAGATCTGTTTCCAGAAGGAGAGAGAGAGCAACAGTGAGCCTACAAACTTATTTGAAGTGTTAAAACACCTCTGTGTTCAGAGACTATAGGATGAGATTAAGTAGGCTGGTGTCTAAGTAGGCTGAGGACTAGAAGAGTTTGCACGGATGTTTCCCGAAAGGGATGTGGCCAGTGTTGCAGGACATGCCATGATACTGATCTTCAGTGCCAGAAGTGATTTTAAGAGTTAGGGTAGATTTTGCTCTGACTAAAAGCTTCTCAGCCAAACAGTGACACCTTTTCTATGCCCAAATCCATGTGTGCGTGTAGCTGTGGCTCCATGTTTCATCTCCTAAAGAGGGACTGGTCCTGCTCTGTATTATTTTGGCCATCAGAAAGGGTGTTTGTTTAAGTCCTTTGGTTCCTCCTCTGAGTGCTTACATTTTTGTCACAGAGATACAATGAGATCCTAAAATTCCCAATCTGCTTTGACCAGCAGCTCACTTCTCTCCTAAGCACTAGTGTTTCACAGGAGGTCCCTTTTGCATAGTCCATGTGAATATGGAAGACATTTACCTAACTTTTGTGTCTCACAGTATTATACAAATGCACTGAAAACATGACCCTAAAGGACAAATGTTTAGTTCCCCTACCAGGTGCTTAACAGTGTCCAAGGCCCCAGTGTGCTAGAAGCACCTGAAGCAGTAGCTCAAAATATCACACAGGAAATTTAGATACTATGAATGAAATATTTAACTATTCATATTTAATTTAAGGTAAGAGCTCAGTTAATGTTGTTTGGAAATGGTGCACAATTTTAGTGCTGCTACATTTGTTAAAATGTGTCTCCATCAGTGCTAATTAATTTTTTTATTTCCTTAGCTTATGCCAATGTTGTGTTAACTTTGCTAGTACAGAAAGCATTTATTTAGCCATTAGGAGCAGTCTCTGTGCTGCTGGAGAGTTTATTAATCAGTGAACACTTTGTTTCAGAACTTTGGCGAACAAAAGAGAGAAGCACATGAGGAAAAGTTACCTGGTTTCTGCAGCTCCCTATGGTCATTCTCATCAGCTGCATGGGAGTGACCAGTTCACACGTGCATTTACTGCTGTCCTGAGTATCTGCCTATCCCCTGAAATCTGTGTGATTATTCTGACCAGGTCTTGAGCTAAGCCTGTGTGATCGTGTTTTCTTTTTTCTTTCATGGTTAAGGAAACATGCACCATGTTACCATGGCTTGATAGACAACAGGTCATTTACCAGCCTTTAGAGAGCTTGTTACTTTGGACTTAATTTCTAGAACTTTTTTAGTCCCAGAATATGTTGAGCTAGGTGTGGCATTGTGAGGAAAAGAAGAAAGCTTTTAACATTGTAGGAAAGTGATTGCATGACACCACCTAGAGAACTTTTAAATGTGAGTAAACACAAGAGTGAAATAGAAAGTGAAGAACATATTAGCTCTGACGGTGAATAAGTATTTCATACTGAAATTTTGGAGAAAAGGAAAACTTCACAGCCTATCACACAGCAGTCAAATCACAGTGTTGAACCTGTGAGTCACAGTCATCTCCATGTCAATAAATGATGCAATAAGTACAGACCCATGAATTCACTCTGGAAATGAGCCATTTGTGGGGGCCAGCAAATATTCAGGTAGTAGCCAGCTTCCAAAAGTGGCAGGGAAAGGCTAAAAAATGAGTTGTGAAGAAGGTCCAGCTTCTTTCTTCACCCACACATATCCTATCATGTTCAGTCTTATCAGTATCTTATCTCAAAACCTTGCTCTCTTTTTTTATTCTTGGAGCTGCTTAGGGAATCCACAGAAATTCAGTTAAGCAAAAGGCATGAGATAGGAATGGGATGTTGTTTTGCCTGGTGGATCTTTGACTGAGATAGTCTGAGTTCAGTGACGCTGTACTGGTTGGTAAGAGATAGTGAGAGTGGTTGACACTGACTTCAGTGGAAGTGCTGTTGTTTCTTTTTCCTGCTGGAAACAGGCCAGTGAAAAACTGGAGATTAGCAGTCGCTCTTCCTTTCCGGCATCCTGCAGGAATCCTGTGGGTTCTACCTTACTCTTGTTCTGTGACAGACGTCTCTGCTCTCTTCATGGATTGGCAACATATGAAAACCTTCAAACTGAATGAAGCTTGTAATGCTTTCCTTCCACACCTTATCTTTTCAGTGCTGTTGGTCTTGGGGCTAACAATGCAAGAGTTATTGTGAGTTGGTGATGTACATGGGTGCACTGGTTTAAAGGTAAACTGTCAGGAGAAATGAACCCAGTTTGGAGACACCAAAAGTCAGAGCTACAATTTTAGTAAAAAAGATCACAATATATACAATTACACAAGATAACAAAACTACTTTGACCCACAAGAACAAAGTACAACCCAGCCCCCCTGGGACAGGAACAGCACGGTGCTCATGAGCCCCTGCCCCAGCACTGTGTGGTGACCCTGGGTGCAGAGCAGAAAGAAAGGAAAAACCTGGTAGTCGGGATGATGGTCCAGTGGAAGTCAGCAGTTCTGTTGAAGAAAATGGTAGCAGTCCCCTCAAGAGTGACAGCCATGCTGGAGTTTTCCCTCTGGGTCTGGTGAAGAGGTTCCCCAGTCCCAAACTCCAAGGATTATATATCCCCAGTACCTCCCCCAGGGCAAGGAGTTTCACGATTGTTGTTTTATCTCTGTGAGTCCTGGGATATTTTGGATCCTTCGATGATGTGGGCCATTTTAAGTGCCTATTGATTCTGCTCAGGACTTGCTGCTCCAGCCCGTTTCCAACACAGAACCATCAGAAAATAGTGTCAGTGCAGCTGGGCCCATTAGCAGGGAGGATTCCTCCAGCTGGGTGTGGAAGTGTTAATATCTCCCTGGATCTCTTTCCTTATCTATTGTGGCCTGCCAGTGTGAAGTGTGCTCTGGGCAGCTGTTACCAAATGATTTATCATTAACAGCTCATCAGGAATGACATAGAGGGTATAGAATACACAGTTTTGGTTATATCCTCATAGTGATAAACCAGTCCCAGCCCCTGTAACTATGACAAAGGGACAAACTCATTGGTTCAAGGGATGCTATATTTCTAGATAATTTCTTAGTGTTTCCTGGGGACTTGTAATGCAAGTAAAATAAATACCATTATAAGTGTTAAGTTTCAGAAATCTGAGTGGACCATATAGTATGGTTTCTAGATCTTGACTAGGGGATGACGTTAAAGCGTGGCTCATGTGTGTGATCCTCTTGATAGGTGAGTCTTCCAATGTAAAAAAACTGCAGAGTTGAACTTGAATGGTAATGAGGTCTGGAGGAAGACAAATCCAAACTGGACTGTGTGCTTGCTTCACAGGATGACTCGCTACAAAGTGCTTGTGCCTGGCAATTCTTTCCTCTGATAAGAAGATCTTGATAAATGAGGTACCTTCCTGTCCTCCTAGGGGCTCTTTGTGGGTATCAGTTGTGTACTCCCAGGAGGACAATATTTTCTGATGGTTCTGTGTTGGAAATGGGCTGGAGCAGCAAGTTCTGAGCAGAATCAAAAGCCACAGGATGTGTCCTGGTTTGCCTTGCCTTGTCTTCCCTTCTCTTCCCTTGAAGGCTAACTTTGAAAGCTGTAATTTGGTTTTCTATTTCCTCAAAGTGGAAGAATGTTTTAAGCAGTGCCCTTATTTGTTAGTTTGCTATGGTATCTAATTGTAACTCATGAAAATAAGTCATCATGCTAAATTAAATGCCTTAGCAGAGCCCTTCTGAAATTGCTGTATCTGAGATGGAATTTCTAGCCCATTGAAGTACAATTTGCTGAAGATATGGTCTCTTTTCCTTCCCCAAGCTTTCTGCTATACCATTTTTTCCATTCTGGTTCTCTTAACATAAGGCACCCAAATTCTTCTTCATGGATATTTGGTGTCTCAGAGCAAGTGACCAACTCCCCTCCCAATGTCTGTGTGTGCTGCAGTTACAGCTGAAATATTTTTCACTCTTTTCCCAATAAGATATTATTTTAACCCAGACTAATAATTTGGCATAACTAGCATAGAGAAAGACCACACTTTTTGTTTATTTGTTTGACTCAATTTACTTTTTCAAGTCATTCATAGGGTAGCCGTTTGCAAGATGAAAGCCCTTTACTTGATGAAAAGGACATACCATACAATTCTGACAGTTTTTCAGGAACAGATACTTCAGTCCTAGTTAAACATACTTCCCTGGCAAAACGTGTGTAGCCTTTATTGAAAACTGATCAGCATGGCAACTTTCAGTTATTAAATATGAGTTTGGACTGTTCAAGGATGAAAGAAAGTAATACTTTTTCTTGGCATGTGAGTATATCAGAAACATCCATGTTGAATATAATCAGATGTGAAACAAAGAGAGGGAGTGAAATGAGCCTGCAGAAAAAAAAATGAGCCTCATTTGAAGAAAAAACACAGCAAGTTCCGGCATCAAAGAATTAATAGTTCCAAGTTTGCTAACAATTAAAACCGATAGAAATGCTAATTCCATGTGAAAAGTCTGTGTTATTTTTAACTGTGCCATAAATAGACTGATGTAGGATGTGGTTAGCTAGGCTAGACCCCTGTTAAAATCAGGGTATTTACTGGGAAGCTGGAGTGTTGTTTCTTGATGAATCAAAGAGCCTCTTTTTGTCGATGGTTCCATATTGAGGCGTTAGAAAAAGGAATGAGGACAACATGAGCCTTTTTCCCTCAAACAGCCAGAGAGTTGCCTAAGCCTTGGGAGCCCTGAAAGCAAGCCTCTGACACCTGCCCTTTGCTTTACTTCTCTGTTTTTTCCCAGGACTTTGGATTCTCCCAGCAGACAGCAACCCATGAGTGTACACCAGCTTCTGCAAGAGGACAGGCAGTTCAGCAGGACCATGACCATCCCCAGACCTACCACAGCAGTAAGAAAGGCAACTCACACAATTTGCTTCTTTGCTTCTTGGCATTTAAGCTTAACTTCTCAATCCCTTGTGTTTACTTGCTCTGCCTTTGTTTTCCACTCTGGAAATGCTGTTTTCAAGTCCTTTTGTGCATATTTGTGCATTTAGTTGTGTTGAGATCATGTACAAAATGTAGCTCCAAGTGCACTTTTGTATCCTGAGAGCCCATGGCAGCCCACAGTAGATACAAACCAAGAGTGTAGAAAGTCTGCTTTGATCCAATTTCTCCAACATTTTGTGTGATTTCTTTACCTCACATAAATTGGGACTGCTAAAGTGGGCTACCAGGCAGAATGGGGAGTTTACTGACTCTTCATGTTTAGCTTGGTTGTGGCTGGGTGTTTGTATCAGCCTGAGCTCCGCAGGCAGACACATGAATCAGCCAGGAGACCATGGTTTGGACAGTGCAGCCCATCCAGGTTTCACCCAGAGGCTACATCTGTTGGAAGACAAACGTCTGGGGCTGGTTTTGCCTTGTCATGGACATCTGTCTTTGGTGTGGCAGCCCATGTGTGGGCAGCACTGCTGTTAAGGAATGACCTCACCACCGTGGGTGATGTGTGTCCTTGAACCCAGGATGGACCTTCAGGTGGATACAGGACTCCTGGTTATGTAGCTGTTATTTCAGCTTCTGCACCTGGCTTTTCTCCTCATGGTAAGCACAGGCACAATAAGAAAGGTGTGAGCCTGGTCTTGCCCTGCCACACAGTCAGGAGGAAGCTGGGGTTGTACCCTTGAGCAGGGAAGCTGTTTAAATACATAGTGTCACCTCTAAATGCAAAGTCAGTGTGTGTGGCTTTGCCTTTGTGGCCGCCTGCGTCCTGGAGATCTGGAGAAGCTGGTTGAGATTTCCTTCAGAAGGCAAAATCACAACCTAGTGTCTTTAAAAGAGCAGGAGTGAAGTGCTGAGGTGGGAAAAGAGTTGTTTTTCTCCCTTGGCCAAAATCTTTTCTAAATGCCAGCCAGACACAGTTTTTAATGTCCCTAGATTTGTCCTACTAGAGATGAATATTCTGCTGTTTGGCACAGCAATGTTCCTGTCTGGTATCTAGTGAGGCATCATTAAAAAAACAAAGAGTAATAGTTTGGTGAAAGTGCAGAGTCGATAGTGCTGAGTAATGTATTTGCATACTCGCATATGCTCTATGAAAGTAAATAAGATTATGTCAAACTCATCTGGAAGAGAGTTAATTTAACATCCTGGCTAAAGTTATGCAACCAGAGGGAGGCGGGGGTGCAGGGGAGTAGATGTAATAGACTGACTGATGAAGCCTGGGGGACAAAATGTCCTAGTGGAAATTGTATGTAGCACAAAAGAATGTAACATAAGAACCCAGCAGAAGAGCACTGATTTAAGGCTGCTTATATGCACACAAAACAGTTTTTCTGTTAGTTTTAGGAATGCACAGCATGACGGAAGAAGAGAAAAAAAATTATCTGTAAGACAGATTAACTGTCTCCTTCATATTGAGGTCTAACTGGCTTCTTGGTCCTGATTCAGAAGAGCCCCTGCAGGACGCAGTAGGGCGTGAGCATGTTTCAGTGCAGTTGATGGATAAAAGCCAGTCTGTATCTTAAACTGCATGGCCGAACAAATGCTCAGGTCCTGTTTCCAATAGCTGACAGTGTTGAAAGAGATGATCCCCTCCCAAATACGTCATGGGTTGAGAAGTTGCAGGACTTCAGGGGTGTTTGGACTTGGACACAACCTTCCCATTTGAGCTTTGATTTTTAACAATTTGTTTTTAAGCACTCGTTTTAAACAACTCTAGATTTTTAGGCAACTTTGCTCGGGACTCTACACAGAAGCTTTGTGTAGTTCATGTTTCTCTCTCATTATTACAGGCTTGGAACTAAGTCTGCTATAGAGAAACAAATGTATTTCTTGCAATAAGCAAAGTTTGAAATGCAGGTCAAGTCCTTCTGAAGGCCTCTCCATTCAGTATTGCAGATCGCAGCAGACAAAACTCTCTTCCTCCATGCCAACAGTCACATGTCTCTAAATTCGATCTGAACCCTCAACACTAAGTCTAAGGAGCAAGTTATTAAAGCTTGTTTGAGAGCAATTTCTTTTCCAAGAAAACATAAGCTTGAGGTTGTCAGATATATCAAATTTTGTAAACAGTTAGATCAATGATTCTATGTCACACCGTGATGATGGTTAGATTAATATGCTGCACCAACTTGCACACACTTAGGGAAACAATGTCTTCAAGCATAATTACAGAGTGAGGATGGGAAGTTTTAGAACATAGTTAATGTTTACAGTAAGGCTTTCTTGGGCCTCACGGTGAGTATTGATAGCAAATCTACCTCCTTGTGTGCCCAAGACCAGTGGGCACAAGAATGTTGATGTTAAGATTACTGAAGTCACTAAATGCTCCCGCACAGTTAATTTGAGAATGTATTTTGCATATAATTGACATAGGGCTCAGAAGCATCTATATCCTTATTCAGGAATTTTGCAAAGACTCTGAACCTGCTCCTCAAGCTATGGTGCAAGCTATGTAACCATGTCTGGTTGAGGGGAAGAACCAGAGTTGGCTTACACTATGAGGGCAGGGATTTCCATCTTCTTGCTGTGGGAGAGGCAGGTTTTGGGAGTTTGCCATCACCAGGGGAGACGGATACTTCCAGACAGTGCTGTACACTACGTACTTAATCCTTGTCACTGACTCCTTGGGAGAGGGTCCAGGTTGCAAGTGTCAGCATCTAAGGTCAGGCAAAAGGAAAGTCAAATTGGAGACTGTGGGATCCTTGCAAAGCTGGAGGAGCCACAGGATGAGAAAAGGCACTTCAGTATCAGGAAATATAGCTGCAGCAAAGCTCAGCAGAAAGGTAGCTGAAGCACTCATTCTCAGCACCCAACTTTAAAGGGATGTATCAAAGAAAGAGGCAGTGACTTCTGTGAGGAGTGGTACTAGGATGGCACACCTGTTGTGTTGCCAAGTGTGATTATGACCGAGTTACCTCCTCCTGGCAGCAAATTTTATCTTATTAGCATGAGTGGTGTGCTGTCAGCACTGGGACCTCAGGAATGCTCTCCTTACATTAAATCATCTGGCACATGAAGCTGGAACCTTGAAGGAAAGATAGATAAAGAGCTAGAGGAAAAACTAGAGAAAATATGATTTGTCCAGGTTCATTGACCCTGAGATTGTTTCAGTTGGTTGGAGCATGATGCTAATAAAGCCAAGGTTGTGGGTTTGCTCCCTGTACAGGCCATTCACTTAAGAATTGGACTTGATGATCCTTGTGTGTCCCTTGCAACTGAGATTATTCTGTGATTTCAATGACCCTGAAACACAAATCTCTTGAGTTTGGAAAAGCCACAGCTGATGTGCGACCTGGAGTCTATGCTAGGAAGGAGAGAATATGCACCTCAGCAGATGAGCACAATAAAGAAAATAACATAAACCAACATCAATTTGAGGAAGGTTTTTTGCTTAAAAAAAATCAACCAGTTTGGACTGGAACAGCACCTGGGATTCAAAGACTTACAGACTTAAGCCTAAAGAGTGCGTATCTGGAAATGCCTCTTACTGACCTTCTGCATCAGCTACTGGGGCCCAGATTCTCGTGCTTGTTTGGATTTCCAGCAGTGGTTCCTGGGGAATGCTCAGCACCTACCCCTGATGGTGTGGTTGTTCTCTGCCCATTTTCTGTCCTGTTGTCCTCTGTCCTTGCCTTCCTCACAGGGCAGCCCAGAAGTGGTGAGAAATAGACCAGCTTTGAATGAAGAACTTGCCTAGAAAGTTACAAGAGGAGAATGAGAAATACATTCTGCCTGAGTATAACATTTCTTCCTGAAATTTCTTTGAAAATTCTTTCTCATTTCTGAGAATGTCTTGGATAGAGGCTGAAGCTGTTCTTTGATAAACTTTGTGACTGTTTTGATTACGTAAGAACTGCAAGTCTGGATAGTAAATGTGAAAGAAAATAGTCTCCAAGAGAACAAGAGTCCTTTATCAAATGTAAGATACCTCTGCATATTTCAGTTGTTATCAATGTGCTTCAATTTGCTGATACGAATTTAAGCAGTTTGCATTTAAGGAAGCTGGGGTGCCTTGCTACTGTGCCCTGGTGTGTGCCTGCACTACAAAGCCAGTTTCTGATGCTAGTGCAGGTGGTGCTATTTATGTCAAAGATGTTAGGCCTTGTTAGCTTGTGACCAGGTTTCATAGAATAATAGAATGCAAAGGGGTTGAAATGAACCTTAAAATGTCATCAAGTCCTAACCTCCTGCCATGGGCAGGGACACTTCCTACTAGATGAAGGTTGCTCAAGGCTTTATCCAATGTGGCTTTGAACACTGCCAAGGTCGGGGCATCCACAACCTCCCTGGGCAACCTGTTTCACCCTCACAGTAAAAAATTTCTTCCTAACATCTAACCTAAATTTCCCCACTTTCAATTTGTACCCATTACTCCTGGTCCTCTCAGTACAGTTCAGCCCTGGCACTACTGTGCCAGTTTCCCTTTGTAGTAAGTCCCTGCCATCTGCCCCTCCATCACCTAGTACCTGTACAAGCCACCTGTGCATTTGTCAGGCAGGTATTTATCTTCCTGGAATCCCTGTGGGGTGATAAAAATACTTTCCTCTGTACTTGTACTCCTTCCGGATGGAGGCAACAGATCCTTAACGGATGCTTAGGCATCAGTTGCTCTAGGGCTCATGAGACATCTGAGATGCTCATTAACCGGTCAATAAATTTGTCCAGCTTTTGCAAGAAGCAGGAACTGAGCTCAAATCTCCCCCATCTTTCTTTCATTTCCTGAAACAAGGACCCTACCTTTTTTCTGTTTTGGTTCTTTTTTCCTCTCCTGACACAGCACCATATATACTTTCCTCAGCTGTTTTCTTTCCTGAGCTAACACCCTTCTTTGGCTGCATCTGACTATTTCCTAATCGTTTCTCTTTCTCTTTCACCTCTTTTGTTTTGCTTTGCTTTGTTTTCTTGTCCTATTTTCTCTTTTTCCTGTTACTTTCTTTTGCTTTACCTTTGTATTGGTCCAGCCAACGTGATTTCCCAAGGAAAAGCCAGGAAATATGCATAGAGAGGTCTGTGCTGTGCCTCACTGTCTTTTATGGACAATATTTTCAAATCTAGTTGTGATAGTTTTCGGTGCCTCAGGCAATGTGTTAATGTGGTCGGCAAACCACAGGTCACTTAAGTAAAGGTTTAGGACTTTCTTAGGAAGACTATTAAGGACATACTAACTGTCAAGCATGTGCTTAAATCATGTTGCTTATGCATTCTGGTTGAGAAGGGTGCTTTCCTAGCACAGGGAAAAGGATTATTAGGCTTTACACTTGCAACTACTATGTGTGGCAGATTTGTAGAATCTGGCAAAAGTTTGAAGGCTGAAAAAGACTATTCTATAATCTTGAGAGACATCTGGAATGCCAGAGGTCAAAGGACACCACTTCTTCTTTTAACAGCCAGTGGAGACACAGTTAACTTTATGGCGGCTGCTATCTTATCGTCTAAATAAAATGCTCACAGACTGGTGTACATCTGCAATTATTTGCCTGGCACATGACTAATGCTTTTGCAATGTCATGTTTGTTGTCGTCACAGTGTTCAGTTACAGACTTAATTTCAGTTATTAATTGTGCTGTTGTGTCTACTGCAGCACTGTGCATCTATTATATATTATATATATTAGAGGACCACAGGTGACCAAATCTGCTCTTTACAGTGATCCTTCTCCTGTTGCAAAAGAAGAAACAGAGGCACAGGACAGTGGAAAGAGTACCTGTATCAAGGAAGTGGAGAGGCACTGCATTCACAGCTAGACCAATGCTGTAATGCCAGAGGCAGAATGCCTTGGTTTTATTGCATCCCTGAAGGAAACTCTAGTGATTTCATTTACCATGGTTTACATAGGCTTAATTTTTGTATTGCTTTGCTATATATAGTATTTCTTATAATACTTAGAAGTATATATATATTGTAAATGTAGAATACTAGAGATGCTGCTAAAACTGTTTGAAGACCTGGTCTTAGTTCCAGCAATGGGTTGTTGAAGTCTGCCATCCTAATCCTCAATAAAACATTAGTTGGGGTTTTCAAATTACTCTGCAAGGTGACAGACCCTGCTTCCAGGTGTCCTGTTTCTTTTGACTGTGCTTTATCTATGTTATCCTTTATTCTTTATAAGCTCTGTTTTCCATAAACTGAGATTTCACATTGAAAGTCTTGCTTGCTGTGACTCAGTCTTGACCAGTAAAGCAGAAAATCAAGCTTCTGTGCTGCAAAAACTCATTCACTGGGGCTGCTTTCAAATTTTCCTATTAAAGCCAATGAAAAAATCACCTGTAATCTTTATTGGAAGTCTGTCAGTGAGCTTTGGATCAAGGCAAAGGGACAGTCATCCTGCAAGCACCAGCTTCACACCCATTGCCAGCATCATATCTTCTCATTCCTGCTGCCCTCCAAGTACAGATGATGACCTCAGACACCATGAAGAGGAAATCCCTTAGCTATTCCTTGGTCCTGGAAGCAGAGAGGGAAATTCAAAAGAGCTTTGTACCATGATCTGAATTACCCACACCCAGAGCAGGTTCTGGAGAAGCAACTGTTCATCCTGCCAAAATGCAAGAGGGGTGGCTTCTCGTTTGTCCCTAGACTCCAGTAGGGCCAATTGTAACAAGACCACCCCAAAAGAGTCCAGAGGATCTGCCCCTTTGTTGTACTGTAGTTTGCAGGTTTCTTCAACTGGCATTTCTCAGAAAATACCCAACAAGGTATTTTCAGCCTTGTGTATGGTGATGCCTTAAGGTACCATCCAGTCTCTGATCCTAAATTGTGTCCATGGCTGGAGCTACATGGCACCAGGCAGCATTCCTGCAGACTGAGCCTACTTTTCTTCTCAGTTTCCTGAGGCATCATTTCCATTTATGTTTTCAAATTTTATGGGAGAAGAACTGAGGTGTTTTAAAAATTGCTCTTTGTCATGGATTTTTGTATTTCTGTATTGTAGTGAGGGAAAAAACCCTTTGTACATTATCTGTACATGGGCCAGGCAGCACTGTGTACATAGGGAGCCTGAAATCCAGGCAGAAGTGCACCAGATTCAGCGTACATGACTATGCCCAAATTCCTTGCAGAACAGCAAAGAGATGATCTGGCTTGCAGAAGAAAGTGTCTCTGTACAAGCTCTGGAAGCAGAGACATGGTGAAGCTCTGAGCCGGCAATCACATTTTTCATTTGAAAGGATGCCAGTACCTGGAGTTTTGGTTTGCCCAGTTTTTGTCTAGGATATTTAATGAGCGGCATAAAACTTGCTGATGTGTAAATTTGTCCTCCCTATGCCAATGCAGAGGACTGGCCAGTCTGCTTGCTCTTGACTTTCATGGACATCCAGCTACCATTGCATGTTTGGCAAAGGCCATGTACTCCTTCCACGAAGCAGTGCACATGGTCTTCTTTGCATTAGTTACTAAGCAGTGTTGTGATAGCTTGTTATGTCTAGTGGTGAATAAGCATCAGAATACTTGGAAGTTCAATGAATCTCTTGAACCTTTTGTATGCAAAATGATTCGTGGACGAGGAACAGTTTTCTGAGCTCTCACAAAAGCTTTGAGTGGTCTCCACTTGAGAAAAGAAGGCAAAATGTGAAATATGCCATGAGTGAAGAGGTGGCATTCAGAAGCTTCTGCTGAATGCAGGGTCCTGCAAGGCTAGGTGATGGTCAAAAACCCAGAAAGGTATTCTTCTTGCCCCAATATACTCTCCCGCTAGACAAAACGGGCAAGAAATTTCGAGGATGCTTGTGGTGCACTGATTCTGAACTTTACTTAGGCTAGAAGATCATCCTGTTACAGTCCAACCTGGATCTTGTTTAACTTGTGTGGATGTAGCAACAGCTTAAAATGAATTCAGTGGAGAAGATGGCACTGTGGACTTACTTACAGCAAGTATTTTATACTGGGATAGAATTAGCTCTGACTGGTGGTAAATATCTCTGTGCTGTGTTAATGTAAAAATGGAAAACCAGAACTCTTTTGAGGAAGAAACTAGGGTGAGGTGCTTTCATTTATTACACTGGAGTCTTTGGTCCTGGGCCAGTTTGGCCCTGATTTAAGTTCAGCCCCAGTTAAAATCTCAGGTTGTGCTTCAGTGAGATGCACAGATACACTCAATTTACAAGGATCATGCATGTATCATTCTCTGGAACTTGTTAGGCACATACTCTTAATTAGACATATACACCTTTGGATTATTTGTTATAATGATTAAATCCTTACTAAAGACTCTGATAATTAATGGGTAGCCTAAAAATTGCTATTTCCCCATGTCTTAAAATAAAACAGTGATGTTTTGAAATTAAATTCTAGAGTGTGAGGTGGATGTCAAAGTATGTGTTTAGTTACTTGTGGTAAAGTTTGCAAGATACATATTCAGAAGCAGGAATCTAAAATTAGGTCTTAAAGTCACAGTTAGAAAGCTAAATAAAAAACCAGGCTTTTTTAGAGGCTGAACACCCATGAGGTGCCTGGCAAGAGCAGCAAATACAGATGTGAAAGATGGTACCATTCTCCCTTGATTTCCCAGCAAGGGTCTAGGCCTGAACATCTATGTTCACACAGCCAGGTACCACATGGGTCTCTGAGTACTGGCAAGGCTCTCCTGAAATTGTGGAGCCTGCTTGATGGACAGAGACTCAGGCAGAGGTACAGGGACTCAGGCAGACTGAAAGCTGTGTACATTTAGGATGGAGAAACATATGTTTCTGCTCCCAATTTTAAAATCTTGATGCATTTAGATTTATTCTATAAGCAATGCAATGTATGGCATCCTTAGAGATTCACATGTTTGTTTTCACTTAGAGAGTTGGCTGTTGTTGGTGATGTTATCAGTGAGAAGCATGTTATCTCATCCCTGCACCAGCCTTTAGATCAGTGCCCACTGGAGCTTGGGGAGCAGTTGGCTGATCCAGAAACAGCGGATGAAGCTGGCGCTTTACATTTATGCACAATCTATTTTCCCACTGAAACACATATGCACCAACACGTATGCGTATTCCTTCACTTACACAGCAGTCTTCCTCCTGCTTGCCAAGTCCATCATCTCAGTTCCCCCAGAGATGGGTGGGATCCTGATGCAAGACTCTATTAGATGGCCGTTCCCCTCCCTTGAACCAGAGGCTGATGACATGTCTGCTAAAATGCGTCAAAGGGTTGGGGAGAGAAAGTGAGAGTGACAGAGAGGGAAGTCTGGGTGGAGGGACTTGGTTTTAATTAAAACAAGTAAAGCCGTGTTTTTCTGAGCCCCAGATTGCGGTCAAGTCTAGCAGTAGCTGCTGGGTGAAAGGGAATTTTCAGGTGGCTTGGTTGTTTTCCAAGGGATCTTCTGCTGTGGGAAAACTGCGCTATCAGGACACATTTGGCTGGGGATTGGTGGGGTGATCAGGCGGGAGAAGACATACAGAGGGATCTGAGGTGGGACTAGGCAGTGAAACTAAGCTGATAGCCCCAGAATATCCCAGCTGCAGAGAAGAGATGGCATTTTTCTGGTTGGAGTGTTTTTACACTCCCTTTGGTCAAAAGGGCAAGCACACAAGTCTGCCCTATAGTCCTCACCAGTCACTGGGAGGCCTTGGAAAGTCCTGGTTCTGCCACAGGCCATGAGGCAACACACTTCCCTCCACCATGTCTCTCTAGTCCCTCCCATCCATCATTAGTAGAGTCTTCAAGCTGCTCAAAGTCAAAAACTTTCTCTTTGTTTGGCTTCATGTGGAGTGTAGCAAGAAGTAACATCAGTCTCGTCAGAGCCCTCAAGCACTACTGTGGCAAGAGCTGCATGAGTGAAGCAGCGTAGATGTTACAGAGACTCCTACAGTCTCCAATAGCTTTTCCCTCTCCCCTCACCCTGGTATCAGCAGCAGCGTGTTCCTCTTGCTTAAGACACCTTGGTTTTGCTGCAAGAGAAAGCTGGGGAGTTCAGATGGCTCTCTAAGCACAGTGTCCAAAGCTTTCCATGCATAGCAAAATGCCAGTATTGTGTCCTGGACCCATTTTATTTGCAAGTTAGGTTTGTGTTCGAGACGGTGGTCAACCCCTTCTCAGGCACACCTGTGTCTTCCTTGTTGAGACACTTTTTCTCTCAGCTCATTCTGGAGTTGCTGGAAATAGACATTGCTGTACATTTGCCTTAAGAGTCATAATCCTCATTGTGCTGTAGATCACTTTGGAAACAAGCTCTAACTCCATGGAGAAATCCTCACAGTATTCCAATTCATCCACACAGGAAAAAACTTCAGATACCTTTGTAAAGAACACAAATAAACCAAACTGGAGAGCTTTCTGGCATTACTCTCTGAAGATGTCACAGGAGGAATGAACACAAGACCACTTCTTTCAAACTCTCTTTCTCATGACAGCGTCTGGAGGCCTCTGCATCCCACAGAGTTATGGCAGTGCCTGATGAGGATCTGCATTTCTGGATTTGCTTCATGAGAATCAGGCAGACAAGAATGGAACATGAACACTCACAATCTTATTGCTGCTGCTGAACATGATAACATGGCTGAAATTCTTTTAATAGATGCTGGGTTTTGATGTGGGAAATTAATGAAGATAATTTCTTAACATGTAGTGCCTTTTATTTTCTTCCTCCCTCTGTGTCTACTTTGGTCAGAGACACAGCAGCAGTGGCACCACTTAGGGGAAAGGGAGGTTATTCTCCCTCTGTCCATTCATTGCATCCATTTGCAATCAGTCAGATCATCTGTGGTTTTCTCCCACATCTCTGTGCAAAGCCCTGACTGGATCTCCTGTGTCACAAAGCCTGATTCATCTGCATGAGGACTTGCTTGAGGGCCTCTGTTGAGAACTTGTCTTTGGACAAACCATATTGATTCACCACACCTGGACTGAAGTTGGATTTCAGAGTTCAGGTTGAACTGGCTAGAAAGGAAAAAAACCTTCTGCTCTCACCCTGAGCCTTGATTTCCCACCTTCAGGAGGAAGACAACCACTCTTCCCCGTGGGGAATGTCAGAGGGATGAGTGTTAGCAGTTGCAGTGACACATATGTCATGGACAAGCAGACTTGTGCTGCCCTTGCAGTGTGACCCTACATCATGCACATGCCTGGAGCATGATGATGTTTCCATTCTGCCAGTCATGGTAAAAATCCAGCCTCTATGTGCAGAACAAACAAGCATGTGTTTCCTTCTGGTTTGGTTCATGCCTGGCATTTACTAGGAAGATTTTAATGCACTGTTTAGATAAGAAGAACTTTTCCTTGAGCCAAACCAAATATGCTCTTTCAAACAAAAGGAGGGACTTCAGGGAATGGAGCTAATGGTGCAGGTCCAGAGAACTTTCTCAGTTGAAGTCTTTGCAGCAAAGAAGGGCTCAAAGTTGCTTTTCCCTTGTACATAAGAGTCCTGGAGAAAATACTTGTGGGACCAGTTGATGCCCACAGGTGCCCTGTCCTCCTGTCCACAGATGACATGTGTGGGCGACCTTTTGTGGAGAGGTTTCATGTTGCCAAGGCTGGTCTGGACTGAGTGATGTTCCCCAGCCAGGGTGGCCCTACGCTTCCCAGCTGCATAAAAGCAGTGTTTCCTATGGTTGTGTAAAGCGTGTTTCTCACACAGACCTCCCAAGGAGGCTGGGGCTCTTGTTGCCCACCTTGCCCCTGCCTTCTTGTTCTCCCATTCCTTCTTGGCAGTTGGACAGCAAGGGATCTCCTTCATTAGCTCACCAACGGCCTGGAGGTAAATTCCCTGCCACTCAGAAACCAGCACCAGCTCATTACCCACCACACACAAAGCTTTCTCACACATGCAACAGTACCTCCAAATTCTTCCAGAAATCAAAAACTTTTTATTTTTTCCTATTGTAGTGGTTTTTGCACCCACCAAGCAGCAGCTTCAAAGTATGTTTTGAAAGTACAGCTTTGCAGAGCTCACAGGAAGGGTATTTCAAAGGTCTGCATGCTGATTTCTCTCCTCAGTTTAGTATCATCTGGTCTCAGAAATGACGTATCAGTGTAGGTGGATCCTGGGTCTGACCCACTTCTTGTTTTCCATTGTCTTCTGTCTGTTGCAAATGAAAAAGCCTTAGTACTTGCCAAAATGAGTTTGAATAAGGAGTAATTCCTTGTCTTTACTGAAAAATACTCATTTAGGTCAGTTTACCAGAGGAAAACCATCAGGACTATTAGGTGCCAAAGCACAATGCCAAAATACAAGAGCTGGCCAAGGGACTCCTAAGCCTACAAAATGACATGGTTCATGGGCAGAGGAAACAAAATCCTATTAACTGATCTATATGGTACTGGCAGTTCCACATTTGCAACACAATGCTCAAACAGAAACAGGGTTGAACATGATTTGCCCTTTGTACTCATGGTTAGGTTGGGACTGGTTTTACTAAATGGCTTGCTGACATCTACACTATGTGAAATGACTTAGCCTTTCATTTTTAGTGGCTGGACGGGAAAGGATAATGATGGACTTTGATGATCCCCTACTAGGAGCTATAAAAATAGTCTTAATTCACGTATTCAAGAGGTGGTTTCTTGTGCAAAACTTCATCCTCTGTCCCAAACTGTGGTATTTGAGCTTTCTTAATTCAATCTTGATTGTGTGACCTGCAGGGATGTGGTAAAAGCTCTTTTTCCACCTGTGCCTGGGGCATAGACGTGAAATTCAGTCCACTGAGTAGGATGAGGGCAGCATGCTTTGGATCATACCTTGGAGTCAAAGTAAAAGCAGTTGGCGTGTCCTTGAGTCACCTTGTTGCTGGTTTATTGCTGAAGGCTCACAGCTGAAGTCCAATGCTGAATGGTTGCCAAGGACAGCATGTCATTTTGAATATATGAGGTAGTGGGAGAACAACATTGCAAGCCTGTTCCTGCAGCTTTTCCTTACGAAAATCTTGGGAAGTCTCACAGCAGTGAAAACCTTCACCTCTGAGCTTGGTGGGTAGCACTCATAGCCTGCTGAGTCAGTCTGAAAGACTAGAAATTATGTCAATTTTCTTTGAAGAGCACTTAAAACAGAGGCTTCCAATGTGAAATGCTTTGTGGAACTGTTTTCTTTTTTCTGTTGTGAATAAAATCATTTGCTACTGCAGGGCTGTTCTTGAGTATGGCACAGCTATAGTGTTTCATAGAGAATGGCCTGTCTTTGAGGCAAGTGGGACTATTGTTTCTAAAACTTCCCTCCCCTCAGAAATGAAAGGATTTTCATTAGCTAGTATGTAATGACATCTTATATGCCTAAGCTGTATTTCAAGTCTTTTCCCTGTGACCTTAATTTTCAAATCACCTTTCACATTTCCAAAACTTTAGATAGTTTGTGAATTTGCAAATCAACTTGTACCATAAATAGAATGTAGGTTACCCTGTATACTAAAGTTTTTTTATCAAGAGAAGGTAATGTAAGTGGTTTTAAGACATGGTAATCAATAAAGGTTTAATTTCTGGAGTTCTGAAACAAAGTACACAACAGAGTTTGGTGCCACTTTATCTTGGTACTAGAGGAAAACAAGGAAACAGAAATGTTAAGAGAGGTTTGTGATGTCACATGCTTCATCTGAGAATGGGATAAGATGTGAGGACTGTCAGATTCTGGGTCAGATTCCCGTTTTAAATATGCTAAAGACTGTAAGGAAAGGTAGCTTCAAAATGAGGGAGGAGTTTTTTCTTTTTTTTTTTTTTTCTTATTTTTTCCTTTTTCTTTTTTTCTTTTCTAGTGCCAAAATTCTTACTAAAACAAAAGAATAATCATTCACATTGATGGCTTTTCATTAAACTTGTCCTGTGTGCATTTAATCTCTGAGAAACCACAGGTTAGTACTAATCCACAGAGCAGCCTAGAGATCAGTGATTTACCAGCAAAACCATGCTGCTTCTTACGCTGTTAAAATGGGGAAAAAGATGGAAATGACAAACTTTTCTCCCATCCACCTCCAATTTTATTTGTGTCTCCATATTTGGAGTAAGTGTCCAGGTAAAAAACTCAGAATTCATTTCCTTGGCATACATACCTGATTCTTCTGCACCATAGTGCTTGTCCTTTGAAATCTTCATGATGCTGTTCCTATATTACAAAGGCTCTGACCCCACCTACCATATAAAACGGAGCAATAAAAGTTGGGAACAAAATGTCTGAATAAGTAACAGGCAGTGCTGTCACCTGAGAAACAAAGGTCAGGCTGCAGCTGTCTGGGAATGCTACTGTTTGTGGAGTCCTTCTCCCTGATCTAAAGGGAAAGACTTTCTGACATCATCCAGAAAAAGCAGGCAGAGAGAGATTGTTGAACCTGTGTACCCTTCTCCTCTGTGGAAACGGGGTGTTTGCAAAAGAATGGGACTGTTCAAACACTGCCAATCCTGTCCAGGATGCAGGAGCAGTTGGATTTAATGCCTCTCCTCAGAAGGTCTTTTTGTTACGGCTTCTCTTGGTGTCCATGTGCAAAGCTAAGAGCTGACAGACTTGCCTCAGAATGCTGCTGATGATCAAGTTGATGGGACAACAGCTAGCTAAACTGTTTCATTATTCCTTACACACAGTGCAGGGAGGAGCCTAGGGATGGTTAGGAGGACAGCACCTGCCAGTGCTGAAAAAGCTGGGCTTGAGCAAGGCTGGGTGACCTGACTCATCCTCCTCCAGCAGAAGAAAAGCTCATCTTTCTCATCCAAAGAGTTATCACTGCCAAGGAAGTGTGGAAGCCTTGTTGCAATTCACCCTGGTGCTTCTGTGTGTCAGAGCACTGGTGTGGTCTCTGCTCCTGGCTGCTCCTGTGCCATGCCATGTCCACCTGCAACAAGTGGGAACTCCTTTATTAATTTCCATGGGGAAAAAAATGAAAATGAGTCCTGGCATTTTCAGTCTGGAAAGCAAGATGGTACACTGGCTTTTGGTAAACACATGTCACATGCCAAGATTGGAAAGGCTCGTTATAGTAAGGATGTGGAAGCAGAAACATTCAGTGATATAGTTCAAAGGACTCCTGTAAGACGCTGTTAAACTTTTGTCAGCTAGAGTTGCAATAAAACTGTGACAAAGCTAAAATTAAAGAAAGCAAGTTCAGGTCTGCCTCACCTTTCTGCCAGGGTAAACTGGTGGAAAACGGAAGGAGGTGACAGGAGAACAGTTTTCTCCTGTTCTCTACTGGTGTAGATCACAAGGCAAAACAAAATGCATGCTGCCAATTGCTGCTGGATGAATGGGAGAACGGTCTGCACCACTAGTATGCTGGCATTTATCCATCAGTGGTATTTTAAAGAGGATAGTTAAGAATAGTCATTTGCATGTTCAATGTCATCACCTGAGACTAGAGAAGGTGGCAGCAGTGGTCCAGTCCTGCCAATGTGTTGGGGTGAACCCAGCTGGCTCTTGGACACTGTATGTCTTGGTAGTAACTCTCTCTCTAATTAGACCTAAAGGGCGAGGCTCTAAGTCTGTTAATAATACTGGGCTAATTTCTCCCTCTCTTGCTATCTGGCACTGGGGATATAATAAGGAAAGAAAAATGTTTGCTAAGCAAGGAAGTGGGGCAGGTAAGTTTAAACTGACATCAGTGATGTCATCTGGGACATATGTAGATTGGTGGCATTAAAGCTACCGAGTGACTACATGAGAGAAAATTGATGGACTGATCCCTGCTTATATCTTGGGCTGGCATTTGGACCGGAATCCCATCCCATTGATGGTCAAAGGAAATCTGCATCTGGGAGAGTGGTTATTGGTTTACACAAGCAGCCCTGGCTGTATAAAACAGACTTTGGATGCCAGGGCAAGACTTGGGTGGAAAAGAAGTTCCCTAATCCTGCACTTGCTGTTAAAACATCAGCTTGCCCTGGTGCTACCGAATCATGAAAACACCAAACCTCAGAGCCATGCATGCAGCAAAGTAAAACTAGGTAATGCTCCAGGACATGGGATGTAGAAAGTGTTTCCTGTCCTCATGGCAAAATCTTACAAAACAAAAAAAAACCAAAAAAACCCCCCAAAACCCCCAAACAAACAAACAAACAAAAACAAAAAAAAATTTTGCTGATCCTTAAGAGGGGGAATGTAATTTGTATTTGGCCTTACTTTTTCCTTTTCTATAACAACTGAACTATAATTTCTTAACAACTTGTTGTTTCCTATCCTTCTTACATTTCAAGCAAGCCTCACCCCTTCCTTTAAGCTGCATATTTTCCATTTTAAGATTTCCTGTTCAAGCTAAAGGGCAAAGACCTTTAAAATACCAGCATGGAGCTGGGCTCACTTGCAGTGTGTAAAAGATAGCAGGCTCCCAGCTCTTGGTCTGGCTGCAGCACTTTCTCCTTATCAGAGAAAAAGGTCCCAAGTTCAATGTCTTTGGTTCTCTAACTGATGTGTTGGACTAAAGTCCTGATCGTGTAGGCAGCTGGGCAGGAGACAGCACAGTAATATGCGTCTGTGTTTGACGGTCATTATTGTTATAGTGATTGGCAGCAGACACACAAAATTCTGCCTTCAGGGTGTTTCCTTTCTCTACCCTCTCTCTCTATTTGCTTGCATCCACTTACATTATTGCTACTACCAAGCATGAGTGAGTGGAGGGACAGGGTGGTGCTGAAGGGCAAGGAGCACAAACTGGCTTCATCCAATCAAAACTTTGTCTGTGCTCCAAACGTTGCAAAAGACACCATTGAACAAAAGGTGTAAGCCACAAATTAGGGTATTTAACAACAGCTGCAGTCTGTGGGAAGTTAATCCTGGAAAGGGCCATGCTGCTACTGAATGACATCTCTGGAAATAATGGCTAAAATGTCACTAGATGAGGAAGAAGATGCTGCGATGAACATGAGTCACAGCTGGTGAAAGCCATTCTGGCCTAAACACTTTTTCAACAGAAAAGGAATTTTTTTTTTACCTGGGAATTTCTTTTGGAGTACTTAATCTTTTTTAAACAAAAATAAAATCTCTGTCCCTATCCCAGATCAAATTTATTTCTGCCATTATTCTATCCTCTGTGGAAAGGCGCAAAAAATGAGGTGGTAGGGAAAGAAATCACGGGAAGAAGAGAGCAAATCCTCTTCCAATCTGCTCTCCAACTATCTACTCAATTTTTGTGTTTCTCAGGGTGCCCAAACACAGCTGGAACAAATCCTGCAGGTACCACTAGGCCACAGATAAAGTGATGTCAGATACACATTACATGCAGTAACATTACATGCAGTAACCAGTTGGGAAAAGGCTTTTCCTTTCAACACAAACTTTCAGGAGTGCTGGTGAACTCCTGTTGCCAGCCTGCCTATCCAAACACCACTTTGTGTGCAGCCAGTGAGAAGGAGCCAGGGCTTGTATAGATGAACAGGTATAAAATGTCTCATTCTCAAATATCATGGGGAGGTGAAATGCCTGGGCGTATCTGACCTTACAGCCTGTCTCCACAACTTGCCATCACCTCTGCTTTCTCCAAAGCATAGGTATTGCTGGACACAAGATGAGTTTGAGGGGAAAACAGAGCTCAGTGCTTTTTCTTCCCAGGTGGAGGGCAGGAAAGGATGGAGTGTCTCTCCACTAGCCACTGTGTGCTTGGCACAGAGTTTGCTGGTTGAAATCCCCTGTTGGTGTCCCACCAGCAGCCAGAAACAGAGAGTGTAGCTCTTTACTCTTGCAATCCAGTGCTGGGATGCTGAGCCCAACTGCCACTGACTGACAAGCAGCACCTTGGGCACCTGGGCTGTCTCCCGGGCTGGTGGTGGAGAATTTACTCATAACAGCAGAGCCAGGAGGCCCACAGAGCAGTGGAGAGTGAGGGGCAGATGGTGCATTTACTCATGGTGACTCAGTGTGTGATTCTTGGAAGAGCCTCACTGAAATCCAGGGGGCCCTTGGGGTGTTTCAACATGGATAGGGGAGAAGGGCTTTGAAGCCTGTGTGAGTAAGTCTGACATCTGCAGTGACAGCAGACACCCAAAATATGTTCTTAGAATTTCTGGTTGTGGTGGACATCCCTGTAGAAGATATACAACCCTGACACAGGATTGCGTAATGCCTAAACTGAGTATGAGGTACATCACCCACAGCTCTGCCAGCAAGGTAAAGCAGATGTTCCAGAGCAGCAGAAACACTGTGGATGCAGCAGATGGGCATGCAGGAAAAAACCCAACCCTGTTGTGCCTACCATACCTTGAGTGTTTTTAAACTGTTAGGAAGGTCACCAAACTCATCTTGTACTCAGCCTAGCCATGCCAGCTCAAGGTGCAGCCAGTGTTCTCACTGCCTCATGGGAGACAAGAAGGAGGGAGGTGTGGATGTGTCCACAAGACATCCAGGGGGCATTTCTCCCTTTCCTCCCTTTCCGTTAAACTTTTCTTCTAAGAAAGGTACAGAGCTTTTGTTTTTTCCCCCTTGGCTTATCATTCAGAAAGCAAGCAACTCTTTTCCTGATGCTTCTGTTTTAAAATTTCCCTGCAGATCTTCATGGTCGCATGTTTATAATTATTAATAGGGCTAGCAGTAAATGCTGGGTCCATTTTTGTTTCTATTGAAATAAAAGTATTTTAGAAATTTCTTGATTCTAAACAACCTATTTCCAGGAAAGAGAAAGAAAAAAAGATAAGTTTTCATACTGTAAAATTTCCCAAGATATGCTTTCTGTTTTTATCAAATTTTCTGAATCTTGATAGTAAGTTTTATGATTAGCCTTTCTCAGGGAACTAAAAAAATGTTTGTTTCATTTTCAGATGAAACTGAAGGCACATATCAAATACTCAAACTTCCAATGAACTAGGAAGCCTGTGTTTAGTTCAGCACAAGTTGCCAAGTAATTAAAAGTGCTTCTCTTCTTTCTCCTAAGAATTGATTTCAATGACTACTTGTCTGTAAACCAGAAATAATCAGTCTATCTTATTAGGAAAAGCAGCCGCTTAAGTCTTTTATCTTGACTTCTGTCCTGGTTTGGAACAAATATATTCAGAGGACAAATATTCTCTGATAAAAACAGGCCGCAATTACCCTCTCCCACCAGGTTCGAGGAAAGAAATATTTCCTTGAAGGAAAGTGAAGGGGAAAAATAAAAAAAAAGAACTATTTATTTAACCAACACACAAGAAAAAAACCCAATAACACCAAACACCAAATAATATCTATATATCTATATGTCTATATAGATACATATAACAATAAACGATGAAGTCTCTCACTGGAAGACTGGAAGATCTCGAGTCCTCTCCAGAGTCCCAGGCCGATCGTGGGGGGCCCCCCCCAGGCCAGACCGGTGGAAAAGGCCTCCCAGTGAGGTGTCGACACTCTGATGTCCCAACGAGTCCAGGAGAGAAGAATAAGAAATCAAAAGTCCAGGAAACTGCAAAAGTCGAAGTCTCTTCTTTTTGAAGAAAACCAGGCAGCACTCTCTCTGGAAAAACTAGAAGGTCAGTGTCTTCCTCCCCCCTTTCAGCCCAGGCCACCAGAAAAAACAAACAAACAAACAAACAAAAAAAACCAAAGCAAAAACTGCACAGCAGCCGAGCAAAAATTGACCTTGAAAGAGTAGAATTGTTTTGAAAAGATTTCTCTAGCTAGTTGGTTTTTTTTGTTTGGTTGGTTGGTTTTTTTTGTTTTGTTTTTTGTTTTGGTTTGGTTTGGCTTTTTTTCTGGCATAGGGAAGACAAATATGGGATATAAAGTCACCCCAAGACAACTTCAAACACACATGAACTGGAAATCTAAAGCTCCTTCTGTCCCAGCAGTTTTCCTTTCACAGTGGATTTTCCCTCTTCATCAGTATTCCCTGACCAATTGCAGATGCTCGTGCCAGGATCAGCAGAGTCAAGGACAATGTGGGCGTGTAAAGGGATATTTGGGTGACTCCTGGTACCCACCTGAGTTCCCAAGCCCTAAGTGCAAAGAGATGAGGCTCTTCCCAGATGCTGCCCAGTGGGTGTAGGAACCTGACTGATTACAATCCCATGAGACATGGGAATGCAAATGAATGACAGTGACTGAAAACAGAGGTAAGGCTGTAGCTCAAGAGGCAAAAAAAAAAAAAGAGGGAGAGAGGTGTTTTTCTATGCTGACCATGCACTTCTAGGTAGTGCAGGCCTGGAGCTGCCATCTGAAAGCCAGTGTGAGGTCAGTGCCATGGCTGGAAATCCAGTAGGGCACTGCCAAGAACATAAAAAGGGAGCTCATGGAGGGACAACAGATTCTCCTGATTCTGGGTTTGCTAGAGGAAATAGATATGAGGAGGTAAACTGAGTTCTCCAGTAGACTTCAGGGAGATGATAAGGAATGTCAGTAGATCATTTATTTTTATTTATGGCTCAAGCCTATCTGAGACTGCTGATAAGGTCATTGTTTCCCTGGAGTCATTGTCGTCAAGCTATATTTGTACATTTACATGATTAAGAAGCAGGGGAATCTAGTTTTATCTTAATTTATATTTTTATGGTTATGTCTTCCTTGTATTTGCCTCTGCTTCAGTCTGTGCCCAGAAAACAGGACAGCTGAAAGTTCTGATCAGTACGGTGTTGACATCCTTAAGTGATTTACTCCAGGGTATACATGGAAACCTGCTGCAGAACCAGGATTTGAGCAGACAGCCACCGAACGCTAGCCTGGTTCTATGAGGACAAAATGACTATTTCACCTCCAGACTGGTTAGAAAGATGCAGAGATCCCGCTTTTCTCTTAAGATTTGAGTTGTGCATGACTAGTGCATGATTAATGGATGTCATAACAGACGTGCATCTGGCTGTCTTACACAGTTGCCTCTAAGTGCCCTGTGGAATGTGTTCTAGATGACTGAGTCAGGACCATAAATGTTTATTATCCTGATGGACTCCAGAACAATCAATTAAGTCTATATTAAAACCATTCATAAGAGGATCCTCCACACAAGGCAGTACCAGCAAAGGCTTGTCCTTCTTGGCATCCCTGTCCACCTCTACCATTTGAGAGACTCTCTGACCATGATTTCTGCATGCTTGGACAAGCTGCTCTGAGTAATATTGTGGTTCTGGTTAAAGTTTGTCACTGCTCAGTTTAATATCCTCTTACACAAATGGGAATAATATGCATCTCCTGTGGTTTTTTGGTTGTTTTATTTTTCTTTTTTTGTCATGTGAGTTTGGATTGGAACCAGGCATTTTTTCAGAATTGGAACCAGGCATTTTTTCAGAAGGCTTGTTCTCTTGCTCATAACAGGTTTACACCAAAAGAGGACTTTCCTCCTGGCATGGCTCAGTGAGGCAACTCTGGTGATAACAGAGTAAACAAATAAAATCACGTGACACTTTTCTTATGTTACTGGACTTCTGGAGTCAAACATAAGGCTCCCACAGTAATTTCAGTCTACCTGAGGACTGACTGGCCAGATGGATTTTTGCATGATACGTAAAGACATCTTGCCTTTTTGGCAGGGGCACTGTTACTTATTTCCCCAGCAGCAGTTCCCACACAAATGCCCTATAGCTCCCATTCTCTTGGGAAGGCTCTGGGATGTGCAGTGGGCCAGGGAAGGCTGTAATCAGCTCTGTATGACTGGGCCACAGACAGGGGCAGCAGCTGGCCTGGATCTTCAGTATCATCCCCCTTCCAGGGCATGTCCCTTGGTGGTGCAGAGAGGACAGTGCTGTGATCATCTGTTCAGAGATGGCTGGGGTGTCAGGGTCCCTGGGGACCTCTGCCCGTACCTGCTAAGCCCACAATGCTACGGCAGCTTTGCTCTTTAATTTTGCAAGGAGAAAGAAGGGCAGACTCCTCAGAGTTAAATTCACTTTGTAAACTGAGTGCTTGGGATGCAGTAGCTGCCAAGGCATTCCCTTCCTTTAGGATGTGGTGCTGAAAAGCCAACAATTTCCTTGGAATGCCCTTAGTACAAATCTTTGGGGTTAATTCAGACATCCAAGCCGATCTTATTCCACTTTTTCTCTTCATGTAAGTACCACCATTTTTCTTATTGGACAGTATTAAAGAATCACGGAATGTCAAGTTGGAAGGGACCCACAAGTATTATTGCATCCAGCTCCTGGGTCTCCATGGGACCATCCCTAAGAGTCACATCAGGTGCCTGAGAGTATTGTCCAAACACTTCCTAAACTCTGTCAGGCTTGATGCTGTGACAATGTGGTCTTGGGACCAGGTATATCTTGGGAAGACACCTCCTTTCTGCTCTAGCTGCTCCTTGTTGTAGCTTCTTTCTGTGCAGCTTTTACTGTCCTTGATATTGCATCCTGTTAGGTCTCCTTTCACCCTAGTTTGAATCTGGAAAGTGTTTCTTATATACATAACTGACCATTATTAGGTGAACAGTTAAGAAAGAAGACTTTGAAGAAACAGAGAAAGCTGAATAAAGCCCAGAGGCTGTGGCTTGCCTTGTCACAAGGTCTGAGATGTAGACAGAGGAGAGTTTGGTCTAATGACCTCTACTTCCTACTCCTCCCACACAGGCAGCAGTAGTTTTGTTTTGTTTTTCTCTAGAGTACTTTTGTTTAGTAAATGAACCTATTAAGAAAAAAAAAAAAAGGCTGGGGAATATTTCCCAGTAGAAACCAAAGGAACATAAAAAGCCATTTTTAGTCAATCTAGGGTGCTTTTAAGGCTACAAGCAATTTTCAGCAAAGTCTGGCAGCAGGGTTGTGGTGGATGAGGATTGAAACAGGAAGCCACATAGAGCAAGAACTACCTGCAGATCCCTGCTTTGCCCTGGATTTTCCACTTCAGGTAATGTCACCTTCAGGAGGAGCAGGGGCTGGATGCTGGGTCCCTCATCTGGGCATAATTTCCAGGGAATGAGTTGGAAGGGCTTCCCACATCCCAGTACCCCCCACCACCTATTTTTCCTCATGCAAGCATTTTGGGTTTTGTGGGATGCCAGGAACATCCTCAAAGTTCTGAAACAGAACAATAACATCCACTCACTAACAGATTCTGGGCATAATTGTGAACACAAGGGCTGATCTGGTTGGGAAACACCAGCAAACATCCCCTCTCTGGCTGTTCTTGGATGCCCAGGGCACCTCTCAGCCAGGGAAGCCACAACATCAGCCCCAGCCCAGGGGCTCGCTGAGCCTCGGTGGTCAGTGGTGGAGCAGGGGGTTATTGTTCAGTACCTGCTGATCACTAATTGCCAGCTTAATCCCATGTTTGTGTCATTGCTGGGAGGGAGCCAACCAACACGACGTTGCAAAAGAGACCACGGTGTGTTTAACTGGTTTAATGACTGTGTAATTACAAGTCTCCCTAAACACTCTTCCACAATTAAAGCTCATCACATCCTCACAACCTGACAGGATTTAAAAAATGTAATTAGAGGCTTGGCAGCATTGCTGGTGTTGATCTTGAGGCGTGAGGGAAGGAGGAGGTGAAATCCCTGTGAGCAGTGGATGTCTAGCTCTTACAATTGTCTTACTAACCTCTCTGCAAACAGATCTATCTGTGCAAGGGGCTTGGCTATCACAACAAGGCTGACCTGCCTGCCTGGGCTTCCCCAGGCACTGCAGCTGCAGGAAATCCCTCCTCACCTGTCTTTAGCCATAAGTCTGGCTGGAAAACACATCAAGCCATGGCCCAGCCCCTCCAGGACAGCCTGTTTCACAGGTGAATTCAGCCTCACAGGTGCGGTGGGCAAAGCCTATCCCCATGCCCTGGTCAGAGCAATGTCATATGCAAGCAGTGCCTCCATGAAGTGGACTGATTTATAGATTATAAACTCCTCCCAAACAAAAGTCATAGAATGGCTCAGGGTAGAAGGGACCACAGTGGGTCATTTGGTCCAACCTCCCTGCTCAAGCAGAGTCACTCCAGAGCACATGGCACAGGATTGCATCTAGACAGTTCTAGAGTATCTCCAATGAGGAAGACTCCACACTCTCTTTGAGGTCACCCACACAATAAAGAAGTTCTTCCTCATGTTCAGGTCGAACTTCCTGTTCATCAGTTTCTGCCTGTTGTCTCTTGTCCCATTGCTGGGCACCACTGAGAAGGGCCTGATACATCCTCTGACACCTCCCTGCAGATACTGACAGACACTAATGAGGTCCCTTTTATGCCTATAGCTCTCTCTCTCTGAAATATATATGTTTCATATACACGCATATATGTCAGAAATATACTCATATTTCTGATTGTTTCTGGTGGCTAAAACAAGTGTCATAAGTAACAGATTGAATCATCTTCTGTTTTATTCATAATTCCTCTGGATCTTCCCTGAGACTGTTTCAATGCCTTCAATACCTTTTCGCTCAAGCTCTGATTCATTCAGTGATAGAATCACTCAAGCCTCTGACTTTACCCTCTTTCTTTCACTGTAGACATGTACAGCTGCTGCTCCCCATCTCATACAAGTAGCATTGCCTCACTGCTATCCAAACCAGTTTACTCATGTGGTGGAAAATTGTGACACGTTCCACTAGAATTTTTTCTTTCAGGAGTCTTGGGAACTGCAGTTCTCATTGTTTACTGTGCCTTTCAGCTAGCTGTTAATCAATACCCAGCAGCCTCCACAGAAGCCTGCTTGTTGCTAATATTTCCACATTTCTTCCCACTCCTCTGTAACACAGCTCATCCTTTCTCAGTTTGGCAGGATGATCCAGCTGCTGCTAAAGGATGAGTTTCACCTTGGAAGCCCTGTGTGAGTGAGTCTTGCAAGGGAGATGTTGTTACTTCTAATTAAATGGCTGGGGGAATTCAGCTGTATTTTTTGGTTGGCTGGGTTGGTTTTTTCTTTTTTTTTGTTCGTTTGTTCTTTTTCTCCCTCACATGCACGGGTACGTGGCACGGTTTTGGTAATTTATTATGCTTACTCAAAATGCGTAGCATTCACTGTATTTCTCATTCTTTTTGTAATTGGAATGGGCATATGCTTATGTGGTATCCAGGTAAGCAGGAAGTTAACAAGCAAGCATGTTAAGTTAAATTCGGTGTAAATAAAGTGCATCAGCACCTAATTTAAAATGATGCAAAGGTCCAGTGAGCATGGGCTGAATTGGAAGGTACCTGCAGGTACGGCTATCTAACTCTTTATTTTGTTGTTCATGACTTGGCTGTAAATCAGCCTGTGTGAAGTCACATCAGAGAGGCATTACCTGCTCCTTCTCTCTTTTGGGCACAAGAGGTTCCATAACACTGAAGGTGTAATTCTGCAAAGCTGGTGCAGGTGGAAGAAGCTCTCCTCATTCTTAGGAACCTGACAGCAGACCACATGTTCTAAGTGCAGTACCACTCCCTAAATGCAGGAAATCTGGCTAAAGAGTGAAGAGGATGATGCGAGTGCCAAACAATGCACCACCACCCTCATTTTGCAGGTTTGAAAGTGCATGAAAGTGAGAATCACACCTGCAAGGGTCATCATCTATATATCATGGAGGTGCCTAATTCCCGAAAATTTCCACAGCAGATGGACATGAGGGTGCTCAGGAGGATGTTATCCTGAGAAGTCACTTCAAATGTGACTGTGGAGCCACTGTCAGAGCAGGATGATGAAGTCAAATCCCTGTAGGTATCATTCAGTGCTTATTTCAAAAAGATCTCACTTGATTCAGATAACTCCTGAGTCTCTCACCTAAGCCTGTCAGGCAGTGGGATGTTGTCCCTAATGCCCAAGACTTTGCCAAAGCACAGTGAAGTGTTGGAGCATCAGCAGTGGGAAGTATCCAAAGCCTTGAAGCTGCTGGTGCTGGCAGAACAACACCACTTGAAGCAGTACCTTCACTGTGGCAGGGCCACCTTGGAACCCAAAAGAGGTTTGAGGAGGTCAAAAATGCCTATGTGCTGGATTTTGGCCCAGCTGAGGTGAGGAATTCTTCTTGGGGCTCTGCCAACCATTTTAGCTCCACGAGGCCAAATGGCACTGCTGCCCCAGACTGCCACTCGCCTAGGTTGCTGGGGACTTTCTAAAGGGACTTTCCTGACAGTCCACCCTCACATATGACCCCAAAGCCTGCCTTTTTCTTCCAGGGTTTGTGGCTCCTCTTGCAGGCAAGAATGGAACTCCCTTAGAGAGTATGTGGCAGGCTGGCTTTCCCTTGCAAGCTTCTCTCTCAGTGTGATCTCTCTCAGACCAAAAAGTGTGGGTGAAACCTGGTATGACTCCTTTATCTTCAGCATATTCCACTTCCATGGAAGTTTGCTTCCCACCTCATTTACCCTAGAGGGAGTCAGCGATGACTGCTCTGCATTCAGCTGCAGTGTCAGTGCAGTGTGAGACTGTGCATGAGAGGTAGGAGCATAGGGTGCTTAATGTTTATCCTGCATTTTCCCCCACAGTGAAAATGAAGTGAGTAAGAAATCCCTTCCAGGACATTTTAGAGCCAATCCCTGTTTCTAGAAACCCTCTGTCTGCATGCACAGGTGCTTTGGCAGTGGGATTACAAAGAGGTCAGTGCATGCCAGCAAAAAAAACATTGGACAAAATTCTACCACTGTAGCTGCATAGTATTGCTTGAGGAAAAATCACAACAACCCAACTGTTTTACTGGAAACTCTTTCTTGGCAGTTTTAAGTACACACGAGGTGTTCAGAACACCCCACGTTATCCAGCTCTGCTGTGTAAGAGGAATAGTGTTTCCATATCTAGAAAATATTGTGTGATATAAAATCGGTTCTAAGGTACCTTTCACAAACTGAATTAAACTTTGGGAATGCCCACCATTGCAGAAGGGAGCAAATGTGTTCTGACGTAGGAATTGGTACTGTTAAGACTATGGGTTTTGGTTTCAACAATGTCCCTGCTCTAATTTAGAGTGATCCCAGGGCTGCTCTGGTGTATGACAAGCTTTTCTGAAATGCAATGCAGCTCTGACAAGCCATGGCATTGCATGCTACTCACCCTTAAGAGATCAAGGAGTCCTATTCACTCCTCGCTGTATCAACCACTTCCTACATTGCCACCAGGAATGTAAATAATCAGCTATAATCAGTAAATAATCAGTTTCTATATCAATAAGGGTCCTTTTCAATGTGATTAGGTGCTGGACTCAACTATGTCAGGACTTGATGAAGTGGAGGCTGATGTTTCTCTAAATCCTGCCCAGGACAGTAAAAATGAAGCTAGTTCTAAGATTTCAGTCAAATTCCTCACTTCCTTATTTCTAGAAATCTTGTTTGGGGCATACCAGGGCTGTGAAAATTCCTTGTTTATCCCTGCAGAAATCCACTAACAGAGGAGTTTTATTTAAGATGACTAATTAGGAATTAGGCTTATCTCTCATTTGCTGTTTCTTCTTGTCTACTGAGAGCCTGACACTGTAGTCATCATTATTATTAGCATTAGGGCTTCTCTGCTTGCTTTGTTTATTTAAAAAAAAATATCTCTAAGACATCAGGTTTAGACTGAAGGCTGCCCTCCCCCTACTCAAACACACACTTGTTGAAGGATCTTTGGAAGGTCTGAGGAGCAATTATTGTGAACTCTTAATGCCATAATTGAAGGTGTTGAATCTTCAACAAAGCCTGATTTTATTAAACTTGTGAATTAGCCCTGACATTAAATAGTTGTTAACAACAAACAAAAAGGGTTTCTTTGGACATTTGTTTGTTTCCTTTTTTCTTCTCCTCTACCTCTTTATTTGGTGAATCTGTTCACCCTCCAACAGTTTGGTTGCTACTCTTCTCCCTTGGTCCAAACTCCTCTCTTGGCACACACCAGTTGCCGGGCTAAGGTAGAGGGATTGTGTCAGGGGGGAAGAAATCAAAGAAAATGAAAAGAAATGAAGGAAAGGAAGGAAGACAGAAGGATTGTGTGGGAGAGAAGATGCTGCCTGTGGAGATTTACATTTGTTGCTGGTGTGGCTACAGCTTCCTGCGTGGAGCTGGGCCACTGCCACGGGGAAATGTCTGTGCAGATGGCTCGAGGTGTGTGGCCAGGCTTCCAGTGCCAGCCCGACGTGGCCAGCTCTGCTCCAGAAACCATGTGGCTGTATTGGATGCAAAGCTAGTAGATGCAGCTGAGAGATTTATTGTGAGTTGCAGGGAGAAAAGGGTTGGCCTGGCTGCCCTGTCTCCTGCCTCGCAGGGTCATGCCTCACCTTGCCATCCTCTGAGGGGCTTGGGGAAATCTTGGTACTAATGGCAGCAAGTATAGACCTTCTGTAGCATTTGGTTATAATATAGGATTGGGCTGATGTTCCCAGACTATGGCAGGGCCTGGAGAGCAAAGCCTTTCAGATCATTCTCCGATATTTCTGAGTGCAAGTGGCACAGACAGAAATCTTCTGCCTCAAAAGACAGAGGAAGTGTTTTACTGGGCCTGCAGCAAAATTTGGAAAAAAAATAAAATAGAAGCAACACCAAAAACTCCTCAACAACTCAACCCAGCAATGTATTTAAACAAGTTTTTGGAAGATAAAGTTTAGCTCTAAAAATTAGATTTCTGCTGTTGGCTAGTCCAAAATGTGAAACCTGCGTCTGTTTTCAGCCTATGAATGCACATGCTAAAATGTTTGCCTCTTTTTAATATTTATTTATAAAGTCCAGTCCATAACAAGATTCATCTGTTCCATCAGGCTTTTTAGTAGCCAGAAGGGGTTTTTATTGTTGGCGAGCATGAGTTTACAAGGGTGGAGAATCATCTGGTTTTGTGGCCAGCTGTCGGCCATTGTTAGGGATTATTAAAAAATCTTTGTACATGTGCCCAGATATGTGTTTGAGGGGCATGCCATTAATCAGCTTCTAACTATGGGAATAATGATGAGAGATCTAAGGAAGACATTTCAATTTTATTAAAATAGCATTCAGGTGGGGAAAGTCATTCATTCTTCTTCATAGTGCCTCACAAGTGTCCAGGAATGATGCACTAACCAATTCCCCTGCCACCAAAACTCATCCTAGTCCCATAACACATGATACTTTCCTTTAAACAGTGTTAGCTGTGCTGCTCTTGCAGCTCAATTTCCCTGGGGCTTTGTAACTTACCCTGCCTTGACAGCTAATGGCGTGTCAGCAGAGCATGATCTCAGATCCCCAAAAAACCTTGGTCTTAATGAAAGGTTTCAGGTGACACACTTTGCCTCTCATTTGATTTGGAGAATATGTGTGCACGCAGTCAATTGGAACAGGGAAGCTGTTGCAGATGCAACAGCCTGATTGCATGTCTGAGTAGTGAAGAAGAAACGCTGTTTGCTGATTCTTCACCTATTTACATAGATGTGTTGTCTTCAAACTTACAGTGCTCTCCACTGGCTGGTTTTTGAAAGGAAGTCCTGTAGGACATGGAAAAGGCTTTTCTCTCTTCTGCAAGGGTGACAGATGCTGATTCTGGGAAGCACTGCACAGGAGAAACTCTCAAAGGGCAGACACATCACCCCTGAGATATTCTTGCTTGCTTCCTGTCCTGGCTTTCAGCAGCTTTTGAGTTCTCCAGGAATGGCCCTATATATATTTATCAATAAAATCCTGTCCTCACAAGGTACATAGTTCCCTCTAAATGTGGCTGGTGCAAGCTTCCTTTAAGCCCTGAGGAAGATGCACAGCTTCTACCAGAATTATGCTCTGTGAGCATGAACTGCGCAAGTGGCATCTAAGTAAAACATGATAAAAAGCAAGTTCTCCACAAATTCCAAGTTCTAGAACATGAGAGTGTTTCCAAGGTATGTTAAAAATTAAAGAAATGAAGGGCAACACTTCCATGTCTGTGCTGCACATTGCAAGATATAACCTGCTGCAAATGCCTTTGTGAATTCAGGTTAGAAATTGAAAGCTTGGGAACTGAATAGGTTAAAAATGACTTGTAAAGCAGATTCAAAGAAGTTAGAAGATGGCATGCAAGCATCAGTTGTGTCCTCTTGAATTTTGACTTGATGTGTTCAATGTCCTTATCAAAACCCGTGTTTAAACCAGAGACTGTAAAGGATAAGAACAGACGTTTACACTGTGGATTGCAACAATGCTTTCTGAGCTGTTGAAGCTTGCTAGCAAAAATAATGTGTACTTGGGGACTTCGCTAAAATTCAATATATGTATAAGGAACAAAATTACTTTGAATAGGTTATGATGGTCTTATGCTGTCATAAGTGACTTAGGAAAAGTACCTGCCCGCTGCATGGTGACATCTTCTGAGAGTCTGGAAGAGTATCAGGTCATGTTGAATGAACTTAAGCAATGGTCTCCTCCTGATTCTGCTTTAATATTGTCAACCCTGAGCGTTTAAAACTTATTACTCAGACTATCCTCAAAAAACATAAGATTGAGAAATCATGAGGTTTAAAAAAAAAAAAACAGTAAATTGTGTGTTCTTTTTCTCAGCCTTGAGGGTTTATGTTTTCAGTCTTTTCTCTGCAACAATGCCAACTAGAAACTTACTTTTAAAACATTGAAAGTAGGGAATGTTTGTGTAATCACATGACTCCAAGAAGTGAGACTTTAGGAGGGAAAAAAACCCAAACAACAGAACAAGACCAGGACTGAAAACTTGTGATACAATCTCCAGGAGACTGTGATAGAATCTTCTGGACATGAATTGTATAGATGAACAAAAACAAGACATCAACTGAAACCCAAACTTGTGAATGCCTGTTTTCTCTCTCCAAATCCAAATCATATTGGGATTTTAACAGAAATAAAAAGTGGAGAAAATATGTTTAAGAATAAACACACAAACATTGACTTCACAATGTTTTGCCCTAAGCTGTCCATTTTTAACCCTGGCCATGCTTTTAGGCCTTTTTATTCCCCTGAAAATGGAATAAGGGAAACATTAAACTCTATGGGTAGACATTTATATGGTATAAATCAGTACACTTGTATTGCAGTCAAGGACTCAGGTTACTGGATGGCCTGGTTTAATGAGTTATTCTCTTTGTGTTTCCTCCTTTTCAGCTGTTACTGGGGAGAATATGTGAGCCCAGTTTTTGCAAACAGTCCTCAGATGAACTCACACAGAACATCTCAGTAGTTCTGCTAGTGTCACCTACTCCAGATGTCCTTACCAACCAATAGACAGTCAAAGAAAATATCTTTATAGCTTGCACAGACAGCAGAATCCAACCCTTGAACAGACTCTCATGAACAATAAATATGAGACATGATTTTTGCCTTTATATTTAAATACACACTATTGTTCTGTAGTTACATAAGCCAGCCAGTCAGAGAACAGAAACAACATCATATGACTTATGTAACTAACCATTGCCCAATCCTGCAATGAGATCTGTGTGGCCAGGCCCCCCCCATGCAAAGTCCCATTGAAGTCCAGACAAAGATCACTCCGGGGTTGGAACCCAACATGGTAGAATTTATGACTATTTGCAACAAGCCACTCACAAACCAAACCGAGAATTAATCCCTGAAGAAACGGGTGAATCATTTTTTTTTTTGATGAACAAATACATTCTATTCTGTTTGTAACAGCTTTGTGGATAATTCAGGATTCAGAAAAGAGGCAAAATCCATCAAAGGGAATAGACATTAATTTCTAATTATATGTCCAGTTCTTCAAGAAGGGCCAATATCCTCGGGCAAACAAAAAGAGGAGTCTGAAGAAAACAATCTTCTGAGAAACAATCTGTGGTTCTTGATAAGAAATTCATCCAAGGTGCAAACATTGGCTGAAAAAGTTTGAATTCAGCAAACACAGACCCAAAATTCAGATGCCATGATCTGCAGCCAGGTGCTTCCACAGGTCATATGAAAATACCTCCATGGATGGAGGTTCTGCTGTGGCCTGTTTCAGTTTTCCAGTTTGTTGCACCCTGTTGTGTCTCAAATGCAAACAGTAAGAATTCTTTCATGATGCTGAAAAAAACTTTGCAGGATGCTATAAAAATCCTGAAATGCACTCTTCTAAGGAGGAAGAGAATAAACCAGATGGAAAATGGAAATATTGTAAGGAATTATGAGACTGGGTAAAACTCAAAGCCTTTTTTGCCTTGAGTTCTATTCTTGACCACAGCCCAAACTGTTGCTTTCCAAGGAAGAAGCCCTTAAAGAATGGATTCACATCACTGCTCTCACCAACTTCTTGAACTGTAGCAGTGAAAGACTGTCTAAAGCTCTAAAACTCCTCCAGTGTTGGGGAGTTCTATGAAATGCTTCAGAAGTGATGACCAGCTGGCACCTTGCCTGGCTCTCCTAAAGCCTGCCCTTTATTTAAGAGGCTGGCTGCCATTGCCCACCTGGATGCAGGTGAAATTTTCAGATTGGGATTAGGCTGCACAAGGTGTATAAAGTAACATGACAGTGTGACCACCACTCTATAGGAAGGAAAGCCTCCTCACTGAAAAAGTGCTTCCCAGTCTCTCTTTCAGCCTCTGTGCCCAGTCCTAGCAAGTGCAGTTTCTTCTAGCAATTCAGGGAGGCCTGCTTCTCCCTCCTGCCCTGCCTTCTCACACCATTTCAGGCCACCTTATATAGAACCAGTGTGTTTGCTGCCAGTTTGCACCTGATCATGCAGAACAACAAGATGAATCCAGCCCATGATTTCAGCTGAAGAGGTAGGACAGGGAATTCTGATATATAAGCACAGTTTTCTTCTACATGCCTAACATGAGCTCTTCTATCTGGAGGCTGGGTTGTGGGATCTGTTGAGCAAAGCCAACAGCAGTGATAAGAGTCTGCTATTTCTACATGCTGTTCCTCACTGACCAAAACTCAGCATTTCTTCAGGCTGAAAAAGGCCTTGAAACAGCTATACAAGGATGAACCACCAAGGTGACTGCCTCCAGTTGCCTCCCTCTGTCAACTTCCCCCTTTGGGCCAGGGAGTTCAGGCATAGGCAAAATTATTAATGTATTCAATTTTTCAAGATGAGACCCTCTTAATAAATAAGCCACAATGAGATTAGAAGTTCCCATTGCCCACTGAATTTTAGCATAAAGAAGGAGTCTGGCTGACTGAACTGGGAAATTTTTCCCAACAAAGATAGAGGAACACTCAGGACTCCCCTGCAGAGACACATGACTTCCAGCACAGACATTGCGTCTGCCTTAAGCCCAGATTCCACCTGCACCACCTGGATTTGTTTATAGAAACCTTGCAGCAATATCTGTTTTTGACTTAAAAAAAAAACCCAAAAAGGGAAAAAAAAAAGCACTTCTTGATAACAAAACAGAAGTAGGCCCCAGTCCTGCACACTCTCCATCATTCAAGTGCTCGCCATGCAAAGACCTTATTGCTGTCACTGGAGCTGGGAAGTGCTGAAAGATCTTTCCGAAAGAACTCAGTATTGTCTGAGCTTTGCCTCAGTGAAATCAGTTTTAGGACAGAGGAGAACAGATGTGAAAATCCCACCCAAAAAGGGACTGTTTTTTGTGGATCCAGACAACACACTGCAACCACATCTCATCTGTGCCTGCAGACCTCCAGCAGCATTGTTTTTCTTGAGGAGCAAATGTTAACCTTAGAAGAAAGAGCCCCAGACTGTTACCAGAGACACCAGCTGCAAATCCAGTTTTCTCCTCGTGTGTTCTCGGCCTGATCCTTTTCTCACGGAAATGCTGCTTGCAGCTGGTGTTGCTGCATCTGTCTATACTGGTGAACCCAGCAGAGCCTCAGCATGGGCTCGAGCACTTGTCATGATCATCTATACTCTTTAATTGCCAGCACATGCCCTGGCATGGTGCAGGCTTGCTGCCAGCCAGCTCTCGCCAGACAATGCCTTGGCACAGCTTGTCTGGAGGGGGCTCTCCAAGGGATGAGGGGATGAGGACAGTGATGTGGCTGGATGTGTGGATATGAGCTACATCTCGAGGGAAAGTCCTGGCCTCTCTGATTTACCCCTGCAGAGCTGGCTGTCTGGAGCAGGTTCAGGTGCTCGGAGAAGCTGTATCACAAAGCCTGTTCTGGCAGCAGGCTTAGGATGCACTGCCCTCACAAATTCCAGCAAGAGGGGCGGTTTTAAACCTCTCCCACCTCCCCGTTAGCCTGCCCTGGGGTTTTTGTTCAGCAAAAGCCTGTTCCTTGCTCCTGTAGCTGAAGTTCAGATTATCCTAAACCTCTGGTTGACAAGTGTTCGCAGCACACTTTTTCATCTGGATTGTTGAGGAAAACAATCTGGAGTACATTTTTGTTTCTGGTGTCAGATGCGATCCACTACCCCCTTTTGAAGGCCCTTTGTCCTCCCTTTGAGTTTTTCTCCTAGGGTGCCACCTCCTTCTGTCAGTGCTTTGAGTTTCCTTGAATGCCTCACCTGGGTTGAGTTAAAATGTATGAACACTCAAACCCAATTACAGTTCCTATACCAAAGAACCTTTGTTCTAACTAAAAACCTCCAGGAGGCTACAGCAGATCTGTCAGCTGAGGCTGGGAATGCAAACTCTTCTTTTTCTTTTTTCCCCTCTCTTTCTTCCTCCATGCCTCCCTCCCCCCTCTTCCCTAATAATCAGGGAGGTGGAGAGGCAGAAATCTCAGCAGGAACAGATTGAATACATTAACATTTGGTTGGTTTTGTATTGTTCTTTAGTGAGACCGCAACTTATGAGGCTGTTTTAATAAATGTCTGGTCAGGGGCCAATCAAAAGCTGCCAAAAATGGGCGTAGGGAAGCTTGTTTCCCACACAGCCTGCTCTTTCCCACCCTAATCACTGGAAATAAGAATGCCTAATAACCAAATGGCTTCTCTTCCCTATTTATCTCCTCACACTCAGGGATTTTGCAGCCCATCGTTCCTAGACATGAGCAAACCTAGCTCTACACTCCCACAGCTCCTCCCCCAAGGCAAACTGAGACCATCTTGTTGAATCGTAATGTAACATATGTTGAGGGCAGATGCTCATCTGGGATAAATTATCCCAGGGCTGCTCAATTCAATGGAGCTTCAGTAACTGAGATCAGCTGAAGATTGTACCTTTGTTTTATTTGCAGTGGTTGAAGGTAGTTGAAGGATATAGATGTGCAAGGGCTGGGGAGTTTTCTCTGCTTCATTGCCACCTTTGGGGGAAAGACTGAAATAGCTAGACATGTTTTTAGGCTACTTTCAGCTGTAAAGTTTTATGAGAGACTGAGCACAACAGGTCCCTTTCATGCCAAAGGACATTTATTTCACTAAAGGTGAGGTGCTAAGGAGGCTGGTCTCTGCCTCAAAGCATGAAGGAAGCCATAGAGGGAGAGTTCTGTCAATAAAAAGACAAACCTGAGTTCTCCAAGATGCAGCTTCTTTAAAAAAAGGCTGAGGGGAAGCAGAGGCTTCTCCACTCTGTGACAGGGGGTGCTTCCAGCTGGGCAGCTGACCTCAGCTCCAAACCATCCTGACTAGCCATGGCAACAGAGGGTCCTCCATGGGATTTGACTCTCTTGTGCTGGCATGAACACCCAGAGTAAAAGAGTCCATGAGAAACCTGTTCCAAGAGTCTGCAGCCTGGAAATGATAGCAGGTGTGGCCAAAGACAAATCACAGAAGTCAAGTGTTATCACCAAGGACACAAAGATGATTAGATGCAGAGAAGCCAGGTATCCTCATATTTGCCACATCAAGATAACTAGAGTATCAGAGTAAAAAGAAGTGAGGGCCCTGTAACACAGCCATTCAAGTTCACATGATACAATAGCTTTGAGTTTTATCTTTCAGCAGCAGAGCAGGACACCTGATGGGAAGAAGAGAGGACTGTTAACCTCCAGGTGAGTGATACTGGTTTGTGCTAAGCTGCAGCAGCTACTGGATGGAAAACAATGCCAGCAAAAAAAAAACAACTGCAGAGACTCAAGCTTTGAAATTTAATTATAACAACATGGCAAGCTAGATGTGAAAGAAAAGAGAATTGGCTTAAGTTTTGAGGTCTTTGGAGTTCTTGTTCATTTAGTAAAGGTGTGATGGGTCTGCCAAATGGAAAACATATCAGTGGGAAACCATCAATAAGAATTAGCTCTTTTTGAGGCTTTATTACTGCATACTAGTGTTAAGAATCTGGGGCTAATTAAGTTTATGTGAAACTTTTGTTCTAAAACTCCAAAGCATGTGAAACTTGCTGGGTTGTCTTTGCTGCAGGGAAGATTTGGCTGCATGACAGCACTCAAATATACATCCCTGCCTACCATCCTCTTTGCATGACCACAGCAGCCCAGGGTGAAATTTTTAAATGCCAACCAAGTGGCTCTGTGTGTTGATGCTATGGTAGGTGGTTTATCCAAACCACAAAGAATGGAAACATGCAGCGGCACAAAGGCTGGGTGCCTCCAAAGCCTGATCTCCCTGCACAGTTCACAGTCACCTGGGAGGACTTTGGTGCAGGTAGGTGCCATCTGCTAAACCTGCTGGGGTGATCTGGGCAGAGCCTCATCCCTCAGGAAGGCTAAGACCCTTCCTCCCATGAAGGGATGACTGGGAAGAATTGGCTTGTGTGCTACACTTCGCGTAGCTCCTGTTACCCCTGTAGCAGCAAGAAGGGAGGGTGCCTGAGGCTGATGACGTCTTAACTGGCTGGAGAAGGACTCACCAGGGAATGCCTGCCAGCACCAGAGGAGGGTGATAGTAGTCCTGGCGGACTGATGAGTTGGTTTTATGTGGCCAAACTTGCTGCTCCTGCCAGAGAAGTCAAGGAGTCACGGATTTTCCTGGCCATATGTCCTGCTCCCATGCCAGCAGTACCTGGCATGTCTCGGAGCAGCCAGCCCAGTGAGGAGAACATGGATGTGGTCCCCATTAAGACACTAGGTAGTACTATATACCTCTGTGGTACTCCATGTGGTTGGACAAACCCAGAGGTTTAGCCAGTTTCCAGATAAGTTTGGAATTACTTCAGGACACAGATGCCAAGGCAGGTGTCTATGAATCCAGGTGGCTGCACTCAACAGGCTGAATTACCTAGCTGTCTCCCATAGCTTCTCCTGACCAACATTTCATCCTGCTCCTGGCATGGAGGGAGGGAGGCAGGCATCCAGGCAGGCAGGCAGTTGTCTCCCATCCCGTACATTTGTACTTAGACATGTGAAAGATACTCAGCAGATGCTCCTCCAGTGCTGGGGAGAAGAATGACATGCATAGGGGCAGGGTGACACCCCAGCTCTGTTACTTACACACAGATATGTAAAATTATTTTCCCAGTGGAACCGGAGGAACTTAATATGGATAATTGGGCATTTGGCCTTTGCTCTTGCTCCTGTGCAGCTTCATATTTATATAAAGTGGGATAATATTTCCCAGTGTAATAAAGGGTTTATGAGATCAAAGTCCATTTGGTCTGAGTGGTTCTCAAATACTGTGAAATTAAATATGAATGATTTACAGGATTATATTACATGGAGAGCTACTGGTGAGGCTGAAAACCAAAGCTCTAGCCATTCCTCGTATTAGTCTATTTTTCTGGCTGGTTTCAGTATTTCACTCAACTTGAAGGAATAAACCTAGAACATGAAACAGCAAAACCATAACAACTTGTAAAACCAGCAGAAAGTCCAGGGAGATGTAATCCCTTAAAATGCCTTTACACTTGCCCCCATTTTCCCCTAATTCCTTGAAATAAACACACATAATTGCATAAGCAATAGATGAAGGTTAAGTTTGTGCCTAATGATTGTCACAACTTCTCTAAATTGGATTATTTTTATATTTGGTAATCCTACAGATTGTGGAATGGGAAATTCTAAGGTAAAACCAAGACAGTAGTTTTATATTCCAGCTAACATTTAACAGAGTTATGCAGCAGAAATAATCTCAGGAACAATCTCTGTGCCTCATCAAGGGGTATAGCTGATTTCCCTCCACAGGAGAGGAGGCCACTCATCAGGTTAGGAAGAAGTCATGGGGCCTTATATTTTCTTATTAGATGAAGCCCTGCACCTGTGCCCATGGAAATGCAAGAGTTTCCCACTTCATGGAAATTCCCTGAGCTTCAGCTCCCACAAGGGGAAATGGGAGCTGCTGGAACCACATCCTGTTTAGCCCCAGATCAGGGTGGCACTAAGGGTGAAGTGTCTCCTCGGTCCCTTTCTCTCTGTTGTCAAGACCTCTTGTCAATCCTGACTGAAGGAGAGGGGATAAATGCTGACGTGCTGGTGTGGTGAGGAGGTTCTCCTCCAAATTCCAGGAGTAGCCAGACCATCCATGGTATCTTCTGCTTCTCAGCTGCACTGTCCTACCCTTGGAAAGCTGAAGGGGCACTGGTTTCCTTGTCAGACCAGTTTTAACTGAAAAGACTGGCAATGCCAGCCTCTTCTCAGTGCTGTCATTGTGGCAGACCCTGTCCAGTGTTACATTTTGGGACGTTTAGAGCTAGTTTATAGTGTGAAAACAAGATTAAGAAACAGAAAAAAACATCACCTCTAAAGACTGCTGACAGTGTGACTCACGAAAGAACCAAAATCAGAGACAGAACCATTTTTGCTTATTTGTTCTAGATAGTTGTGGACTGGCTGCTCTTTTAATTTGTTTTGTTTTAATCAACGGACAGGACGTGCATTGCACTCAGCCACACTTGTGATTCAGAGAAAAGAGCCCAACGAGACTCTAAGGGAACATGTTGCTGTTCCAGCCTCTCCTTCTCAGGGTCGGAAAGTGCTGCCATCCCCTACAAAACCCCGGGACAAAGATGTGTTGTGCTGGCTCACACGTGAAGCCAAGCAAGCCCTGCTGAGCGTTTCTCACTCTTTCCGGATGCTCCTGCAGCAAGAAGACAAAACACCGGGGACAGTCACTGGCTTTTTTGAAAAATACCTGCTGTGCCAGAAAAAAAAAAAAAAAAAGGGGGCTGGGGAGGTTTCCTTTTAACCCCTTTTTTTTTTTTTTTTAAATGTTTTTTTTTTCCTCTTATGGGCCTCCCCAAGGTCTAACTGTTTCACCACTGCTGCCAGGCATACATTTGCAGTTGCATCATATGCAGCAGATTATGCTGGAGCCCGTGCGGGGCCGGTGCTGTTCGGCCGCTGACCAAGCCCGCTCTGCCTGCAGTGGGATTCCACAGCCAGCCTTAAATATCGCGGTTATTTTTATCCTCCTGCGTAGCACCACAAGAGGCCCGTCCCACTGGTGACAGGGCAACAGCTACACAATGTTTCCCTTTAGTCGGGAAGGGAAGTGGAAAGAGTCCAGGCTTCCTGATCACATGGTGCCTGAAGTCAATGAAGAAAATTAGGGGGGAAAAAACCCTCCTCCCTCCCACTTTGGGTTTGGTTTTTTTTTTTTTGTTGGGTTTTTTTGTTTTGTTTTGTTTTTATTCTTTTGTAACAAGCTTGTCCAGCTTAACCCTTGGCACAAAACATGCCTAAGAGAGAGCAGCCTGTTGGGATGCAAGCCAGGAAACCATCGGGGGAAAGGGGAAAAAAAAAGGCACAAAACCAGAACATAAACACAAGATTGCTGCAGTAATTGGTGGCTCTGAAAAACATTAAGGAAATGTGAGGCTTGTATGAAACATCAGCAGACAAGAAGCAGGGTGATGTCAGACGGCCTTCCAGGATTAGAAACCCTTTAAAAGCTCCCGAGTGCAGAGCTGCCTGTGAAAAACACAGCAGCTCTTCGTCAGGGAAGGAGCTGAGAAGGATGAGCTGTGTCTAAAAAAGTAACGTAACGACTACAAGCTCTCTGGTGGGACAGAAACAAAGCAGGGTGGAAAAATGCAAAAACTGTCCTCTAATTGTATGATAGAATAATTGTTTCTTTTCCTCTAGCAATCTTTTAAGTAGTTTAAACATGCAAAAGAAAAAGAAGTGAAAGCATACACAATTTGTACAGACAAGGGCAGTAGTTTTTTTGGCTGGAGTATGTGCACATTACTCCTCTAGCTTGAGAGGTTTCTGACAGTTCTGGAATCAGTGTTTTGTGTTCCCCAAAGTTCTGCACACTTGTATGAATGCTCACAGAGAGATGGAGCACATAAATGCCTTACTCTTTAATAAAAAGCTTTCACTGGTAAGGACTGAGAAAGTCGTGACCACTCTTCGAAGGGAAGCCTCTTGAAGATAATACACAGTATTTTCTGTGCTCTGTGGGGTGCGGGTTGGTGGGGTGCTAGGAAGGTTTTCGTTTCTTCCCTTTCCCCACACCAGCTTTCTGGAGAAATGAAGAGAGACATTTAAGATGAAGTTTTATTTTGTGAGATGAATGTGTGAGTAATACAACTTCTCTTGCTGCCATGGGATAAGCTGATTTCAGAGAAAGGAGTCCGTACTACCAGATACTTTTCCTTTCTTAGGAAAAGTTCCAATACCTTTTTTCTGCTTTACATCTAATACTCCTGTATGGAAAGTCTGGGATACCTCTCACTTTAGCACTTCTGCAGGGAAAAATCACTTTTCCAACCAGAGAAGCCCTTAGCTTGGAGGGCAGCAAGCATGCAAGGTTGCTTCAGTGATGAGACTTGTGACCAATTCCCAAGTACCAAAAAATGCTTTCCTACCAACCAGCCTCAGCAGAAAACTCTGCTTCCATCAATTTCTGGTGCAAGGTGGAAGCAAGGTGGAAGGTATTGCCTCAGCACACCACGGGCACCACTGCTGTGTGTGTTTGCTGGCAGGTAGGTTGGGGATAAGCCTGGCTTTGTGTGTGTTTGCCAGGGGGAGATTGAAAGACACAGATCTGAAAATTACCCCTGACACAGCCTCTGGACCTGCACCACTTTTGCCTAAGGCAAGAAGAAAAAGAGGAAAAGACATTTCATTTTTAATTTTTGAACAGACAAAGTACTTTTCCTCAGCAATCCCTCACTCGTGGTTGGAAACCACATACTGTAATGGTTTAAAAACATGTGGGAACCTGGGACAAGAAAGATGAATTTGCCACAAATAGCAGCAACAATCAAAACATTTCCCACTGCATCTTTTTTTACCCCTCTCCCAAATAAATACGTGGCTCTGTGCCAAGTTGTCTGAACAACTGTCACAAACTGAACAGTCTTCACAGCTAGTGCTTTCCTAGAGATGCCTCCTTAATTGCTACAGATGATTTACTTAATTCTCTGGTAAGGTTTTTTTTTGGTTTTTTGTTTGTTTTCCTCAGAATTATAGGGGAAAAAAGAGAGAGAAAGAAAAAAAGATAGAAAAAGAAAGAAAGGAAGATAAAAATAATAAGGGGAAAGAAGGAGAGGAGAAGAAAGGAGAGGAGAGAGAAAGGGAGAGAAGGGGGGAACAGAGGGGAGGGAGACAAAGAGGGAAAGAAATATGAATAAAGAAAGGAAAGAGAAAGGATTAAAAATAAACAAAAGGAAAGAGAAAAGAGGAAAAGGATATAAATAGAAAAAGAAGCAAGATGGAAAATCAAAGGAAAAAGGGAAAAAAGAAAGAAAAAAGGATTTGAAAAGAATAAGTATGTCAGAAGAAAAGCAGCACTTTTAGGATTCAAATGTGATAATATTGAAAGGTTCAGCATGAACAAGCTCATTACCCCAAATTAAGGCAATACATTTATAATAGAAAAAAAGAAAGATTGGAGAGAAGGGAATTGTAGTCACAATAATGCTGGAGCCAAAGAGAAAGAGGTTTTGAACAGAGGGTGAAAAGGAAAAAAAAAAAAAAGAAAAGAAAAGAGAAACACTCTCCCACACATTATTTGTTTTTCCTACTTCTTTTGGCTTCTTTCCTTAGGGGAAAACAGAAGTACAATACCAGACATGATATAACTATTAACCAGAAAAAAAAAGAAAAAAAAGACAGGAGAGTTTTCTAGCAATTCCCTTAAAAAACAAACGGTGCTAGGCGAGCCTTTCCCAGGGAACAGCACTTTGGGATGCGGGGAGGGGAGAGGGTGGCAGAGGCCGTCAGCTGGGGCGCTCAGGAGGGCGGGAGCGATGCAGGAGGAAGCGGGTAGCAGCCTATCCATCCTCAGAGCCCGCACAAGCCTCGGACACAGGAGGATGCCGGAGCGCATGACCCGAACCTCCCTGCAACGTGAGTATTATTACAACTGGAATAATAAAGGCGCAGGCCAGCTCATTGACTTCTCCTGGAATCGGTGTCGGGGCAGGAGTTAGAATGTGGGTGTCCTAACTGCCCCAGACAGAGCTACAACCACAAAGCCAGCACGCATTGTCCTCTGGGTTGTCTCTCCTCTCTTTCGACTGGATGGAAGGCTGCAGATGTTTCCAAACTGCTTGCAAAAGCAGAACAGATGTCCCGTGGCGCTGTTGTTGCTGCTCAGGTTCTGCCCAGGACGTGATCCTGTGTCTGTGCAGGAGGAGGGAGGATGGTGCAAAACCTCCAGGCAAACAGATCCTGGGAAGCACTAGGCACAGAGATGAGGTCACAGCATAAAGGGGTTTAGGCCAGCTTAATATGAGATGGTGTGGGGAAAGTCGTCCTTCTCACAGTTGCACATGTACCTCTGGATCCCATATAGATGTCCCACCTTCCAGGAGCAGCTGAGACTGCAGTTGCACCAGTTGAGGCAGGTAAACTCTTCCTGAGAGGCAAGTCTGTAAAACCAATTTCTTACTGATTTGCCGTTGAGAGAAACAAGGGTACAATCAGGAGTGGACAGGCAGAAACTGAACTGCAACCAAGATGGAAGAACCTACACATGTGGATAGAGCTGGAGCTGAGGTGATTTGTGCAGGTGTTTCAGGGACAAACTGGATGTGCCTGCCCTAGGCTACCTTAGTTACCCTGCCCGTTTTTATCTCAGTGTTTTCCAGAGAGGGAATTGCCTTTTGGGTACTGCTGGTCTGGTGTTCTGTGTCACTCTGGGGGATAAGCAGGTTCAAATGAAAAGCCAGCATAAGCAGCTTTTCACCTGGCTCTTGCATGAGCAGGTCTGGACAGCAGTGCTTCAGTGAAGTTTTGTTGTTTCCTGTGACTTGTGATCAGTTTTCTACATCCAACTGTGATGTGTTAGCAGGCAATCCCTTGATATGCTCCAAACAACACCTCTGAAGATGATGAGAATTCCAAATGCTCTTGTGAGAAGGTAACAAAACCAGCATGGATCAAACCATGCAGCAGGGCTATGCATTTTCACAGGCTGAGCCTGATAAGGCAAGGATGAAGGCTGAGAAATTTATCTCCACCTACAACTGGTTTAGTGCTTAGCCAAAAGTCAGTGCCACAGGAAGTTGTCACTGTTTAGGTCCTGCTGCAAACTCTGTGATTCTCTCAGTGTCTGGAGCATCTGCCAGTGAGTCAAAGAGAATCCATCTATTGCTGCCATCAAGAGATGAATTGGGCCCTCAGGAGGGTGTGTGAAATCTTGTTTAGAAGTCAGGAGTCTGATGCTTGAAAGTCAATACACACTGTGAGCTGATGCTGGAAAAGGAACTCTGCAATAGCTGTTCCAAGCTCAATTAACTCAAAGTCAGATATTTCAAAGAACAGCTCAGTGCTGGGCTCTGCTCCATTTGTCATCCAGGGAGAGATTTTGACACTTCCAGAGGGCAATGTGGCCCACCCACAGTCTAAGGCAGTCTGAGAGATTCATCACTTTCTGCAAGCTGGAGAAAGTCTTGGGTGAGGTGGGACATATCTGCATTTTGCTGTTCCCTCAAAACTCTATACGAGGGGAGCTACTCTGACACCAAGTCACTCTGAAAGATCTACCACAAGTTTAACAGACACCAACATTTTGCACTCAGCAAGACCTTTTTTACTTCTCTTGTTTTTGCTGTTGCTCTGAGAAAAGTTCAAAGGCATGGAAGTAGTAACTGCAAAAAAAACCTACAGAAGACTGTTTCTGAAATCTCTCCAAACTAGTAGTGGCATAAAATCAAACATTTTTTGATGATATCTTATAGACTACCAGCAACCATTTTTAGTATAAGCAGGCCACCTAATTAAAATGAAAAGCAAATCCCTCCACATGTTTATATATATATAAAAATATTATGCACCCAGATGACCTTTTTTTTGCTACTGTTACATTAGCTGAGGTGTTTACTTATTATTTTCTGTTGCCTCTTTTGTTATCCTTGCAATAAATATAATAACTACAGTTAGAGATGTGGATAATTTCTGGCATCACCACATCCCCTTAGAGCCGAAGCACTAAATGACACAGGGAGCGACAGTTTTCAAGGCCTGCCCTTCAGAGGAAGTGTTTGGTCTGATTTTATGGCCAAGGATGGACATGATAGATTGACTAGTAGATGGACAAATAGACTGACTGTATGTCCCTCATCCTTCTCTGCTCCTGGCTCCTTGTGCCAAGCTGCTGTGGTTGTTCCTTTGGGAAGCCATCAGGGTGAAAATGTCCCTCTCAGATTTACGTGAAATATCCTTGTGACTTTGGAGTCATATTTTGTAGCCATATCTTACACAGAACAACCATAATATTTTGTATACAATTCTCACTTTTTACATTTCTCACTCTTTGGGGACTGCTTTATGTGGTACCAGACATGTAGGTTAGCCCTCAAATGTCTATGTTTGGAGGGCCTAGGGAACTCGTCTGCCCTTAAACCAGGGACTGTAATGCCATGATGATGTCCAATCCACCCTTCACTCAGTTCAGTTGCTGTCCTCCTACGATTTCAGTTGGCTTTGGTTTATTTCTAAATGCCAGGGTTTTCCATGATGGAAGAGACTAATTTTTTTTGTTGTTGTTCTTGTTTTGTCATACCTCCTATTAAATTTATCTTCAGAAATGATCTCAGAATTTTGAACAGTGTTCTCCTAGGCTTTCTAAACAATGTCTTGATTTTGCCAAAGGAAAAGGGAGACTCTTTAAACCAGCAGAATGCCTTTTTGTTATATCTCAGATAAATCTGAACTAATCATAAAGTCAGCCCATCCAGTCACACCGGCATCATTGTCTCCAAAGCTGATTAATGGGTCAGAGCTGATTTTAAACTGACATTTCCTGGTTTGCTGTTTAAATCCTACTTTAAATGTCTCCTATATTGCAATTTCACTGTGGCTTACTCAGGAGAAGATGGAACCACGGGCTGTTTTGGAAGCAGACAGCTGGCTGCAAGCCTGTTGTATCACATAGCAGTTGAAGAGCTGGCCTGAAACTGCAACTGATCACCTGAAAGAACTTCCAAAGTGCAACCAATAGTGGGATATGGTGAAGGACTCGAAAGAATGAAGGGGGGGAAAAAAAATCTCAGTGGATGTCATAATGACCCAGGCTTGTTTATGTAACATAGGGGACTGAATCATATCTCAGCCTTTCATCACCCAGCCCTGGAACAGTAGTACTTTAATAACATCTAATGACAAAAATATGGAAAAAATTAGAAGCCAGAGCAAGCAAGGATGATTTTTTCTTTTTTGTGATGCAGTTTAAGTTCCTTAAATGCCACTCATTGTTTATTTTTGTCCAAACCTACCCTTTCTTATTTAACAGCTTGGGTTCTTGTTTCTCTTTTTGGTTTGTAGATTGGGAGGCTGATTTTTTTGTAATATACAGAAGGTGTTTAATATTGTGCAATTGCTGCAATCCTTCTAGCAGGTAAATCTGAAGGAGTTCTTTTCCAGCGTACCTGCTGGTTTATTAAAAACATTGGCTGGAATATGGTCATTAATGTGCTCTTTTCTTTGCTCTTTTGAATACAGTGTTGCTGTCAGACCTCCCACCTAGACACCAACTCACTAGGAACATGCCAGATCAAGTGCTTTAGAAACTAAATTGCTTGTTGAATGCCCATGGAATGCAACATTGCAAAGTTGTATTTTGTCTTTGGGAAGGCAGAATTGTGTTTTCCTGGATAATAGCCCTCCAAGGTGGGTTTTTATGCCTACAAATCTGGATCTTTCAGGGACAGAAGGACGTTCTGGCTGATGGTGGATTCCTGGGAGGAGATAACTTGCTGCAACATGACTCATGAAGCAGCTGGATGTGGATCTTGAGAGCTGGATGCTGTAATGCTGTTTTCTAGGCACAAGAAATGGGGCACAAGGCTTCTAGCTATTGTGGTGTTCATAAGTCCTGAAAGTAATAGTTGCATTTTAACTCAGAACATGAGAGTAGTTCTTGTCCAACTAAAGGCCTAGATGTCCTGATGGTTAACTCAAGGAAAGAAGATGTGAAGAGATTGTGTGACGATCATGAGCAAGGATGAGAGCTGGACACAGCAGGACACATCCTTCATTTTTGGTGGCTCGTTCAGTGTGAGGCAAAGCAGCTGAATGCTGTGTTCAACTGATTAGTTGTATTTTGAATATTGCCTTCACCAGATAGGTACCTGTTATGGAGGGCTGTGGAAGCCTACCAGGACAAGTGATCAGAAAAGGGAAAGCAGTGCTGGAGGTCTTCTACAGAGGCCAAGAGATCCAAGGCAGGATCAACTTTATGCTATTCCTGCAGATGTTTGTCTGACCTGTTCTTAATGCCCTCCCATGGGTGGAAGCTCCCTGATGATCTCCTCCACTATGTGAGTACCATTACCATGAGAAATGCTTCTTTCTTGCTAAAGTTTAAACCATGGATTCTTAGACAACCTCCCATGGACATGGGGAACTTGTTATTATCTCTCTTAATTTCTTCAGGAGTGCTTGCTGTCCTACCGTCTCTGGAGTGAGTACCCTGTGGCAATGTCCACCCTGTGCCCCTTACCCTACCGTAGTTTCATCCTGGGCTTCTCTAAAAAGAAACCTGAGGAAGGGATGTGGATGGAGAACTTTCCAAGAGATCCACATGGACCGGACTTAAAAGTGTATCTAGCCCATGAAAATCAGCTGAACACAAACAGCCCTTAAGTGTCCATGGCTACAGGGACCAGCATGCCCTTACCATGGCAGTGTGATGGTTTTCTAGACTGCATTTATGAAAGCAGAGGGAAGAATGGCAGGCCTCATGCTGGAGACAAGAGCTCAGTTGCCCTCAGTTACTCAGTTGTGCTGTGACACCGCTGTGACTGTCCCTGCTCCAAGATAATTAGCTTTAAACCATTTCTGTGTTTGATGAAGGGTTCAGTCCAGGTCAGAGAACTTAACCATCAGGCAGCTCAGATCTGAAGAAAAGTTAGTAATGTATAAGTGATTAAATGATGCCAATTATCCTCAGGGCCAGAGAGCAGACCTGCTCATTTCCATTAATACAATATCCTTAGATTTTGGCAACCACTGTCCAGCATCAACAGGGCTCTCTGTGCTTAGGTGAGTAGCACAAACATGGTTACCTTTTACCTTTAACCATGTTACCTTTTCCGTCTCCACTGAACTTGCACTGAAATGCTGCTTTGGAAATGGAAATTCTTACAGCAGCTACTGTGACATGACAGCATGTGAAGGCATGGCCTGCGACACCTGAAGGGAGTCAGGCTAAATTTGTGGGCTAAATTCAGCTTGTGGGGTTGGCATGGTGGAAAACAGAGCATGGATAGGACCTACGTCTAGAAGAAGTGACAGGTCTGTATGAGAAACTAAGAATGAACTTCCTCTCTGTTAACCATTGCCTACATGGAGCTTTCTTGGGATCACCAACAAACCAGAGACAGTGACCTCCTCAGAACCATGTGCTTCTTCATACATGCATTAGGAGTTAAAAAAAAAAAAAGGCAGGACAATTTAATAAGTATGTTTGGGTCATGCAGAATATGATCTTGAGAAACCACCAGAGCTATAATCTCATTGGAGAGTTGGCCTTTGTGCTTCCCAGTCACAGATGAAAACACTGCAATGTTGCCAGTCTTGAATTGCTGGTGAGGCTGTCTTACAAATGACATGCAAATACAGTATAAATATGAAATTTTATTTGTTTGTCTCGTACTGATGCCTTGGGCCATGTTTTCAGGCTTTTCTTGGTGATTCTGAGAGCGAGAGAGTTATTTCATATTTAAATAAAAAAACCCTGCAAAACAAACAAAAAACCCCAAACAAACAAAAACCCAAACAAAAAATCCCACCAAAAACCCTTCAATATTATTTTGAAACTGCTGGTTGATTGGAACTGGAGCTTTAAACAAAACATCAGATGTTATGAAGCTTGTGATAAAAGGTTCCAAGAGCTGGCAACACCACACTGGAGCTCCACTTCCAGCACTGGTTATTCTCTGTGGCAAGGAGCAGATTTCACAATGCCAAAGAAAGAAGAAGCTGCTCAATGGCCAGAGGACAAAGTTCAAAAACATTGCTTATGAGCAAACTGCTCCTGATTGCAGCCAGTACTGGAGGCACAGACCTCTGAGGGGGCTGAGGAGAGAAAAACCATCACTGCCACTCCTTCTTAAGGCAGCTGGTGCCCGGAGGTGAGGTTTGTGGGGTTACTGGATTCCACCCTGAGACAACTTGTGCTAGAGTTGTCTTGGCTCCAAACAAATGGCCAAGCTGATGAACCAAAGCAAATCAGGACTGGATATGTGCTGATATCCCCTTCTCTCACAGAGGTACCTGCTCATCCACCATGTCCATCACGGCCACCTGCGCCACCCAACTATCTGCTTTTGAGTGGGTATCTGACTGCAGCAGAGTTTCTGGAGCCCTGAGCCAGGCTAAGAGGGGTTCAAGATGTCCTCAGGGCCACCACAATGCCACAGAGATAGCTGGGGAGGAGTGAGGGAGGAGGGAGGATGGAACTATCTGTTTTTCAGGTCCTGCTTTGGCATTCCCCTGTTGAAAGAACACTTTGGCTGTAGCAGAAAGGGACAAGAGGGCTGGAGCAAAGCAATTTGCCAGGTAGGGAAGATAAAATTCCTGCTGTTCTTGGTCCTCCTTCATCCACATTTTGAAGGGAGACACTAGGGCAGGAAGGCTTGCTGGGTTACCAGTGACAGTGTCCCTTTCACCCTCCTGAGGGTGGGCGGCCAGTCTGGCCTCTGGGGAAGCAGCAGAATAATTCCTCATCACTCTGTGGAGTTCAGAAGGGATAACCCCAGTGCAGAGGAAGAAAGAAAATCAATTGAAAAGACTCCCCACTTTGTACAATGGAAATGAAACTTGTGACTTGGTTGCTGAGAGGCCCAGAGGAGTTATGCCTGTTGCACAACCAGCTACTGTTAGCAGATAACTGACTTACCACAGCTAGACAGTGCACAGGGCAGGCTGAACTCTTTCCTTGGGAGCTAGGTATGGTCCTCAGTCAATAAAAAACATTTGCATTTTCTCATTTTCTGGCTGGCTGTAGCAGCCAGATCTGCAAGCAGCTGCAGCCAGCCAGACACAACTGGTAACTGCAGAACAAGGCAGTGGCTACAGCAGCTTGTAATAGTGCAAAGGAGTACTAGTGCTATACTAGTCAGTTAAAGCAAAGTACAAGCAAATGCTGCTAAATTTTATAGGATGCTACTCATGATAAGGAAATGTCCTTGGCCATGGTATTATAATAAAGACTTTTTGAGCACCTGCTATTAAAAACTTCATAGAGTTTCCTCCTATAAAAGGGAAAGGTTTCCACAGTATCTATGTGCTACATGTGTATGCCTATGTTAAGTGTACCCAGTGTTTTCCATTTTTCCTTAACTCTCTTATCTTCCCCATGTTGGGCTGTGTAATCTTGATCAATGAGCACAACCAATCAGATCAATACCCTTCTACTTCTGCTGAGGATGCAAACCCAGGTTTTTTAATTACAGGAGCATTTCTCCTCCTACTCCCCTGTGAACTCTGAGTCCTCATCCCTTGTACCTGAGTCTGAGTATAAACTGCACAGAAACATCCTTCCTGGCCGGTGACTGCTGTGGATGAGCTGCCTCAGCTCAATAGCTTGAACTCACCCTGCTTATTTTGCACCCAAATGGTTTAAACCCCTCATGTCATGACTTCCCAGGAAAAAATGTAGATTTAACAACAATCTAATAGACACTCCCTCTCCAGGCTGTGGACTGCATTCTCCCAGTCTGGAGAAGCTGTGTTCCACAAAAACAGTTTGCATTTTTAGCACTGAAGTTCTGTCTCAGTGATAACAAGAGACTGTGAAAAGTTGCATATTCAGACATGGAGAATAGTTAGGTTCGCGTGTAGCAGAGGCACATCACTATGTGATTTCTCTTCAAAAGGGCTCCATTCCCTGGCAGAGCAAGAGACAGGATTTGTTCTTCTCTATCCTCCGTCAGCCAAGTAACCTTTTCAGCTTTACCCATTACCAGAAAGACCTTGGTGTCAGCACAATTCTTCTGACTTCTCAAATATTTCTGTTGTGTTTATACCCTCGTACATCTGTGGGGCAGTGTTGGCTTAATTCTCTTTAGCAGAGGCTCCTTTTGTCATTGGTGAGGAAGATACTCCATCATGAGCTGTAAGAAGCAGAACCCCTTGGCACACCTCTGTTCTCTTGAGTATTGGGGGCTGGTATGAGAAACACTGACTGGCGCCCCAGTATTTAGGCCCAGATTAATTTTCCCTAGACCCTGGAGCATCTAGTTGTCTTCATGCAGCCAGTGTGACAAATTCACAGTTTTAGATAGGTCTTGGTGAGGGCAGTCATTGCCAGATATCCTAGTTCGTTAGAAAAAAAAAGGGTTCTCTACATGTGGCCTGTTTCTTGCATTTCAGACAAGGCTGAACATTTCCTGCTGTGTGAATAACAGCATTCTTCCAGTCAAGGGATGGATCAAGTGTCTCCAATTCCCAGAGACTAATACTGGTGGCACCCAGGACTGCCACCCAGGACAGTATGAAGCAGCAAGCCCACAGGGTGGTTTGGCAACAATTTTGCCATTCAGAGATGAGGCTGGCGTCTGTTTGTAGGCTTGGGTGTTTGATACAAATTCACCTTTTCTCCTCTGCAACAAAGATAAGAAAATAAAAAGGAAGAAATAAAATAAAAACAAAATCACAATTCCCATCAAATTTGCAAGATTATCCTTGATATTTCATTTTTAAATCAGCCCAAATTTGCAATGCTTTTGTTTTTGCATTGTAGCAGGTAGCGCATTTTGTTTGGCTTCTGATGAAGTTTGAGCTTGGGTAATTGAATTCTGTTGCTCAAAATTCTTCTTGCAGTTTCAAGTAGATGCAATCATTTAATTTTCACTTCCTTTTCTGAACTGTTGAGTAATATTAGTTTGCTTTCTTCAAACTGTTGCTCTCCATCATCACAGAGATGCTTGCTGTGTCCTGGTGGATGATGCAATGTGATCCTTGCACATGGCTTTCATATCACTTTCCTGAATCTATGGAGTGTGTTAAGATGGTTGAATTACATTTTGACAAAGACTCTTTATAAATCATTATTATGAGGGTGGTACTCTGTAGCACTCAAAGTCATTATGTGTTAAAAAAAATAAAGAAGATGAAAATTGAGTTTAGAATTCAGTCTGTGAAATTATTTCACTGGTCCATATTACTGAAAAACATGGCCTATTCATTTGGTTTGGGAGATAAAACTTCATGCTCTCTCACAGAAAAATTATTCTTGGAGTGAGATGGATGATTGTAGAGGACCCGAGCTCCTGAGTTTAAGCATTTCTTCTTATTATCACAGTTCAGTACCAGATAAAAGAGATTGGACTCGCAGCTTCTCCGTTTTTCTTGTTATTTATTAAGTTCTTATCACAATTTCAGTATGTCACTCTAGCCCTGAGTTTAACACGCTGAAGCACGTGCTGCAAAAGCCGTGAAATGGTGACTGCTGCTAAGTTTTAATTACTCTAATAACCAGTGAACTGAAAAAACGTATTATATTTACAATTCTGTACCAGTAATCATAACTTGTTGCTAACACGTTTCTTCTACCCCAAATCTATTCTACCAATGCCTACATGCCACCTCTACTGCAGTACAAGGAGCAAGAAGAAGAAGAAGAAGAGAGAACTCAGGACAACACCCAAAATCCTCCATCTTGTCTTCTTTTATATCCATACTACAAAACCTAAAACTATAAGTTTCACTTCTGTGACAAACTAAACTATGATCTAAGTTATATTTTTGCTGCTTTTGCTTCTTCCATGAGTGTTGGAAGCTTTTCCCAGGGACACAGATCAAAGACTGTGTCCTCCTGGGGTCTCTGTGAGGGTCCCAGACCCTCCAGGGCAATTTGAGGTGTAGTCCAGATATCCTGGACTCTGAGATACGATCTTAAGACCATTCATTGCTTTGTAGGTCATGACAAATTCTCATTTCATACCTTGAGGTTTTTTCTGTTCTAAGAGCTGGGCCAAGTTTATGGTGAAGAAGATTTAGTTCTCCCTGTAGCAGTGTGAATAATGGGGCTCTTCCTAAAGGAAAGCATATCTTTAAATTCAGGTATTAATAACTGTGAGCCCTCATAAAGTTAAGTACAAGTGGAAGATAATCAAGGAAAACTGAAAATTACACTGTAAATTAATCCTAAGGCCTTACTTTATTGGACCTGTAGCACAAGGTTTGGTTTTTTTTTTTCCCCATCATTGTCATAATTATGTCGTACAATGACTGTCATGAAAGCCTTGTGGCTAATTGACAGACACTCTAAATTTAGTTTTCAGACTGGTGTAAGGAATTTTATCTTCTTTCATTCTGCTTACATATCTACATTTTCAAAGTTGCTTGAGAGAATCAGCAGTAAAATTTCTGAATTTGCAACTGTATAATACAGATTTCCTCAATGAATAATCTTTGATGAGTTACTTTGCAAACAACTCACTGTGGTCTTCTGTGATTTTAGTGATGTGGCACTGAGTTGTAAGACCTATTTTGTCTGATGCCTTACAGGGGCAACAAAAATAATCCCTTTGTCAGTGGGTCTTCAAGGCCAAAACTGTATTTTCCCCAGTCAGTGTAGGCACACTTCATATTGTAGTCACACTTAAAGTTGGTTTAATAAGGGCCAATATATGAGCAATAGATTTTATTAGCTTATTAGAGAGATGATTTATATGCACAGGAAAAACATGAACTTCTTACAGTCCATATGAATAACAATCTCTCATTTTAACACAGTTCAATTACTGAGCTATTGAAACATCCACAAACTCCTTACAACTTGTGATGCACCCAGTGTTCAGTTTAGCTAGAGCTCTGATTTTGTGTGGCTGTTTGGCACAGAGTTCTGAATATGTTATCTTTAAACAGGAATTTACCTGCCCATTCAGATGACTGCTGAATTTTTCCTGTTTGCTCAGCTTTGACCAGGGCACTAGAACTGTGCTGAGTGCAAGTTTCTGTAACAGGCTCCAGCAGTAGCTTGAGCCTGAATGGTGAACTACATCAGTTTTGTAATGACAAGCTAAGGATACCTCAGAATTCTTTCTGGAAACAGCCTTTGCCCCATCCTTTCTGATGAAAACTCAAAGGTGCTGAAGGATACTTGTCTGCCTCCTACATCAGTACCCTAAGGAGGAATGCTTCACCATGTAAAGCCAAGGGGCAGAAAAATGTCTTACACTGTGGAACAAGGTACTATCCTGATGAAAGCAAATCTGTACATGCAGCTGTACAAACACACCTCTCCTCTGACTGCCCGTTGTGGACAAAGGGATTCACCCAAAACACTGTAATGGACTGGTGGCAAGGCAGGAATCAGACCAGCTTAGTCCCGTCTGCCCCAGCCATTCAAAGGCACACCTGCAGTTCTTAAACTTGGATTTTCCTTTGAGTTTATTTCTGGACCAAGGTATGAATAGGGAAGATATAATACATAATACATAATACAAGGTAAATAACCTGGAGGTAAATAATGCATTGCATAAATAATAGACAGCATGCACTTCCTGACATTTGCATCATCATCCCCTGTTACAAAACATGCAAATGGTCTGGCAAGGGGGTAAGTTCTCTGTGTATGAATGGAAAACAAACAAGAGATGAAAGGGGAAGAGAGGCAAATAGACTGATGAGATGATGCTCTTGCCTGAGAAATGTCTCGTGAGTGGTGCTGTCTACCAAAGAACTGAACCTTCTGTGAAAAGTACAGTGATTTGTCAGCTCTGAAAGAGACAGGGAATGGAATAGGATTAAAAGGCAGGAAAGGGAAAGGCATTTTCATATGGGTGAGGAATCTCTGGAGACCATGTGTTGGCTCTATTTATCAGGGTTCTTTCAAACCTGGTAGAAGAGCCAGTTTTTGCTTTGCCTGTGATGCAAGTTTGGCACAGTATTCCTTCTCTTTTTCCCCTGTCATGTGCTGGGATAACAGCATAACCAGACTATTTTCAGGCACTGTAAAACATTAACCCTCGCCCTTCTGCTCTCCTCCCCTGAGGGCACTTCCCCTGCTGTTGTCCCAAGGCTTGGCTGACTGAGAGGGCATGCTTAGCTGGTATGGCAGCAACGATGAGAGGCAGAGAAGGATGAGAGGTGGCATGCTGCTGCTTTGTCCCTTGCCATTTGCATCTTGGCTTGGAGTCTCCAATTTGATCTGTCAGTACCAACACTGCCATCAACAGCAGAGCTGTGTTGAGGCAACATTCTGCCCCAGGCTTGTACAAGCACGTAAATTTCACAAGGAACTGTGTTTCTCTGCAGAAATCCCTGGAATTTCTCATGTTAGGCTTCAGGACCTGAAATCAACTCTGATCTTCATTCACAGCCCTCCACCTCCCACCATGCTGCGTCTGGAGAACCATCAGCCAGCAACCAAACATACAGATGAGCAGTTAATTTTTTTCCCCCTCTTGTCATTTCGGTGACCTAGTCAGGGCAGGAAGCACAAGGTCATGAGTCATTGAAGGGAATTGGCTCTGCACCAGTAAGGAAGCGCAATTTTATCATTAACCCCTTCCTACGGCTTTGGTTTTCACCTTCCACCTGCAACTCTGTTACCAAGGTAGTAAATTTGCTGTGGTGCTCTTCATAAGGCCTTCTGCCTTATAAAGTCACTTTGAGGTCTTTGAAAGGGAAGATGGTTCAAAAGCCCAAGTTCTCTTCCCCAGGTAGAAGACTGGAAGTCTCCACAGAGCAAGTGAGATAAGCATGAGGAAGGCTCTAGATCCCTTGTCCTCAGCCTCCTCTCTCTGTGCTGCCTCCACACTACCTTTTCTCCAAAAGTGAGCCTTCCTGAGTGCAGGTGGCCATTGCGCCTGGCCTTACAGATCTGGAGGGCTGCAGCAGCCACCTTCTGGTGCTGAAACACAGCTCTTTGCTACTGAGCTGTGCTGTGAAATTTTCAGCTGGGAATCCTTCCCTCTGCAAAGTAGTATAAAGTATAGGGAAACTAGATGTGCCAAGTTACGCATTGCTGTTTGCTACTGTCATGTGCTGCTTACACCATGGGTTTAAATACTGCCTCATTTCATCCTGAATCATCCTTTTTTTCTGAGCAACAGTGCAGTTTAGACAAGAACAGTATCCAGTTCTGCATGACTGGTGGTACTCAGATAGACAAACAAGCTTCTTTCAGCCTCAGACCTGAACTTATAGTTAAAGCCAAAAATGAAGGGTTTGCAGTGGTTGGGAGAGAGGAGAGGGAGAATTAACTTATTGCTGTGGTAAGATAAGAGGAGGACACTTGCAGTACATGAAGGAGTATAAAGCATCTCTGCAATAGAGTGAATTCATTCATTCTGGTAGAAGGCTATTTTACTTAAACCTCTTCTTTGAACAATTTAGTAGGCTATTGCCACCAGAGGATATGACTTGCTTTCTTAAACAGCAGGCTGCAACTCATTCTAGACATCTTTCTTCAGCTATGTACTTATGACAGATCTTTTTCAACATTTCCTAACTTCACCATCCTGATTGCATATGAACGTCATCCCACACAAGTTATACATGGATAACACTTTAATCGTAATAGTTTCTTTGTCACTGACCTCTTATTGCTGTCAAAGTGAGAGGCATTACAGCAATGTAAAGTGGCAGTTCTCTCCTTCCGGGAGAATATGGTCACGGAGACCTGATGGAACAACATGAAACTGTGCCAAGGGAGGTTTAGGTCGGGTATTAGGAATTAGTTCTTTCCCTAGAGGGCAATTGGGCACTGAACAGGGTCTCCAGGGCAGTGGGCACAGCACCAAGACTGAAAGAGCTCGTGGAGTGTTTGGACAACGCTGTCAGGGACATGGTGGGATTATTGGGGTGGCCTGTGCAGGGCTAAGGGTTGGACTCCATGATCCTTGTAGCTCCCATCCAACACAGCATATTCTATGATTCTGTGATTCTGTGATCTTTTAATTAAGCAAAAAGGACCAATGCATGAGAATCATTGCACTCCACAGTATGTCCTTTATATGTCACTGGAACGAACTAAGTAGGGTTCATCAATACACTTTAGCATCTGAAAATAACACATTTCAGTCTTTTTGCAGTTAATGGACAAAAGCCCATTACATTGTGTGCTTATGTGACCACTGACTTGAAAGGCAGGGTGGTGTGTGGTGAAGACACCAAAGTTTTGAGGAAGGCAGTAGGTTTATGGAGCTTATGGAGGGAAACTTTATGGTGCATGCAGCTGATGAACTGATTAGGGGAGATGCTCTGTTGGAGCTGATACTCATAATTAGGAATAGGCTGAAGATGGAAGACGGAGGGCAGCCTCAGCTGCAGGGACACTGAGGCTGTGGTGGTTAAGTTCCTGAAAGGAATAAGCAGCATTCAGACTCACCTTTCCCAGACTCCAGGCCTTGGCCTTAACTTTTCACTCCACTTTTTTTCTGCTCTATTTTCCTTTTCCTAGCCATAAATGCTCATGCTATAAGGCAATGTGTTTGCATACATTTGAGTATAAGGTGTTTGTGATTTTTAGATTCAGAGTTATGAATGTCCTAGCTAGTATAGCATGAGAAAGTCTGGTTTAGCAATGTGGAAGCCAGGCCATTTTCAAATTGAGCCAAATATATTCAGGGGGAGCACAGCTTGATTTTATAACTCTAGTTTTCTTTTCTTACTAAAATAAAAGTGACTTAGTACATTACATAGTATTGTTTATGCTGAGAAATATTTTCAGTGTACCAAGGGTGTGTTGATGTTTCATTCCCTTTTGTTTCTGTGAAGTACTATTAGTTCTGTTCAAGTTGCCATCAAATACATATTTTTTTCCTCAGGAGTACCCAAATATTTCTAAGGTGGAGTGAGAAACAGATAGTTTCACAGCTGATGTGTGTTTCCCCCTTGGAATGACATCACTGTTTAATTCCACCAGATATTTTGCTTTTTACACCATTTTGAGAGAAAGACAAAGTATTGTCTATTACATTGAGATGGAGAATTTTAAAGTGGCTGAAATCAAAGTGAATGAAGACTATGATGTAAGAAATTAGTTTCTGAACATGCAAATTGTGATTTATAATCTAACACATCGATTTATGTTTTTATCTATAGTAATTCCAGGAACTTCAGATGAATGCCAGAAAAAAATAATTCTCACTCTTGGTCTTTTTAACAAATGGGGAATTGTTTGTGCCTAAGGGTCAGTTTCAAGAGGTTCCTTAGTAATTGAACTTAATCCTAAATATACTCATTTATGAAAAGTGAAAGTGGTGCAATTTCTACAAAAAAAATTACATTCTTGTTCTTTTTTTCAGCAGTCAATATATGACTGTAGAGACACAGGCTTACACAAAATAAATACAAAATGACTTTTAGAAAATAAGTAAAATAAAAAGCCACCTTATAGATCAGCAACAAGTGGCGCTATCATGTACTGATGTAATTTTGTAATCAGTTGTTTGAATTTACAGAAAGATGCCACTGATAGTGAAACAGCAGAGATCTGTCCCCTTTAGTCAAGTAACTCCAGAAGTCTGCATTGAAATGCAAATACACAAGGCATTTTGCTGTGGGCAATTGAAATGAATCCTCTAGAGGCAGAAAATTTTGGCTACAACCCAGATGCTGTCCATATTTGAAGGTATAATCTGAGAGATTTTAGGGTTCTTTCTATGGATTAGAAGGGGAGGATCAGAAGCAAAGTTAAGTTTTTCCTCCTGAGAGGTCTTGCAAGTGTCTATCACAAGCAGGTGGAAAATAGTTGTCTTTACCTCTGCAGAAAATTTGGCAGTGATTAATTTTCTTCCTCATTTTCAGGAAAATATTTTTATTGTAAAAATCCCACATCTCCCCAATTAATTTTTGTCTTTCACATGAAATAACAGGACAGTCTGAGAGCAGCTTGCTGCACAAAAGTGTTGATAGAATTCAATGCCTAATTTTCCCATCTAAAAAAGAAAATACATATTTGCTTTCCACTGAGCCCTTGAACATGTTATATCTGATATTTTTTTTCGTGAGTGGAATCAGGATATGGTAGAGATTAGTGGAAAATAGAGGTAGAAGGATATAAGCCAGGTTCAGCTAGATAATCTGATAAGAGCTGATTTAGAGGAAGAAAAGAGAATGATTGGAACTCTTGAAGTCAATGTCAAACCACTTCTTGACTTCCAGACAGGAGCAGATTAAGAGAAATCCAGCAACAGCTTGTAATAGACATGTGGTCCATGCAGGGCTGAGAAAGCATGGAAGAAAGAGAGAGTCTGCACCTCAGAGGAAAACAAAATCATCCACATAGCTTTTTGCTGAGTGAGTGAATCAACAAGACAGCTAGCATCTGCCCTGCTCATTTTCTTGGCAAGAATCCTTTTGGCAACAATGCCATGTAAACTTTTATTTGGAGAGATTTTGAACCAGCTAACTAGAATCAAAGCTTAAAACAATAAGTGCAGAAGAAGGGGGGAAACCAATACAATTCATAATTTGGATTTTCAATCAGACTCTCTATGTAATGGAATGAACGACAGAGTTTCCTCTTGAGATTACTTCTTCAGCAGTTCCCCAAGTTGTTTATGAACACACCTACAAAAATCCTTCTTTCCCATTATTGAGGATTCCTTGAGGCATTTGTCATAGTCAGTGGCCTTTATAAATATTATGTGGCTTCAAATCATATGTCTCTTCTTATTAATTTCAAACATCCTTCCTTGGCTTAAATTTTAATATTCCATATGGGCCTCTCATCCAGAAGTGTGTTAGATCTTTATAGCTACTTCAAGAGGCACAGGAGTACTTCCTGATGTTCATCTGGTTCTTCCACATGTAAGAACAATGAGCTTCGAGGCCACATCACTTCAAGGCCACATTGGGAACTGCTGGTGGTTTCAGGTGCCTGATCTGAGGCCCATAAATGGGATAGATATTTATATACGAGCAAGCAATTGTTTGAAAATCACCAGTTGCTTGCAAAGCTAGAATAAATGTTGAAAGGGGAAGGACGGTAATAGTATGTGACTGTCTTTGAAGCCCAGCCCATGTTCATGAGCAGTGAACAGCTCTGAAGGAAAAGGAAGACAAAGAAACTTGAAGACATGGTAGAAATAAGCAATAAAAGCACAAGATTTAGGCCATTCCCCCGTGCTCTAGTCAAGGTTCTGAGTGCTGTATTTGTTTTTCAGTGTGGCTCCACTTCTATTTGGAAGAAGGAATGGGCTAATCTGCCTTTAGATAAGTCATTTCACCAGTTTCTACTTCCTTTTGTGGTTTTGGTTTCTCTGGGTTAAGAAAATAAGTGAAGCTTTAAAGCACGTGAGTCTGGCTTTTCAGTGGCATCACTCAGGACAATAGTCCACCTTGCTATTGGGGTCTCTTTGACAGGTAATGCTGGACATGGTAGCACCTCTCCTGTTCTGCCTGCTTTTTTCTTTGGTTTTAGGCTTCTTTTAGTCACCTTTAGGCTTTCCTTAGTCACCCTAAAAGGTGATCCTGGGAAGGCAGAGGTACTGGCAAGCACTCTAAGGACATTGATGACCTCCTCTCAGCTTTTGCAGTCTCATCCTTTCTGGATTTTCCAAAAAATAACTATTTCCTCCATCAAAAGTGAATTTCAATGCTGAAAAGCACTGTAAATAATTTATCTCATTTTTAGACTTTCTATAGAAGAAGAGCTAAAGACATTCACATGAGAATTTCCATGAAACTTCAGGAGAAGTTTTTCCTCAAGGAAAACAATAATTTTTTTTCAAAATTTTCTGCTTTTGGACTAGATAAAATCAGTGATTCTTCTGTCCTGCTACTGGACATGGCTATATGGACCTGTGTGCTGCTTTTTATTTGACAACGTGAAAGCAAAGAAGGTCTGTTATGTCTTAGCATTTCATGACACCTATCTCTTGGATCAGTGACATGAGAGGATAAGTGGGAACTACTTGTGGCACTGGGAACAGGACCTGTTTAATAGATGAACGTCCTGCAGGAGTGTGACCATTCAACATAGGCTGTATTTCTGCTTTTTGTGACTCTCTGGGAAGAGGGCATGCATGTGTCTAACTGGCAGTCCAGAGAACCAAAGCATTTATCTGGCAGAAGTATAAAAGTAGCATGAGAAGTTTGAAGGAGAGAGCGTCCCCTGCCTTCACACACACACACACAAACAAGGCTGAGGTGTTTACAGAGTTGCATGCATATTTTTTGGTCTGTGAGACACTCCCTGTGTGTGGGCTATTGTTTGACTGCAAGTTCTAATAAATAAGAACTGACATTCAATAGAAACCCCTTATTCCCCAGCTGCACAGGATGACAAACCAACAGGGCCAAATTCCTGGAGGCAGTACGTGTGCCATGTTCTGGGGACTTCACCACAGCAAAGGTGACAGCTTATTGTTTGTGGGAAATGCTTTGGCCATGCTCTGGTGTGTATTTGAACAGCTCTTTGCATCACGTAGATACATGACAGAGGCAATTAGAGGCAGAGAAATGAAGAGTTGCAGCCTTCAGAGGAGTGAGGTCTGGAACAATTTGAGCTGTGAGGAAAATCTGGAGCTGTGGGCAGCTCTTTGGTAGTGTAAAATCAAGCTGGGAGCTAAAAGCTGACAGAGGAAGGAAGGTGGGTTTCTGGGAGAAAGGAGATGGTCCATTTGGGGCACAGCTTTGACTCCTCTCCTTGTGTGATGGGAGGCAGACAAGGCTAACAATTACGGGTCTCTAATGAAAAACATGGGTAATTCAACTCATTTAAGAAACCAAGTGCAGTACATGTTCAAAAAAGCCTGTCTTCAGAGATTTATTAGCAACAAACAAATAAAAGAGAAAGGTCATCTGCATTTAATGTCATGTGTTATAGCTGTATTAATAAACTCTCTGAAAACCTGGGTGAAACACCCTTTCAAATCTTTTGTCTCATTTTCCATTCAGCGGAATCTTTTTGCTAACAGATCAGCTCTCCCCATTTCACAGGGCATATTCTCCCACCCTACAAAACATAACATTAACCCTTATGAATACAAAACAAGACAAAAGTACATTCTCTCTCAAAATACACCCCTTGTCCCTAACTGCCTCACAATTACTTCTTTAACTGGAAAAGGATACATTTCTATCATTGTATTGTATTTTTAAATAGAATGAGGCCTATGTAGAGCCTTGATGTTTTGTAGACTGGACTTTGAGTGTTTGATTCCCATGAGTGCTACAGGGACATGTCCCCCACCTGCATCCTTCACCTCAGAGACCTCACAGAGTTGAGGTGTGTGGTAGTTTTTAGTGGCCAGGTTTTTTCTTGTTAGCAGGGGGGCCTATGGGGAGGCTTCTTTGAGAAACTGCTGGAAGTTTCCCCATTTCCAGCAGAGCTAATGTCAGTCAGCTCCAGGCTGGACCCGCCGCTGGCCAAGGCCAGGCCAATGAGGAGTTATGGAAACGTCTCTGTGATAACATACTTAAGAAGGAGAAAAAAAAAGTGCAGGCAGACAAACGTGGGCGCTTAGAGAAGAGCAGAGTGAGAAGTTGTGATTAACACCAAGGTCAGTGGAAAGGAGGGAGAGGAGATGCCTTAAGCACCGGAATGGGGCCCCTGCAATCCGTGGCGCAGACCATGGTGAAGCGGGTTGTCTCCCCCGCAGCCCATGGGAGACCACAGGGAGCAGATTCATCTGCAGCCCATGGAGGACTGGAGGACCTCATGCTGGAGCGGATGGATGCTGGAAGGAGGCTGTGACTTCGTGGAGAACCTACGTTGGAGCAGCTATACCTGAAGGACTGCGACCTGTGGAAAGGTGACCTACGTGGCAACAGCATTGGAGGAGCTGCTGCCCGTGGGATGGAACGACAAAAGCAGTTTTGTGGTAGTCTGTGTTTTGTGGAGGAGACCCCACGGGAAGCAGGGGTAGGACCCTCCCTCCCTGAACAGCGGCAGAAACAACAACTGACTTTATCCCCCCCAGTTTTCCCCAGGCCACTGGGAGAAGAAGAGAGATCCCTGAAACAGGGAGGGGTGGGGGAGAAAAGGTGGCTGTAAGATCTATCGGGCTTCTCACTCTTAAGCTCTGATTTTGAAAATAGTAATAAATCCTTAGTATTTTAAGTTGGAGCCTGTTTTGCCTGTAAAATAACTAATGAGGAGGGTTTTTTATGGTCCTTATCACAAACTTGTGAAACCTTTTCAGTCTTTCCTCTCCTCTGTCTGTTAGTAGGGAAGGGAATGGGAGTGTGGCTGTGTGTGTGAGTCCTTGGCATTTAGCCAGGGTCAAACCACCACAAGGTGAAAGGAGAGCAGGAAGGACTGGCCTGATGTCCTGGGAAGAAGAAGAACGAGTTTCTCCTAGTTCCAAGCCAGTGGTGCTTACCACCTTCCCACAATAGGCAGCAGACAGTGTATTTGAAGACACAGGCACTACAGGGGATCAGCACATCTGACTTTTGGTCTTTGCCAAGCCACAGTTTGTCAACAGGGACCTGCATCCCTACCAGAGGTGTGAAAGCAGCATTGGTCATGCTGCTGGTGAGGGATTGAAACGAGAGGCAGCAAGCATCAGCTTCAGTAATAGATTCAGTTATGGTTAATGACTTGCTGGTCAGGAAGAGCTAAGATGTCTGAAAAAACCCTTCTGTCCTTTCAGTTAGCACTGTGCTGTGCCTCATTTTCCTTATTATTATCCAAATTTGGCTTAAGATCATGTCACAACATGGACAAACAAATACAAACCTCTTCTGCATGTAATGCTTAATGGCTACTTCAGTCCTCTGAAGATGCTCATACTCATAGACCCCAGCTCCCAAGGGTGCTTAAGATATACCTGAAGCAAAGCTCAAAATTCTAGAAGTGTTAGGGCAGACATGTCTCCTGGAGATTTTATCCAAAAATTGATCTCACTACTCCTGTGTTAAGCCACTTCTAGGAAATGGGTCGTGAAAGCGTCACAGTATCTCCTGCTGGAGAGATGAGCAATGCAAAAAAAATGCATGTGATGTCATCCCACCCTTGGGCTTTATCTGCTTTTCAACACTGCAAGTTGACACCAAAGGTAAGAACAACAAATGCATTTCCTCCTCTAAGTGTCTGCTCTTCACTGCTCAATGGAACTGTTGCTGTATTTGCATTGGAGAAGAAAGAGGTTCTTTGATCATCACATACAAAATGAGAGCTAGAATATTAAAAAAAGAAACAAAAAAGGATGAGAAGAAATGTTTACTTTTCCCATAGAACTATCTGCTTTCTGTAAGGTTTCTTGATTTTCTTATAAGAAATCCCTCTTAGAAAGAAACAGCTGTCCAATGAGTGACTATACTATCTCTCTGCCACAGGGCAACTTCCTTAAAGATTCTTTCAGGAAAAAGCACTTTTCTTATCTTATCTTTTCTTTCTTTTTTTTAAATATTGTGTCTCTTTTGCAGTGCTGGAGAAAATGAGGGGTGCTTGGGTGGAGGTTCTAGTTCTCATATGAGTAATAGTCTTCAGCTTACTTAAAGTTTCCTCTACCACACATGCTATTTTGCTTCTCTCCCTTCCTTACAACTATGTGCTATGCATTTTTAAACAGCAGCTGTGCTGCAGCCCAGGAGAGAAGAGGGATCTCTTAGAGGTCAAAAAGCACATCTTAGCCAACCATTTTCTCACTGGTGCAGCCTGCATATAGCAAACTTCTCAGCCGAGCTACATTTAATTCTGATCCTACAGTTTCTCAGTGAGGGTTTTGGTGTATATCGAGTTTCTTTCAAGTGAAGGAGGAGAAGAGCATCTTTCTGCTGAGTTCCATGGCCAGTGCCACAGCCCCGGATGAGGGTTTTGCTGAGGTCCTCCTTTCAAGATGTGTGCAAGCCCTAGTAATGCCAATTGCAGTGCATCAGGTTAAATGGGATCATTTTCAGGCAGACATGAAAAAACCCAGAGCTAACTGCATTCCATACTGACAGGCAGGCTGTCAAGTCAGCTTTTTATGGAATAAAACAGGTTAATAGGCTTGTAGCATCCCGAGGTTGGATAGAATTCTGGTTTGCATACTGTTAAGCCTTATTATCGCTCTAAGTTCAAAAGCCCATGCATTCCATTTCTAAAGGTTAAACATTATCTGTTGGAATGAAAAGCGGACAAAGTAATAGTAAAATTAGCATAACTGGGAAAGAGATGACAATTACTTTGGTGTTTTGTTTTGTTTTAAATGGGCCCGTCTTCTTTGTTGTGAAGGAGTTAGAGAAATTCTGTCTAGAAGTATCCTCTTGAAGCCAGGAGTGGTTTGTCAGGAAGAAATCCTTCACCAAAGAGACCCTTTCTTCCTTCAGTTCCTCTGCTGACAGGCCAAATGGATGAAAACACAGCTTGTGGTTCCTGGAAACCCAGAAATGCAAAGAGGCAAAGTGACTTTCCAGAAGCCAGCACCTAGGTTAGTGGCACAGCCAGTTCTGAGTTTAAGACTTAATTGACAGTTCTGTTTTGATGTTTAATTTTGTCTTGTTTTCAGCCCATGCAGCTCTGTCCATGCATGTTGGAAGGACCCCAAGCAAGGCTCTTTTTCTCTCTTACAATTTTGTGTACTGTGACAACCTCAGTATCTCAGGGTCTGTTTTTCTTCCTTTCTCTTGCTCTGCAAAGTCTGCAATTTCTTAAAATGCTGCCTGGCTTATGAGTGATTTCTCACTCCTCACAACTGGAGAGAAGGGAGATAATTGAAACCAAATGTTTCATTTGTGTTAATAATGAGTGTCATTTTATTTTATGTCGTGCTGTTTCATGCAAGAGCACTTCAAAGTGCAGAGAAGAATAGAGGAGAAGAAAATCATAGAAGAACACTGGAGGCCACAAAATGAGAACCAATTACAAAAGGAGAAGCACTTTCAGTCCAAACCTTGACCACAGTCTCATCATAGGAAAAAATCTGAGGAGAGGAAAACACCGTGTTGCAGGGCTTTACCTTTCAGCAAGAGGGGCTGTTGAGGTGCTCTGAGGTCCCCTGAAGCCTCGCACCTTTGGAATGAAATAAAGAGTGAATGCTCAGCCTTCGACTCCATGGGATGACGATTCCTCCCTCCTTGCTGTGTAAAATCCTGTCATACCCTCGTGGGTATGGGCCAGGGAAACCAACCAGAATGGTGAGGTTTGGCCTCCCTGAGGGTGCTGCCCATTCTCCCACCTTTGAGTGTGGGTGGAAATCACCCTGTGCCTCCCTTTGGGGGTTGAAGGCATCAGTTATGTCCCATAACCACATTCCTGGGCATGTACACATGGAGAAATGCCCACTCCTTCTAAAGGTCTCTCAGCTGGGAAGCTGGAGGAGCTGAGGATAGGAGTCAGCCCTGCAGTGGCACAGCAGACCCAGCCTCAGGGCTCCCGTGTTCAGGTAGTGGCATGTTATTTGTCCCTCTGGCACTCTGTGGTAGGTTTTTTATTGCTTTTGTTCCTTCAGATGGATTAAAAACACTCATGATCATGCATTTCATTTCATAAGTATGAGCTGCCCCTATAAAAATCCAGTTGGGTGGCCATGCCAACTCCTGATCCATTTTTCTGGGTGGAAAGGGTAACACAAAGACCTGATATTAACTGGTTGATAAGATCCTGTCTGTAGTTTGGGCCAACCTTTAACTCTACATCATATCTTCATTACAACCCTCTTTCAAGCAAAAGTTTCTACTTTATTTTCTGTGGGAACCTTAGCTGATTTTCTACATGGGACAATTTGAGCTCATTTAATGAGATATTTTCTGAAGTTTTTTCCTCTTTACAGAGGAGAAACACCTCTTGCTCTATATTTATAGCACACAAATCCAAGACAGCAGGTCCTTCATCCATGACATCATATTAATTATGATTATTTTAAGCTGCACACTCCCCAGCAGAGAAAATGGAGATGTGCATGCTATTTGACAACCTCATTCATTTCAACATTCACATTTCATCCAGGTTTATTGTGTCCGAGGGACTGTCAGCCTTCTTGTTGTGCACTGGTGCTCTTAAAGCTGAAGGCACTCTAGAGATTTATAGGACAAAATCTCGGCTCCAATGGCAAAAGCTGCCAGCTTTTCATTGTGTGGTATAGTGTGGTCTTGTTCTTCCCTTGGTCTTGACTATCACAAAACTATCAGTCACCAGATTATCAGAGAAAATCTTAATCAATTGGTGCATTGCAGGAAAGCAGAACCTATTATAAAATAATGTAACAGTACTTTCATTTTCTCATCTTCCCTAGAGCCAAGGCACTGTATATCATAATGAAACACTTGTACTGGAAAACAGAAGACCTAAAAGAATAAGATTTAAAAATTAAGTCTCTCTGGATAGTTTTTGTATTTGGTCCAACTTATACAGTCACAGCTTACACTGACTGAAATCAACTTGAAGAAGGAGCTGAAACCAAGAAGTCTGCAAAACACCCACCAGATCTGGGGGCTGTGTGGGTGACAATTGCAGACAACAAGAGTCTGCACCCAGACTGCTGCAGGCTAATGTTTGGTCACAAAGAGGTCTTACTTCCTGTGGGCATGTTTAGGCCTGTGTGTGCCTGTGGTTGTAGAGCAGTGGTTTTTATAGAACAGGACTCAACTTTTAAATCCTTGAGCAGGGATCCTTTGCCACAAAAGCTATGAAATTAGAAGCTGACACACTGATACTGATGGAATCTCTGAACCAGCTCCTATGAATGACTAAATGCCCCCCTGTCCCCCACTCCTGACAAGGGCTGATGAACCATGCTTTGCAATGGGAGCAAATCAAGTAAAATCGGGAGTGCCTGAGGGGCTCATGTTGGTCCTCCCTGCCTTCTATCTAGACTAAGGTGGCTCAGCCCATCCCTGCCGTACTCAGTCTCCCTCCTTCCCTTGGCATTTCCCCAGCTGCAGGGTTTTCCTTTCTGGTCCAATCCCTCAAAGAGCTGCCAGGTGAATGGAGGGAGTGGCAGACACCACTTCCATCTCACTGGAAGGTCCGCACACATCTCCCACCTTGACCATTCCCACTTTTCCACAGCTGCCCCTGCCCTCCAAAGTCACCCCAGAGCCTGGTGGTGCCAAGGGGAAGCCTTTCCACCAGCAGCAGGAAACATCTCTACCCTGGTAACTGCAAAGGGTCAGGAGCAAAAACTTTGCCAGAACTTTGTCCAAACTTTGTTGGTTGGTGCAGCATTTCTGGACACTCAGCACCTATTTCTCTGGTGTGTTTGAAGTGTCACCCTTCTCTCCCAGAGCTTGTCATTAGTAGGCCCTTCAGAAGAAGGTGTTTTATTTTCAGCATGCCTCAGTGAAGAGATTTATCAAAAAGCCTTAGATAATCAAGAAAAAATGAGGTCGAGTAATACCACTTGGTATCCTAAGGGTTAATGATCAAAATGGAGTTTAACATCCTGCTTCCTAATCAAACAATTTCACATTAATTGTGCTGTCTTGCCATTACAAAATTTAATATGTCCTCTTAGCAATTTTTTTTTAAAACAGAAAAACACAGCTCAAATTACCAGCAGAGGTCTGGGTCTACACCCTCCTGGCTCTACCTGTTTTTACTTCAACCTGTTGAGTGGGCAAATGTTGCAAGCCTGCAGGATCTGGTCTACAGCCTGTGTGTCAATGGAAAATTTGCCATCAGTTTAAAGAGGCTTGGAGCCTGGCTGATGGAGAAGGGAAGCACAGATGGAGAAAATAAATGAGGCTGTGCGCAGATAGCCCCTTGTGTTCATATCCAAATCATCCTATGTTGTGCAGTGATTTCAATTTGTTGTATTTTTCATCGTCCTGAATTTAGAGCAGCAACAAAAGTACATCATCTGTACCACCCCAACATAGCCTTCTCTAGCCAAAATATTTCTTTAGGAGTACTAGTTCTTGGCCTAGAAAAATCATCCGTTTTGTCCTGTTTTGTTTTGAACAAGTGTTTCCCAAAAGTATTTCCCAACTGGATCATAAAAAAAAAAATAAAAATTCTACTTTGCACTGAAAAGAATAATCAGTCCCTGCTGTTAAACTCTTATATTTGGAAAGCAGAGTTAATGAAATGAATATTGTCTAATTAAAGAGACCTTCATAACTGAAGGATCAAACCTTCAGATGGAAGTCATCAAGTTGTTTTAGCGCGAAGTTGTCAGCTCAGGCTGTGTCTCACTGTTGAACCTGCATTCCCAAGAACACTTAGGTCAGGAGATGACTTTTTAATAAGAAACCCTAGCCTGACACTTGAGAAAACCACTGGGCTGTGGAAACTCTTTGTCCTTAACAGGACTAAGGGCAGGCTGAAGTCTTGCCAAGCTCCTCGCCGTCTCCCCACTCCAACCAGTTGCAAAATCTCTGTCTTTGGAGCACCATAGTTGACAACAAGCTCAATCACACTTTAGATCTGCCCTAAAGCTTTGGGCTGGCAGGCATTGCTGCTCTGACAGCCCCTGTTTGGTAGAGGTACATCCTGTGCCTTCCAACTTCCTCACCTCCATCTCCTGTCCCAAAGCCCATCTAACCCCATCTTAAATAGGCAGCATCTAAGCCAAATTCATGTCTACACCAATGAAAATAACGTATATCCAGGAATCTTCCATAGTCTTTTATAAGTAGGGTGAGGAGTTTTCACTTTGACGCTTGACTTCATTCAAATGTGTAGATTTTTGAAATTTTTGTTACTCTTGGATGACATTAAAGGGTTTATTAAATGTGACCCACGGAATATGAAGGAGAGGAATTTTCATCCTGCAGCAGGGATAAGGAGCACTACTGAACCCTTGAAGAGAAGCCTGGTAATGCTGTGAAACAAAAAGGTTTTCCTACAGGAAACTCTGTAGGAAGACACTGATTAAAGTCACTGCTTTGTAGAAATGTGCCAGCTTCCTTAAAATCCAATAGAAATTATTTTTTAAAATATTAGAACTGCTAAAAGTTAACTGAACTTCTTAAAATTCAATTTTTTTAAATCTTGGGGAAATATTTTGGAAAAAACCCAAGGAAACTCAGGGAAAGAGAAAATCTACTTTACAAGCATCTTTAAGCTCTTTGTAGGCACAGCCCTGTCTTAAAATAGATAATGCATCTTATTGACTTGAAGGAAAATATTGACTGAGACACATTCAGTCCTCAGACTCCAGTGAAGTTTTGTTTAAGCTGGAAGTACAGCATTCAGTTTATACACTCTGAACAGTAATACTGCTAGGGCTTAGGATATGTGGCTGCTTCACTTTAAAATGTAAATTCTCAATTCCTCAAATTAAAATACACATTTTCATGTGCAAGTGGTTACTGAAGTACCCAGGTAATTCTGCAAGAATGAATTGGAGTACATATTTCATATTCAAAATTTGGGTAATATATTTGTGTATATATATGTGTGTGTGTGTGTGTGTGTGTGTGTGTGTGTGTGTGTGTATACTGTAATATACTGCATAATAGATGGTAGCTCATGGTTGATGTGTAATCCAGAAGTCTTTCTTTAAATAAGGGATGAATGTTTGGATCTGAACATTCTGAGAATTCTTTAGAAAACCAGAAGTATCTTTTGGGAAGAGCACCAAATCTATAATGGCTCTCCCTATTTTGCCAGCCTACAAAGGAGAAAAGGGAAAACTGCGTGCTTATTACAGAGGCATTTAAGAAGCTTACATTCATCTTTCATCAAATAATAATTTTCTCTGAACGTAAGTACAGTCAATCAGAATAAAAAAAGCCTGATACACAAAAAGAAGAAAGAATTACCAATGTATGAAAAAATTTCAACAGTCCTGAATTAGTATTTTCATTTTCCTGCAAGAGCAACACCCAGGTAGAAAGCCAAGAAAAACTGTAAGTACCACCACTTCATCTCTTGTGTACCTACAACCTCATTTTTTCACAGTCTTGTCAGGACCAAGTGTCTTGCCCAACCCACACACATCTCCAGGTATGTGGAGATGGTGTGGAGGGACACCTGTTACCAGCTGTGGTATGGTGGGTTCACCTGGGCTGGGCCCCCTACCAAGCTGCTCTCTAACTCCCTCATCCCAGTAGGATAGGAGGAGTAAATAAGATGAAAAAGCTCTTGAAACAAATACTTCTGCTTTCATCAGAGTGATCTTGAAGGCATCTAGTTTCAAAAAAGTTAGTCAGCAGTAAACATTCATGAGCAGGATGCATGAGAAGTGAAAAACAAAGGGCAAGGCAAAATCCTGACAGTAAGATCTTGGCTCCTCTGAAGGACACATACAAATTACCTGATGGTACTGGGATCCTTAACGTCATCATTGGCTGAGCTAGTGATTTGTCTCTGACATGTTGGTTAAGGAATGAATTTGGGAGCTGGAGTCCTGAAATCTGGGGTCCCTATGACAGGAAGGACATTGAACTGTTGGACCAAGTCCAGAGGAGGCCACTGAGATGATCAGAGAGATGGAGCACCTCTACCTTGAGGAAAGACAGAGATAATTGGGATTGTTCAGCCTGGAGAAGAGACAGCTTCGGGGTGCCTAACTGGGGTCTTCCAGTACCTGAAGAGAACCAACAGGAAAGATGGAGGGAGACAGTTTACAAAAGTATGTAGTGACAAGACAAGGGGAAATGGATTCAAATTGAAAGAGAGTAGGTTTAGATTACCTGCTTTAGACATTAGGGAAAATTCTTCACTGTGAGGATGGTGAGGCACTGGCACGAGTTGCCCAGAGAAGTTCTACATGCTAATCAAACTGTTGAAGATGATTCCTCATCACTAGAAGTGTTCAAAGCCAGGCTGAATGAAGCTCTGAGCAACCTGGTCTAGTGAAAGGTGTCCCTGCCCATGGCAGGATGTTGGAATGAGATGGTCTTTAAGGTCCTTTCCAACCCAAACCATTTTATGATCCTATGAAGTTAGGCTACTGAAGGCATAAGTAAACCCAGAGGAGAGCTTTGCCATGGCATTTTTCTGAAACTCCTTTGGGATTCTTCAGACTGAAAATGTTATCTGATGTGGTAATGTGTAATTAGCATGTATTTCTCACTGTACATTATTTTTCTGTTACTTGGTATGTTCTGTTATGTCCCCTACCCCTCACCCCAGATGGTTTGTCCCCTTCCCTTGTCCTCCCTTCCCATTGGCTGGAGCCCCTATAAGAACCATGGGCCGGAAATGGGAAGGGCTCTTCCCTGGTTATCCCTGATAAGCTTGGACCCTCCACGAGGCCCGTTGCCTCTGGAGTGAATAAACTTATATTATATGTAACCATGGAGAGCCTCCAGCACCTTCTTTGTCCTCCAAGTGCAGGGGCACACTCACCCCTCGGCAAGACCTGACAGGGGGAAGGCTACAATCTGACATTTTTTCAGCTGTTCCTGAGCAACAGTACAACTTTTCAGATTTGCAGAAGAGCTGTGGAGATGCTGTTATTTGGCTCCTAGATGCCATTGGGCAAGTTGTAGCCTGGGGCAACTCACACATCGCAGTCGTGTGGTTTAGCATGGGTATTAGGGGATCAGAGATGGTGGAAAACCCTTTGACACAGAGGACCATGGGTTAGGACTACTCTTCGTGTCATCTATACATTGCTAGAGGTTCATCTGTAAAATAGAGTTGTACTATTTTTTCAGGTTCAGTGCTTTCCCTTTCACATCTGAAGGGTTGAACAACTCATGCAACACCTAGCAAAATCACTTTCCTTGCTTTCCAGATCACTTTTTACTTCAACTGTTGGCTTTGTAGGGGAATTAGAAAACTCACACCCACTTTCTGTGCTTTATAATGACACAGCTGCCTCATGGAAACTTGTGCTCAGCATATCCCAGTCTAGAATTTAGGGAGGCAAATCACTGCCAAGCATATGCCCTGTGGGAAAGGGTGCCAAAATGCCAGTAGTTCTCTGTGAACATGCTGGAAATCAGCAGGGACTACAAGCATGTAGCCGTGCTGTGGTGGAAATCGTCCCGTGAGGGTAGTTTGGACATCGTCCTCAGGCTGGAGTTATTTCATGTGACCACAGTTGATGTGAGGGCTGCTGGTGATCTGGTTTATAAGTTCTGAAAGAAATGAAGTCAGCAGGGGCATAAGAAATGAACATTGCTGAATCGCCCTGGGAGCCTGTCCAGCCATCCCAGCTCCTCTCCCTCATCCTTCTGGGGAGTCCATTGTAATCCTGTGTCTGGGAGCGGCTCCCAACTTCCTTCTGGATGCTCAGCTTTCTGCAGATCCTGACCATGTGAAGGTTTCATGATGTAGTTCCAGATGGTCAGAATGGTCACTCCTTGTAGGCTGAGAATGGTGCTCAAGGGTTGTGGGCCAGTTCATTACCTGGAGCCTTGGAAATTTGGCTAAGGAGTCAACAGCTGGCATCCAAGCTTAAGATAAATATTGCACTAGAACACACTGAATTCTTTGCAGCAAATAGTCGAATGAAAAAACAATTCCTCTTTGTTATTCAAGAGCATGTGCAAATTTCTGCAGAAATGTCTGTATTACTGAAATCTGTTCTACAAATAGCACATAAGGAAATTGAGCAGGGAAAGGTCATCCATTTAATGGATTGGTCCAGTGAAGGTTCTTCAGATCTTGGTGGCGTAGAGGAGGTGGGTTCTCTCTTGTTAAATTATTCCGTTGGATAGGTGACATTTTCCTGGAAGGAAAAAATGGAAGCATTTCTGCTGTGAATAAGCTTAATTTTGCTCATTTCAGGTGACTATAAAAGGGCAAATGGCACTACTGTCAGCTTGGTCCTTATTCTTCTATGCTTCCTATCCAGACTGTCTTGTAAGTCTGAACAAGAAATAAAGACCTCAAGGATTATATTTTCCCAGCTGCAGCACAGTAAGATGCAGAGGAATCCTAGACACAGTGGAATATCAGACTTCATTCAAGTCAGGCCATCAAATGCAGGCTGATTCAGAAACCCACCCTGACCCAACAAATCTTTACCACCCATACATCCCAGAAAACAACAGAGGAAAATGTTCTGGAAAAATGAAGGACAATTAAAAGGGGAAATGTACACTCTTTTATTCATCCCCATTGTTTGAAGGTACAACAAAAAACAGGGAGTTAGAAGTGCTTTGGGTTAGGTGTGAAGTGTTTTGCTTCCTTCCTTCCTCCCCATTTGCCTCTGGGAGATGCCCTACATCACTGTACAGCTCCTGGGGCTTTTGGGATAAACAGGTTGGACTACATGGACAAAAACATGCTGAGCCTTGGGTTTCATCATGAAAGACACAGACTTCCCAAAAGCGTTGGGCAATCTGTCATTTACATATGAGGGTCCCAGTCAAGTCTAGAGAGTATTAGTTACAGAGGAAGCATGTAGAGAAGACATGGAACTGCTGTTAAGTCTATTGTATCTGAGGAACTCTGAAGAACAGATCTCAGGTGTATTTGAAACCTTTTCAATATTAGGGTTGAAGCTTAAATATCTTTGGATATTTGGGCAGATGTAAGCGTTGAAAGAATTGCCTAAAACCAAATATTGAGAAGCATTAGTCAGTTAAGCAGGTGACACATATGAGGTACTTAGGATCTAGAATCAAAGGGATAGTTTTAAATATTTTTCAAAACAAGGGAAGTCCCACTGTACTGAAAAAGACCTTACTGATTCCAGTTTGTCATCTTCTGCCTTTGATGTACATACATGATTAGAAACATAATTAGAAAATCTGACAGTATACAGGTTGGGGTCCAAGGGATTTCCGAGTCTAAATTAGATGGTCAGAATTAAGGTGGAGTGGGAGAGAAGATTTTGTGTTGAAATGATCTCGTTCACTTCTCAGCTGAATGGTTAAGTGAGAACTTGCCTTTCTCACCCCTCTTCTGATAGTGAGTGGTAAGAGCAGCAGACACTCAAGAACAGGACAATTGGAAACCTAAATTCTGAGCAGTACAGCTCTTGACAGGACATTACATTGATGTAGCCCTATGCCCTGGGACGAGCAGTCTGTGTTGAAGCCTTTGATGCTGAATTCCCCAGGAAGTGTCAGTGCTCTTCCTCAAGTCTTTAAAAGAAGTAGGCAAAATACCAAAGGGGAAAAAAATAAGAGGAGGAGGAATAGATGGCAAAAATACATAGACATTTTTAATGTGATAATGGTTTGGCTGCATTTGTGCTGAAGAAAAAGAAAAAAATCAAGGTTAATTAAAAGGTATGAATTATCTGTGATTATAGATCAGGCTATATGTGATTTGGAATTATGAGAAAGAGCTCTGTTCTGCTCTGTTTTGTTCTGTTCTGCTCTATTCTGCCCTGCCTTTGGTATAACTTTATTCTTTTAGTCTTATGTGCCAAAGCACACTGAAACTGTTTCTAGCGTTGTATTTTTGACAACTCTATAGTTGATATATTATAAGGCATTGTATTCTATACGTTTGTCTTGCCAACCAATCAAGCATCATGGGTGGATTTTTGGGCAAAGGTTTTATCCAATAGTTTTGCTTATTTATTATGTAATCACTTTAGAAAAGATATAAAAGTTTATGTTAAATCAATAAATGTATTCCTGACTTGCAACGCATCAAGAGCCTGTGTTTGATTGCATTGCGACTTGGGGATCATGCCTCCTATGTGGTAACAGTTATCATTGGTGATATTTTCAGTATTGGGAGTGATTGGAACAAGAGCAAGTGTTTCCAAAGCTGTTTTGCCTCACATTGTTGATGGTGCCTGTGAAGATTGTGCATATATGAATTTTCATTTCTCTGTAGCTGAAGTTGGCTCTGACACTGGAACAGTACATTGCAGAATGCCATACTGCGGGGATTCTGGATGTGGTGAGCTGCGCAGTCCTGCCACAGTGTCAGAGATGACCATGAACATCTTCCCCCTTATCCTCTTCTCTCCTGCAAATAACGTCATCACTTCTCAGAAGGGTAACTGCTTGAATTGCTGTTTTTCTTCACAGGAAAGGCCAGAAGCACAGAAAGAATGTGAGGAGAAGCACAATCCAGCATGGAAGGTGTCTTCTGAGCCAAATCTGCAGGGAGGTCAGACATAGCACATTCTCTCCAAAGAGGGTCTCTGCAAAATCCTTGCTTTGGTAAATCTCTCACTGGAGTATCAAGTCTGCTGCACCTTCACAGGAGGAGAAATACCCATGTCAGACAGCAACAGCAATGCTTGAGAGCCACACCCAGCCACCCACTTCCCACCATCTCCCTCCTGCAGGCTGGAATGTCGGTGCAGCATTGCAGGGAGACTTCACCAGCCCGAGGATGTCCAGTTGGTTTTGCTGGCTGCTGGTGGGTTGCAGAGGGTGAGCTGGAGGTTTGGCAAGGAGGGAGCTGGGCGGGAGGCAGGATGGCTCCAGGATATGGTAGCCCTGGTGAATCTGGTGGGTAAACTTTGGTTCCACAAAGTGGGTTTGCATATTCTGCTGCCCCAAACACTCAAATCTCCCTCTTCCCTGCCCCTGCTGATTAATAGGCATCTGGGGACAAAACCACCTTTTATTTCCGTAGCAGGAACTGGATGGTGGGCACAGGTTTGGGCAGACCTGGGGACGGCTCGTCTGAGAGTGGGCAAGCAAAGATCTGGGTGATCTGACCTCATCTGCAGTCTGTGCTGCAGAACAGATTGGTTGTTTTATGCCTTGCACGGGGGACTGCTGACAGCTGATATCCCTGAGGTGGTGACAGCCAGACCACGACACTTTGTGGTAAGATGGGTGGGGTCAGCATGGCCCTCAACCTGCCGCAGTTGCAGCACTCAGCACTCTGTAATTCCTGTGCCTCAGTTTTCCTTGCACAGTGCAAGACTGCTGGCACTGATTCTTGTTTAGAAAAGGGAAAAAGGAATCACAGTTTGGATGCTATGATGAGTTGGAGGTGGAAAGCTTTCCCTTTAATAACGTGGCAGTGAATAAGTTTCACAACAAAATCAGGGAAAGGGAGGGGGAGTGGGGCAGTTTTTGTGTATCAGCAGTTTGGATCTGTTTTGATATTAATAATCTGGACTCACTCTTTCTTATTATCACTGGCATTATTTATTTCTATCTGATTAAACTAGTGAAGAGCCAGTTGGCTCCCACATTGAAGCAGGTGTTCCACGTCCTTCCCCTTGGCAGGCAGTACCCGTGCTTAGCTCCAGGCACGACGGCAGCCTCCTAGGCAGTGGAAGTAATGAAGGGCTGCTGGGATTTACTCTGCTTCCCTGGAGGTGCACAGGCTGGTGTATGATCTCTGACCAGCTATATCCATTGCATGTGGATGCAGGGAAGGTACTATTGCAGTGAAGGTCACTGCAGGGGCAATGGTACCACTGTGGTAAAATCTGCTTTCCAAATCAGCCCTGTGAGGAATGATTAGTTTCATGGCCAGATTCTTCCTGGCCATAAACTGTGCCCTTTGCTCCATCCCATCAGCATCCCAGCACTCTCCTGAGACCAATTTAGCACAGCTTAGTGCCCATATTGGGGAACTCTGGTACAGTACTGGTGCCTTCTCAGGCTTTTAATTCACAACAAATTAATTTGGGATTAATGAAATACAGGAAAGAGAGGCAACACTACCTCACCAAACACCAAAACCATGAAAGCACCTGTGAGGATATTCCACACAGCACTGGCACTTGCTGTCTGCAACATGATCCTGCCAGGGAGCCCAAGGGAATATTGTGTCCCTTCCTGCTGGCTTTGGCAACGATGATACAGAGAGCAAGTGTCCAGACCTGTTCAAGAAGCAGCACTGAGATCCCACAAGTTTAATGAGCTGGCCGAAGATGTCTCCCAGGCCTAGAAGTGCTGTGTCCTGGGGCAGTAAGACTTTGTGTAGCACAACTTCTTGCAGAACAGAAAATAGTGTCTGCTGTGACCACAAGATGTGTACCCAAACAGCAGAGTGTGTATGTGTGAAATTGCAGAGCATGGAAGAAAAAATGTAGAAAGTGACTGTTGCAAGGCTGCGGTGGATATGGAACAGAAGAGTGGAGCTAAGCAGAGCACTTGGTAGGACAGACCTGGACACCAGGGCGGGGAAGCAGAAGTGCCACTGATCCAGGGCAATGTTATTGCTCCTTCAAGCCAGTACATGCACCTTATGGATGGGGAAGGTTTCACGGAGGACATATTTCTGTAGGACAGGGAGAATGGAAGTGGTTTAGGGCCTTCGGTCTCACAAGCAAGGTACCTCTAATATTGCCAAAGGTTTGCAACTGCTATTGACAGCCATTGCCATTGCACTCAGCCTTGCCCCATTCCCCAAGACAGATGTACATGCTGAGACCCTGCAGCATTTACAAGCTTTTGTTTACATACTCCAAGCTTTAAGAACTTGCAATTTTGTGACCTGTCCCACACACCCTAAAAACTTGTGTTTAGCAATTATCTCTGGACTTGAAACTCCTGTAAAAACAAAAACAACTGGTTTTGGCTGCTCTGCTAAACAGTCTCTCTCCACAAAAAGGAGACTGATTTTTCTCTCTGGGTAAACTAAAAGGTTACAACAATATTTAGTTAGAAGTTTCTTGAGATCAGGCATTTATTCTCACTTATTCTCTCAACATGTGCATGTGTACATGGAAAGTACCTTGAAGTGAGTCAGTGTTACTCAGACTGAATCATTGGTCACTGCTTTTCTGGGATGTTCATTCAGTGTTGCATGCAAGCTTCTCTTCTCCTTCCAAGCCAGAATGGGATTATTTATGCTGCTTTCAGACTGCTGTAGACATTAAGGCACTGGTTTAGAAACCAAACAAGGGACTATCTCATACCCACCGGTATCTTGAGGGAAGCCTTGAAAATTGACCATTACTACAGCGGTAATGAGAAATAGAAATTTAGTTTTAATCTCTCCAAAGCAAGAGACTTGCCTCCATCTTGTCTTGCCTACAGCATCACAGAAAATTTGCTGCCTTGGGAAGCAGTAGTATCCCTGAATGCCAGCAGCAGAAGTGTCAGAGCTCTGACTTCTCCCCATGCCATTAGATCAGGCAACACCTCAGGTCCCAGGGCAATGTAGCTTTTGAACTGAATTTGGAGGGCACTTAGGATACATAGAGGAAAGAGAAAGATCTGCATAGTATGGGCTTTGGAGAAGCAGGTTTAATTTCTTATCTCCTGCTTGATTCAGATTCAATTCTCGGGGGACATTGTGATATCCTCTAGATAAGTTGTCTTTGACCAGAATGATTTCAAAGCGTGTACTTTCTCTATGAACCACTTTACACAGTTCATTCTGTGGGTACAGGAGCAGTTAGTCCTTCTTCTTAAAAACTGCCTGTAACAATGTGGGGAGGCACTTTATTCCCATTTCAAGAAACCACAGCCTTTCCTTTCAACCAGATACCAACTCCCACAGTGGTATGGATCTGTCTCCTCTTCAGCAGAGTGACACTGCTGTGTCCCAGGTTTGCACCTAGCAATGCCATAGCGTCCCTCCATCAGCTGTGGTACCCTCCTTGCAGCATTCAGGCTGTCTCTGCCAGGCGGCCTACATGGATGACACCTCAGTGCTCTCCAGACGGAGGCCCCAGAATGGTACTTTGAGCAAGTGGAAAGAGAACATGTCTTGCCTCACCCACAAGACTCCTGGGACTCCCAGGGCTTGACCCAGCTGGAAATTGCTCCCTAGTGTTTCTTCTCCAGCTCCTCATGACAGTCCAGCTTGAGACAAGCTGTATTTGCTGCACCTGTCAAAGGGGGTAACTTGTGTTGTAATCTTCCCCTCTGGCTTCAGAGTGCTTTTGTGATGGGAGTGCCGGTTCTGGTGTGATGCCACCTTCTATCCCATACTGTTTCTACTAAGACTGAAGTATGGAAGAAACCTAAAATTTAGTGTACTATGTCAGACAAAAGTGACCCTATTTCATGAAGAGCAGTGCATGTGCTCAATTTCTTCAAGCAGTTCCACGTTCGTTATGAATGCAAGAAAACACATTTTTGTTCAGTGTATGCTGAGGGGAAGGTATGTATGTGGATCTGCTGGTTTGGCAAGCCAAGTTTCCTGCGAGGACAGAGGCCACAGGGTTTTTCCTGCTGCTTAGGTCAGCCACAGTGGTTCCAGTGCAGTGCCCATTACTCCAAGATGAATGGGATGAATGGCAATTCTGGTAGTGGGCAGGCACTGGTGCCTGTCAGGAGCCTTCCCCCTGACCATCTCTTTAACTTGTGTTTGCTCAGTTACTCCTGTGGTTTCAACTCCTTCAAAGGGTAAGTGCAGCGGAGGTGGAGCAGAGGGTTGGCGTGAACACTCAGCTGAACCTGGCTGTGGTGAGTGGTGTGGGGGAATTGCCCTCACTAGCTGGGCTGCTTCTATTCTCCCCTCTTGTTTCTACCATGGGGGCTGTTGTAATTTAAGGAGACAATGAAAATGAATTAAAATAAATTCGATATTAGTTTTTCAAGACTTGTTTGGGTATAAAGACAGAAAGAACTTTTATTAAAGCAGAAAAGTAATATATATATGTATTGTGCATTAAAAATGCTCTTATCAATGCAATATGAAACCTGAAAAAAAATTAGAGGAACCCTCTTCTCCCCACCCCTGGAACCCGTGGGTTAGTGGAGGGTAAAGTTTTTTCTAGCCAACCAGGAGCCAGTAATGAACAAAAAGGATCCAAGATGATGCTGAAGTTCCCCCATGTGGGTCCCCGATGTCCCAGCTAACGCGTGGCCAATATGGTGCTGCCAGGGGTCCCGAGCAGCACACGGTCATCTTCCAAGTTCAAACCCATGGCATCCAGGTTTCACTGCTTTTATACCTTCTGTCCTGGCCCATCATACTTTGCATTCCATGCATGTGTGTATGTCTTTTTCTGCACGCTTTTCCCACCCCAGGAAAGCATAGTCTAGTGTTCCATTGGTCCCTCTTTGCCCCCACCCAATTCCAGTCCCGTACTGCAGGAAACCTTCTCTGCCTCTGCCATGTGGCTGACTCAAAATGGCATTTGTCTTCTCCCAGCCTCCAATCAGGATTCCCTGACTGCCCCGGCCACCGGAGGCACAGGGCTTGGGCATCCCACAGGCCCGTGCCACCCAGGGCAGGTGCTGGGTTTGGAGTCGCGTTCTCATGCCGGGATCTCGCCACAGCAGCAGCAACAGCGGGAAGGCAGGCGGCCGCAGGGCCATGCGGCTCCGCTGCACCCTGGTGGGCTGGGGTTTGATCCCGCACAAGCGGTGGCAGTGGCCCAGGGAACCGTGGCTGGGGGTCCATGCCGTGAACCCCATCAGGCTGTGGGGCTGGGTGGCAGCAGCAAGAAACATGTGGCAGTGTCCCCTGCATGTGGGCAGTGGGGCCGGTGTGGTGCCGCCCACACTGAGTGATGCCTTTCTGGTGGTTTGGGGGCTCGGCTCCTGCAGCGCTGGGGTGGCAGCAGCAAGAAACATGCAGCAGCACCGAGCTCTAAAGCGGGGAGGGGGGGGTGTCTTTCCTCCCCCATGCCATCCCTGAACTGCTCCCAACCATGTCCAGGGCCTTGGCGGGCTGTGGCTCCGCTCTCTGGCAGTGTCAGGGATGGGTGCCGCGGGGCACCGCCCAGCCTGGAATGGCCGTGGAGCCCCCCCATGCCAGGGGCTGCAGCAGGCCAGAGTGCACGGAGCTGACAACAGTAGGGCAGGGGGGCTGGGCCCACGACACCCTGCTGGGGGGAGGGGGCCCAGCACCATGCAGACAGGCGCGCCCCCTGCCCCACTGTGCGCAGCCCTGCTTGTAAACAAAGGGGAAAAAGTTTTCCATAAAATACAACCATAACAGAGGCTCACTCAAGCTGGAGGGCTGTAGTGGTTCCCTATGTCAGCAGAAGTGGCCTGGAGCTCACCACAGTTGGCAGGAGAGGGCAAGAAAAAGCCCTGCAGATGAGTGGCTTGGAAAAAAAAAAAAAAGAAAGAGCGAGAGTGGCAAATAAATAGTTAAAGTAGGAATGGGAATGCTGGCATTTATAAATGACTTGGCACAGCATCTGCTGTTGGATTTGGTAACTGACACAGAGTTTCCAGCAGCCTCACATGTCTGAAGTGGGGAATATGCCGAAGATGCCTGTTGCTTTAGTCACATCACTTCCGGACAAAAAACCAACAGCCTTTACAAAGATTTTTTTTTGAAACATTCTTTTTAAAGAAACTGGTTCTGTGCGGGCTGTGAAGGGGCTACACCCACTGAAGAGATGTCAGGACAGCCTATCTGTGCTGTATGGGAAAGGCAAAGGGTGAATTGGAACTTACAGCCTTCAACCTTTGGAAATTCAGCAGGAGGCTGAACTGCTGAAAAATTGGTGTTCTTGGTTTTGCATGTGGGGTGGTATCAAGCACTACCTACTCTGGCCTTTCAGTGGACAGTGAAGCTTCTGAAATAAACAGTAACCTCATCCTAATGCCATTTTCTTGGATACTATGTTTTCATATAATGATATTTCACGAAGTTGTTTCTTCCTCACACTGATTGCAAAATTCTTTGGATGCAAAGGCAGCCACAAACTTAACAGACAAGAAGCTTTGTCAGCTGAGATTGTGAAAGCAAGGAAAGGGAGAAATCCAGGTGAACCTTTAAAGGTGAAGACAGTTTGGGAGGAGGCACTGAGAAAGTCTGTGCTTGGTCCACCTGGGAATGGGTTTAAATTTAAAGCACAAACCTGTAAGTAAACCTGAAAGCCAGCTTCCTAAAACCAATTTGGAATTAGATTTGTGATGGCTGAGAAGGAAAGAGAAAGTTAAACTAACCACAAAACCACAATTTTGTGGCACAAGAACTCATATGGTCTTTGACACACATCCATACTTACATGTTCTGAGGAGGTGAGTGCAGAATTTAAAGCAGAACAGATCCTTCACTGAAGGATATAGCTTTTTTTTCACATATGCAATCCTCTTAACCAGTGAACTTACAGCTTTTTTGTAAGTCTTTTTAATGATACTCCACTAGATAAATTAAAGAATAATTTCGATTTTTTAGACAATAAGAGTATATCAGCTTTTTTTTTTAATCTTGCAGATTTCCTCCAGACTTCCTTTCCTTTCAACATCTAGAAAACAAGACAGATGCTTGACCACTGACTTGGCTATAAAATATTATCAAATGTGGCTTCCAGCTCCCAAATTTTAATGTTCCTAAGGTCGTTTTCACAAGGTCACACAACAATTGTGTTTTCCAGTGCTTCCACAATCCATTTTTGAATGCAGTAAAAACAATGAAATTCAGACTGTGTTTCCTTAGGAGATATTCCACAGACTAATATGTCATCAGGATACTTTTTTTTTCAATTGCCATAGAGTTGTATCCACTACCTTGCAATGGTATCTCAAGATTCTGATTGGGAATACGTAAGTGAAAGCTGATGACATGTGGTTAACTTTGCATGGCTTGTTTCTGTCTCTGGTTTTCCAGCATCTATCTCTCCAGAACCTTAATTCTACACTTTTTGCAGTTATGTTCAGAATGCACAGCATTGTTGATACTGAAAAAGAACCTTCTAAGAAAGAGATTTTTTCCATTGGACAAAAATATTTAAAGCATTTTAATGTTTCTCAAGATCATTGTTATTTTTTGTCTCTTCCAATTTACTATTGAAAAACAAACTGAAGGAAAATAAAAGGTGATATTTGGGCTTTTTATGTTTCTGACAACAAAGAATCAAAAAATATTATTGAAACACTTCTGATTCTAGATGTCCTTCATACAGCACTGGCTAGTTGTTTTTTCTTTGCTTTTTTAATGGAAATTTCCTTGTACACCCACATTTCCAGCAGACATGTTTTCTAGCAGTTCTTAATATTTGGTTTGCTTTTTTGGTTGCTGCCAAGCACAGAGCTTTTCACAAAACTACCTATCATTGCAACCAGGCCTCATTATAATTCTTCACTGCTCTTTTTACTGCCTTGGGAAACTTTGTACCTCTAAGAAAAACCTCCTTTTTTTCAAGTCTTATGAATGTGTGGAGAAATATGGACCACAGCACAGCTGAAGCTGGGTAACCTTTTCAGGAATTGACCATTATCCCAGATTTTCTGTTTCCTTTTTATGAACTATCCATACTTGTCAAGACTATGCCAGCTGTGCCTTGTTTGCTTAGCGTCCTTCGAGGCCTCAGGTGAAGGGATTTGTCAGAAGCTGTAAGAAATCCAGGTATCATGAGAAAGACCCTTATGCAAATGTTTGTTCATCCCTTCAAAGGTCTGCAAGAGGCTTGTAAGAAGGGCTGCTCTTTACAGAAGTCATGCTAACATTTCTCAATTAGATTTTATTTATCCAGCTGCCCTCTGCCTCTGTGCTTCATCGTATCGCTGCATTTTGGTATTGTTAGATTAACAGGACTGTAGATTCCTGCAATCTTAAAAAAAAAAAAAAAAATTTCAACCTTCAGTTCTCCAGTGCCAAAGGTGTTTGAAGTGAGAGGTTATATATGCTAGTCAGGATTCAGCTGTTCCATCCTTTGGATTGCTTGGTCAATGCCCTCTGCTTTGTTGACTCGTCGAGGTTTTGTCAACCTTTACCACAAATTCTTCCACAGCAATTTCAGTGTTGGAGAAATGCTCTGGCTAGTTGCCAATTTTAGTTCTTCCTTTTTTCCCTCCAAAACCAGGGTTCTCTTGAGGGCATAACCCCAGTTTTTCAGCAGCCCATGCTGGTGCACAGGACTCATTTACCCTCTGCCACACTCTCCCCTGAGCTCAGCCTTCTTCCCACACCCTGTCCGTCAGTCAGACCTACTGACTCTGTTGAGCTTTTTGCTTCTTATGATGCAGAAAGAGGATGTAATAAATCACTCAAGACCTTTTGATGGTTTGTCCTCTTTTCTAGCTGCATTTCTGCATTTTGTCCAGCAATTAATTTCCCCTTTACATACTTTTCCTGGAAATAACTTCAGCTTTTTGAATTCTTAGGTCTTTTGTTTAACCGTATTTACTTCTTCACTTTCCTTAGGCTTTCAGAGGATTTTTAGATATTGCTGAATAAACTGATAAATGTGACAATGATGCTGAAAAGGATAAAAAAGCTCAGTCGAATAAGAGAAAGCTTGAAGGCAAAACATGAATGCCTGATTATCTTTCATTCTTCTTTCCCAATTCTTCCCATTCCCCTACTTCAAAAATAAATAAATAAACAAAAAAGGTTATTTTTTTTCCAGACAAAGATGTTTATAAATGTAATGTCTTTATTTCAACCAGATGCATTTCAGTACTTCAGCAAACAGGTCTGGGCTCAGAAGAAAAGGCCAGATGCAGTAATACAACAGCATCAGAGACCCCACCTTGTGTTCTTATTTTCTTTATGAATATCATGTGTTTTATGACTCTAATTCCCTAATTCTTCCTTTCCCCCACTTCTTTCCCATAGTTTAGCACACTGTAGGGGAGAGCTGGGTGGTCTCCTCAGCTGATGCTGTTCTGTGTCACTGTTGGTCCTTACATGGGATGGCAGAGACATTATGGCTTCTAGCCATACTCCCTGAATCCATTTAAACTGTGGCTGCTAAGGTAAGAGGTGGAGATATTTTTTTATTCCTCCCTACTCCTTGTCCCATTTGCCAGAAGTCCTGTTCTTCATTAGACAGAAATCTTCTGAACCAAAGAATGACCTCAATAGCTTAATTGGCTTTGGAGATGGGCTTATAATAGAAACGTGGATAGTGAGAGAAGTACATAAGCATTTCTGTTTGAACAAGGAGTCTTAAAGTTAAAATGCTAATGATCAAAGATTGTTGGGCACCTAATTTCTACATTTATCTAGTCTGCCATAAATACATTTTTACTTTAGCTGTCTTTGCTGTGCTGATATACTCTGGGTTTCCTTCAGTTACACATTGTCACTGACTGTGTTTTTTAAATGGAAAAATAAAAAGTGCCTAATACCAAGGTAATTGCTATTCCAAAGCAATTTCCCACAGAAAAAAAAACTCAGCAAAAGTGCATTTTTCTCATTTTTTTAAAGGAGAGAGAAGGGGGTTTGTAACTTTTTTATCTTCCAAAATTTTAAACCAAAAGTTTTTGATATGAACATACTAGTTTGGGGAAAACCTAAAATAAGTCTCTGTCTTTTAAATTCATTTCTTCACACCCTTTTCCCTATTTTCCTTAATTTTCCAGTTCAGAAGGAGACAGGAGTGTGGGTTACAGAGAAATATCAAATCAAGTTTTCTTTCTGAAACTGTGAAAGGAAGGCCACTAAATTCCTCATTTGGAGGGGTTTTGTAGAATCTCTAGGAAAAATACTTCTCAGGTCTTAATCAGTATTATAAGCAAATGTTCATTCTGACTCTTTCCTGCCTAGGAAGAATAAAACTCAAAATGCACATAGCTCTGCATCAGGCAGGTCTTGTTTCATCCCTCCAGCTTGGGTTTCTTTGTTTTGAAGCATCACCCATTGTTCTAACAAGAGACTACCTTCTACATGAGCTACGTGTGTATTGAGGATGCTCATGGAAGGGAGAATGGAAGAGCAATATCAGTGAAGATCTAATTGTTCTTTAAAACTGTTCTGGTGATAAGTGTTATATCCCAAATGGTGATACCAAGACCTGGCCATGTTCCTGTGCCCACTTCCCCATAGTGCAAGCAGTAGAGGTACCCTGGAGGAGGTCAGTCATAATCTGAAAGGCATGAAGGGGGGCAAATGTGCAGTGGTGCAGGATGTCCTACATCTGTCACAGCCAGGTGAGATCTGAGGTGCTTGGAGCAGAGGGCACCTTTGCACCAGGAGACTGGCACATCCTTGCAGCTGATGAGGGAACATGCTCAGTGCTCACCTTGGTGAGATTGTGGTGTTATTATGGGTAATGGCAAACCATACTGGAGTTCTGCAAATGTTTCACATGTCCAAGGGTCTGTCTGGAGAGTGATGGAACTGTTAGGCTCCAGGAGAAGCCTGAAGGTTACTGAAGTCACAGAATTATGGAATCACAGAATATGCTGAGTTGGAAGGAACCTATAAGGATCATTGAGTTCAATTTTTAGCCCTACAGAGGACCATCTCCAAGGGTCATACCACGTGCCTGACAGTATCGTCCAAACACCCCTTGAGCTCTGGTAGCCTTGGTGCTGTGACCAGTGCCCTGTGGAGCCTGTGTCTTTTCTGCAGATTTACTTTGGGGGATGATTCACCTCATCTTGGGCACAAGGTACCAAGATGTAACAGGCCTCTTCCTGCCATGGTGGGAGGGACTGTGGGTCCCAAAAGACTGAGGCATGCTGTGACCCGTTGTCAGCAGGATTGTGTGCCTGGAACTCGACAGTGGAGCTCGGCAGTGGCAGAGACGAATACTGCCATGTGCTGCCAGCTTCACCCTGGCGCTGCTGTTTAAATGACATAGCAAGCTGGACCAGCCTTGGTGAAGTGCAACACTGAGGGGGAAGGGCTGGCCCCTGCCCAGACCAGGACAATACAGATTGAATCCCTCTCACATTCCTCCCTGGCTTGACTTTGCACATGAGAAACCACCTACAGTGGAGTCTCAGCTGTGTGCCCATGCCAAAATAAAACCTCTGTGGATGAGCTCCTGACATCTCATGTCTTGTGGTTGGGTCAGCTGTGGAGCTCCTTGTTGGCTACCAAAACAGGTCCAGGAATGAATTCTTGTCTCATTGCCTTGGACTGGTGTGGGTGTGGTTTCTACAGCGCTGCAGGAAAAGTCCGTCTTGGTTATGTGTTTTGTGCCAGTGCACAAGCCTTCATTTTCTCCCTAAGGCTTGTGGGAATCTCTCATTCCATCAGTTGTTTCTTGATCAACAAGCTATTTGGAAAGTAAGGACACTTTTGCACCAATTCCCTACAATCTGCCTCAGAGGCCTCGACATCTGTTAGCACTGTCAGGTGCAACTGTGGTGTGAAAAGTCAGAATGTCTTTGTTGAGTTTTCTGGCCATTTAGAAGTGTCAAGCAATGTATTATTATGTACTTGTGCCGCATAAGGAAAAAGAAGTGTTGTGTTCAGAGAATTTTTCTTATCCTGCCAATATTTTGCAGAGAGACCTGTTTGTAGGACATACCTTCTGCATCAAGAAATAGGTTTCACTAACCACTGATGTCATTTTACTGTATGAAATCTCTCCCTTTCCTCCTCCTCCCCCGTTTGAGTCTTTAAAAACAAATGCAGCCTTCTTATTTTCTTCCATTATGAAGAGCCAAAGTCCAAATCGCTTAGTGACTTGGAAGCTACATTGTAGAGCATGAGCAAAATGAAATGCAGCAAAGGATAATAGAAAAGGTTTTGTTGGAAGGTAATGGTAAGGGAAGCCTCTATGCAAGAGAAAGAAGTAATGCCCTCTGGAATGAGGCTGTAAGTCAGCAGTTAATTGCACGTAGGAACTGGAAGTGTTACACTGCCCTCTTATACAAGACATCAAGTCTCAGAGCCCTACTTTTATGAAAAATGCGTGCAGATGAGAACCTCCTTTGTTTGCAGCTGGCTCAGGACAGTGTTCACAAGCTGAGTGGCATAGTCATACTCTAGCCAAAGTGTGAGTGCACTTCAGATCCTGTTATCCTGTTCCGCACTGAGTTTATACAACTGACTATGTGGAAGAATACCTGTGCCTTTGAAGCATTCAAAATAAAATAAAATAAAATGAAATAAAATAAAATAAATAATTAGTCAGACCCTCAGGTTGCTAATTTGGAGAGCTACGCATAGAATAGACTAAACTTATTTTGTAGATTCCTTAAGTGAAAAGGAGTACTTAAGGGTAAGCTAGGATGTCTGGAGTTCCCTCAGACTCACTTTGGTTCTTCTGCTGATTTAACCTTTTTTCCTCATTAAACTAAGAGAAGTCAAACCAGAGCTTGAGCCATGTCATAGTAGAATTGTAAAGATACAAGGCAAACTGTTTTGTGTAAAGCTTCACCTGAAGAGATGAGATAGGACAGACTAGAAAGGAGAGAAGTGTGAGAAGTTAAGTGGATCAACAGCACTCAGGATTGTGCTCGTACGTTTGTGGATGCAGGTTAGTTTCCAGTTACGTGGCCTGTATATACTGAGTGTAAAATGAAGTTGTTCTGCTCCACCCTGGTTGTTCTCTGCCAGAGATCTGGAGTCACAGAGAAGCTGCTGCTGCAGCTGCTTCGATGTGTCCATAATTTACAGGGTGATCTTGGGCATCAGCAAGTCCAGTGCTCTTCTGAGGATAGTTGTCTTGGCTGGTCATTGGTGATGGAGACCTTATTTCAAGGAGCTGGAGGAGATGGGGAAGTTCCTTACTTTTACTGCAGTGGTATAGGGCATGGCTTTTGGTAAGTGGCTGCCACTGCTGTTACATAGAATTGACTTCTTCATCATTTTTTTCCTCTTCTTCTTTCCTGTTCTTTCTCCTTCTTTTTTAATATTTCCTGTAAACAAGTCAAGGTTTAAATCAGAGACCATATCATCTTTCCTTGACTTGGCTTAGTCTGAAGCCTCTGTCATCTCTTAATTAAATTTTGTTAGAAGGGAAGAGGAGTGGTGGTGGGAGAATATGGCACCATGGAACCAGAGAAAGTGTTTTGTGTCTAATTGTCTCACTGATTCCAAGGGGGTTTTATATCTCATTTTTCTGTCCTTCCACCCCAGAGCCTGCCAAAAGCTGTCTATGCAGGGCAGCAGGTGCTGAGACCTGAGCTGTGCTTGGGGAAATGGCTTTGCAGTGCTTCTCCTTCAGGGAGAGTATTTGGTTTTCATTTCCAGCTTCTCCCGTTCAAGTGGGCAGCATGCAGCCTTGGGAGAAGCAGGGAGAAGAGGAAGCCTCTCTGATTCACCGTAGCAGTCTGCTCCTCCTGTGTTTTCATGTACAATATGCAGCAGACTGAACCCTCTCTCTCCTTCTGACATGTCTCCAAGGCCCTCTTATTTGTCATATCTGGATAAGGTGTGATCTTCAGCACTGTTGTCTTCTAAGTGTTCCTGTAAAGCCAGTGTAAACATGCTCTCCAGTTCTAATAATAATAATGGATTATCTTTTTTAACAATTGTTTTTGTCAGTAGTTGATGAAAGTTGGGCAGTTCTCTTTAAGGGAAAAAGACCATGTTTCAACACTTGAACCTTTCCAACATCCATAACCTTTATAATTTTCTGCAAGCTACCATTCACTTTTCAAGGAAGCTGGATCTTCTTTATGATCAAAGTCTTGGACATTTTCAAATTGTGTAATTGCAAAGTTACCTGACAGTGAAAATCTGTATTACATTAGGGTCTTCGGAAATACAGGCTAAAAAACAGTCCTTGCCTTGGAGATGCTACAATTCCCTCTTGCAAGGATGCTACTTAGAGGGAAAATGAAATTCTGAGAGGCTGGCAGGTGGGATTGGTGCATGTGTGTGAATATGGACATGTTTGGGTGCTCTGCTCCTGAGGAAGTGAGTACTGAGAAAGCTGTTTGAAATGGCACGCTCATGAGACTTTATTGCTACAGCTTTGTAATTGTAAGTAAAGCTGCTGAATGTGAATTTGCCCCAGTTTGTTTTTAAGGAAGAATATTTTCAAAGCAATTTAATGCTGTCTCATAAATATGGAGCCGTAAATCCTTCACTTGAAAAGGGTTCCCATATCCATATTTCAATCCCAAGGGTGATGTTTTCTATGATGTAAAGATTTTCCTCCTCTATGAGGTTCCCCACATGTCCCATCTGTGATCCCACTTGCTCACAGAGGATGCTTGTGGCATTGTAAAAAGAAACTTTTCCCTGAGAATCATCCCAACTAACAGCGATGGCTGTTCTGTGTTTGAATCTGCCTGTTCTTGTAAGATGTGTTTGCCAAAGAGGAGATTTTATATGTGTAGAGGGAGCATTGGAGTTGTAACTTCCTGGCACTCAGCTTTGCAGACAATTCTAAGAAAACACATCCTTGTGCTTTCACATCATGAAAGTGATGTGAAAAAACTTTGCGACCAATTTGTATGTACAAAAAACATGATTGTGATGGGAAGCTTTAAATGCAGCAGCCCCAGATGATCAGAAATGCTCAGTGAATATAGATAGAAGACCCATGGCCTGTTTCAGGTTTTATCTGTTTTAGAGGAGTACTTTTTGATTTTTTGTTTGTTTGCTTGGTTGAGTTTTTTCTTTTTTGGAGGTGCTAGAGGGGTCTATGCTTCTGGCAAAGAGAAAAAGGTATCATAGGGTTTGAATTATTTTGTGCACTTGGAAAAAAGTTTGTTCTTTCAGAGTGAGGAAAAGATATGAAGTGCAAGCAAATCTCTGCCTGCATTTACATATTTTTAAAACTAGAGCCAATTTTGAATAGGGTCTGAATGAAACAGAAGTGATTTGTTTTGAGATAATTAGGGCAGTGTAATCAGAGTTATGGTAGCTGTGGGAGTCTGAAGTGAAGATCAAAGTGTTCAGGATACCTTAGAAAGGCTCATAAAGATGGTCTTTGAACCAGAGAACTTGCAAAGACGGACACAATACCTGGGGGAAGGATGAAGCTTTTACTATCTGACTCATCATTTCTTGTCAGAAATGGCAATCTCTCTGCTAAGTGAAGAAAATAAGAGAAAGCTCTGCTTGATCATCTGTCTAAGGACTGGTGAAAGATGGTGAGGTGAAAAGAGTCATCACAATTGTTCTCAATGCAAAAATGGAAGACAGCAAGCTCCTCCAAGTGCCACATTCTGACATTCCCAAGGTTAGGAATTGGTACTGCATGTTATGTCCTTATTGCTGGTCTGATCCTCTTTGCTAAGAACATTGTGCCATGAGGAGTCAACCCTCCCTTTGTAGAGCAGCAAAGGACAGCCCCCTGCATCTGTTTATCCAATTAATGCAGAT